>JAECXP010000227.1:0-397500 GCA_018152965.1 Scaptomyza pallida
GTGGCGCATTGCCGCCATTTAAAATAATGCAAGAAAACGTGAACAATGTGACCCTTTTTACCAAAATCTAAAATCGTTGCTAGCGTTTTCATAATTTTAAAGGCATCAGCCTTAGATATCATGTATGAGGAAATATAGTCCTCGATTTGTCCATCATTTTGCTACATTAATCATTAAATCCTGTTAGTACATGTTTGAGAAATTCGCATTTCAGTGTTTTTCTCATAATGTAAAATAGTGTGGAGCAATGTGGAGCACTTATCAAAGTGGCAAGCCTGTTTCTGTACATTAAGAACAAAATTCTGTCTTACTCAGGGCTGTGCTAGAAAACTCCAGAGTTTTTGGCTCGAGCAAATTTGAAAATCTCTGAGAAATCTCTCTCCCTGTTCCGCATATTTGGAGATTTTATTTTCGGTATTTTTGTTCAGAGTAATTAAGAGTTGCCACAATTAAATAAAAAATTTCCCAAAATGTATTTAATATTTTTTTTCAATGTTTTCAAGGATAACTGATGGACATTTATGTGCTCTATCTTTAATAAGAAAATAAAAATATGCAAAGTCTTGTCTATTGTAGATTTTATACAGAATAAATATTGAATATTTTGCCGCCAAGTAACTCGTGCTGCTTGACAACTCTGCTATGACATCTTGCTTGAACAGATGTTGTACAGCGAATGGCAAAATCTCTTAGACAATTGTTAGAGATTTATATCAATAAAAATTCATGAATTAAAACATTTATTATTTTCAAATGTATTTGCAATATGCATTTAAGCTAAAAACTAGCTATCTAAAATGTTATACTTATAAATTATGAAGTTATAATGCATTAGACGTTTTGTTTTGCTTAAACTAAGCGAAACACAGGCCCAACAGCTTGGAGTTTTAAAAGCGTCTCAAACAGCGCTCTGGCACAGCTAAAACCACCGTCAGGTTGGTTTCGGGTTGGAATTCGGTTGGTTTTCATTCGTAGCACACCCTTGACTATGTTATTCATCGTCGACTTTTTATACCCCTTTTATGAATGAAAATAAACAAATTTGTATAAAACAAATGCATTTTTGTCTTTATTTTAACAACTAATAAAATTAATATTAATCACTAAATTGTTTTATTTTAGTCATGCCACATTTCGTCAAAAGTGAACGAATGCTACCAGACTCAAGTGCCAAAATGAGTAAAAGTTGGCTGCTTTTTAGAAAAAAACCAGTTGGCAGTTTTTACAAAGAAGCGTCGCAAAGCGCAAAAAAAAATGGCGGAATAAAAATTACTGAAAATATATGTATTTAAAAACGTTTTCCCAACGCCGCACCACCATCTGCCGGAGCCGGGTACACACAGTAGACCGCGTCTACACTACTTTGAACCGGCTGGGTACCGGGATCCGTCCCCGCCGTACCCTCGATATGACCGATATAATCGGAAGCCGGCTGGGGCGGCGCATTGGACAGCGCAATGGGCAGCTGGTGGTGCTGCAGGAGGTGCGATGTACAAGTGCCAAACGACTTGACGCAAAAACATTTTGGGCCGTATGGATGCATGCGAATCGCTTCTGAATCGCAACAAAATCGACCAGTTTTTGAAGCGGATGGTAACTGGCGATGAAAAGTGGGTCTCTTACGACAACGTGAAGCGCAAACGGTCGTGGTCGAAAAAGCGGTAGAAGACGGTGGCCAAGCACGGATTGACGGCCAGGAAAAAAGTGTTATTATTAAATTTTAAATTTTACATTAACATTATGTATATATATTATAATATTAACACATTTATAAAAATTTTTTCGAGAATTTGAAGCCCTTGACAGAGAATTGAAAAATTTGGCTAACAAAGTAAACCAAATTCATAAAGAAATGAAGATAACTAAAGAAAAACTGAGGAATCGGCAGCAGTCGGCTGCTCTGGCTGTCGGCAAGCGCCGACCACCAAAGAAGCGCCACAACCCCAGCAGGGTATACACCAGCCGGTGTACTCTGTTGGGGGGTTTTCAGTCAGAGCAGCCGCAAAACAATCACTTGCTGTATCTACATCCGCAACCACATTCGTCGACCATCAGGTTCCAGCAGCCAATGTTTAACCTGCAGCAGTAGCCGGGGCAGCAGCGGCCGGGGCAGCAGCGGCCGGGGCAGCAGCGGCCGGGGCAGCAGCGGCCGGGGCAGCAGCGGCCGGGGCAGCAGCGGCCGGGGCAGCAGCGGCCGGGGCAGCAGCGGCCGGGGCAGCAGCGGCCGGGGCAGCAGCAGCCGGGCCAGTTGCCTATATTTAGGCATTTCTAAAAAAAAAACACAAAAAAGAAATGTACTTAAAATGTTGTGTTTTTCTTTTGAAGAGGCCGTAGTCGCCGCTGCGCCAGGACCGGCCGCCAGTCGAACACCAACTGCAGCGCTTTAGAGGAAGGCGACTAAAAGGAAGGCACCTGAGAGGAAGGCGCTTATATATTTAACTAGTAAGTACCCTGCTTTCTTCGCCTTTTCGCTATGTTTTTTTTTAATAATTAATTAAGCTTTTGCTGTATATTTACAGAGTACGCAGAGTTATGAGAGCAAGTGAAAGTGGATTCATGTATGACATTACTTCAAAGACTTTTTTTTCGCTAATCGACTGTTCGTTAAAAAACAACTGGCCAACGAATTTTATCGTTGATGTTTGCCTAACAGCGATTTTATACGAAAATAATCAGTGTTTAAATTGCTTCAGCCGCAGCAGCAAAAGTCGTAAAATTTTCGCTTTTTACTGCTTCTGCTTTTTCATCATTTTGAGAACGAGCAATGCTTCTGCTGCTGCTTCTGAAGAAAACAAAGCCGCAGTCGAAGCAACAGCAGAAAATGAGAAGTCGCTAAAAGCAAAGCAGAGGCTGCAGTCGCCGTTTCACTTTTCTGCGCTTGCTTCTGCTGCCGCTTCTGAAAAAATCAAAAGCCGCAGTCGGAGCAACAGCAGAAAATGAGAAGTTGCTAAAAGCAAAGCAGAGGCTGCAGTCACCGATCGAAAATTTTCAGTTTGCTTTGATGTTGACTTCGGTCTTCGGCGCAAGTCGAAGCAGCAGCAAGTCGACAAAGTCGGTGGCGCTAGCTGTCGCGACACTACTCGTGTGTAACTATTGTCTAATTTCTGCTTTGATAATTTCATTTTATTACTTGGAAACACAGAAAAATAAAAACAACTAATATATAATATATTAAGTTGACAGATTTATAACTCTAATTTGAAAGAGGTGACAATTGAACGAGCATTCTCGACGCTAAGGCTTGTGATTACGGACTACAGAAACCGACTAAGCCAGGATGTCCTGGAAAACATTTTGCTGGTCAAGTTAAACTCAAGTTTTCTTGACTCAGCTATTGAAACATGTTCACTTTTTGAAGATGAAGAATCGGAATAAAAAGAAAAAAAAGGCGTATTTAACACGGTGGCAGCAGCGTCGACGTCGCGTTGCCTTACGAAAAATGAGAGCATGCACATGTATACAAAACACACACACATGCATTGCCTTGTAAGGCAACAGCAAAGAGGCGACGTCGACGTCGCTGTCTACCTTGCGCTAGTCTTGAGCTAGCTTTACAATTATGTACATACATATGTATGTATGAATGCACTGTCGTCATGTAGGCGCCTTTGGTTTTTGTCCCAGCTCTTGTTATTTGTGAACTTTGCTGCATGTAAAAAAAAAGGTTCGTTCTTGCAAAATTATTTTTCTTAGGGCCTAGTTAGTACAAATGAGTACTTTAAAGCATAAAATAAATAATAAGCAATTGACAATTTTTGTTTTCAACAAAATACTGAACACGCACTAACATGTGCTTAGATAAAAATCAAAGACGCCACAGTGAAAAAAGAATATGTATATATGTATGTATGTATGTTTGTGTGTTCATAAATCCAAAGAGAGTGGCTCGTGAACAGACATGCTAATCCGTGGATGAGTTTTTCAGTAAAATTTATTTACATAAATTCAAAATAATATTAATAAATAAAGTTTGTCCGATTTTCAGCCATATTTGTATGCATATAAATTGATGCAAGTAATATTAAAAGTGTTTGTGTGCATTATTTTTGTCATGTCGTCGTCTTTGTTTTTTTTATCTATGTGGGTTACTGTATATATTGATATGTATATATGTAGTCACCCAAATTTCATACATAAGGCTGCGAAATGTGCTTGTGTTTTACCGCCAACATAAATTATATTATCTTATGATTAATCTTAAAAATTTAACTTAATAAAAAAACAAAAATAAATAAAAAAATATATGAACAATATACGTACAATTCCCCATTTTTTTTTTTCATGTACGTACATATGTCATTAAATTAAATTTTTAAGATTAATAATAAAATTATATTGCTTAAAATTTTTAAATTTATGTATATTCATTCTATTATGTAGATGCTCAAGTTACATACAACAGCCTGAAACATTTAGACAGGGAGGACCTCCGCGAAGCTATCCCACCCTTAGGACTCCGAATTGAATTTCGGATAAAATTGTTTCAGTGGAGAAAAGATAAGGTAAGCTGAACAATGAATACTAAATAGTCAATAACCTGACTTTTTAATTTTATTTAGTTTGGTGTTGATGACAGCACAGTTACAGCGACAGAGAGTCGAAAGCTGGCTGGAAAAAATTGACTCCTCAAGTTAATTAAGTAGTTGGCCCCTTCTCTGCCGTCCTGGATGAAACATCATTTTAAAAGATGTTTTAAAACTTTTTTGAACATAAGACTTACTCATGGAATCTTAGAAGAAATTTGCTCAAGTAGCATTTTCGGCAAAAGAAATTGGAATTGAAATTTAAGAAGGTCAGATTGAAAAAAACCGTTGTTTGTTTGAAAGTTTGTGTTTTTCCGAAATTGGAATAGGAATTGAAAATCCTTTAAAATTTAAAACTTTGCCAATTAAAAATAGTTTGTATTTACAGGACTACTATTATATCCCTCGAAAAGAGAAAGAACAATGCTGGAGGAAGGCTTTTTAAAAAGTATAAAAATTATTCTTGCAAAAAACGCAAGCTGACGATCTGCAGTGACGGCGAAGATAAAAACTCCCTTATCGCAAGCAATCACAATCCATTGCACTTAATTGACATGGAAATCGCCACAGCAACAAAGGCAGCTCTGAACAGGGAAAGCTCAAGCTGGAGCGATGTGTGCGAAAGCTGGGGAAAAACGTTTACCTTACGACAAAATGATTTAAAGGAACTGGAGAGCGGCGAATTTTTAAAGGCTTGGTCAAAGTAAGAATTAAAAATATTGTAAAAAAATATATTATTATTATTTTATTTTTTTATAAGGGCCATTTATTATTTTCTAAATGGGAAGCCTTTAAAGCTAATATGCATATAATATATGAAACATGTATAAGCAATGACTTTTGCAAGCAGCTATTCGCAAAATTTAAATTGTCAAAAAACATAGGTTTGTTTCTTATTACATATAATTGGTTGAATAGAGTTCTTATTAGTTTAATGTTCTAACAGATGAACAGGACTATCTGTGCACAATTCTTTTTAACGCTATTATGCTACCAACGGCACGCCTTAAGGACAAAGATGGAAAGCAAACAAAGCTTACAATAATTGACGCTAGTGTTGGGTAAACATTGCTCACTTTGGTGAACATGTTCACTTGTTCTTTTTTGAAAGTGAGTTAACTCACTCACTTTGCTCACTACTCACTTGCTCACTACTCACTGTTCAGTTGCTCACTACTCACTTGCTCACTGCTCACTACGCACTGTTCAGTTGCTCACTACTCACTGTTCAGTTGCTCACTACTCAGTTGCTCAACTGTTCAGTTGGTCACTGTTGAATGTGAACGACGACCTTTTTTTTTTAGGTCGTTGCTCACTTGAGGTGAAATTACTAACTTAAAATAATAACAACCTTTATTTATTTTATTTTTTTAGCTCATTGCTCAGTTGCTCACTGTTCATTGTAAACTCCCACTTAAATAATAACTTTTTTGTCATATATTTTTTCAAAGAAAATAAGGAACTTCAGTTTATTTGCTTATATTACAAAATAAAATAATATTTTAAATTCAGCATTCAATGCTCATAAAACTAAAAATATAAGGAATAAAATGAAAACTAATTGATTTAAATTATTTCTGCCCTAAATGTTCCGAACCAAAGATATGTTGCCGGCAATTCGTCTGAGCTGAAACAAATATCAGTTAGTTTTTTGTAAAATAAAACATGCTGTCTTAAGACTTACCATTCAGGACATTTTACATATTATTATGCAAAAACGTCAGATTGTTCACCTGCGTTGGCTTTAAAAGTGTTCGCCTTTTGGTTATTGTCTCTGCCGCACCGGAAAATATTCTTTCGCATGGCACTGATGTGGCCAATAAACATAGGCGTTTCATCATATACGAGTATAGGTGTGGATATTGCCCCTTTCTTTGCTCCCACCATTTTAAAGCGTCTTCCTTCCGATTTAAATACTCTTCGGAGAGGTATTTGTCCATTTCTCGAATAGATGCCGCTGTGTTGTTTGACGGCTTGCTCACTTGTTCCTTCCAAATATCGTCTTCTGGTGTTTGTATTACAATTACGTCTTCAACGGATGCTGGCGTGTCTTTGGCGTGGCGATGGATGTTTTTTTTAATATTAGCGTCCGGCTTTCTAAAAACTCGCCCTTTAAATCGGGGATCCAACAACGTGCTTTCAGCGAACAATGGATTTGACTCCAAGTCCTTGAAGCGGTACTCCATCTCCTTCAGAATTACAGTTCCAACTGCAGCGGCTGAATCGCTTAGCCCAAAACTAAGACAGCTGATCTTTTTTTGCAGAATTCCTGCCAACACTTTCACTTTTGATAGAGTTACATTTTTTTCTGCCGAAAGTTCGGTTGTGACCTGCAAAAACGGTTGAAGAATGGGTTGTACTTCCTTAATAGCATCAAAGTCCTGATTGGTCAACGCCAGATCGGGTCGCAGAAGCGAAACCACCAGCATCACCGCCTCCTTCAATGTTATTAATCTCTCAAACATTTTAAAAGTTGAGTTCCAGCGAGTTGGTACATCCTGAACAAGCTTAACATCCGGGAGTCTTAGTTGAGCTTGGGTGTCCTTAAGCTTTTTATACGCCGTTGTACTTTGGTGAAAAAATTTAACAATTGTACTGAATTTGATGCGAATGCACTATGGTTCAAATGACCACTTTTTCTGTGCGAAATTAATTAAGGCAACAAAATCAGGGTATTTAAATCAAAACTTGTAAGCATTTCAACAGTAAGAATAATTCTGTTAAAAAAAATGGAAATCAACCCATTTGCATTTATTGCCTAAATGTAAGGTAAATTCCAAAAATGTTATCCAGCAATGAAGGGGACTATGTCCAAACTTTAAGTTTTCTTGTTTTGCACGGAATATTTCACTTTTATAATCAAAAGTATTCATGAAATCCTTATGTGTAGCAGCAAAAGCTTTGATTTCGTTTTTTAAATCAAAATCTTCCTTTAAAACAATATCTTTTGTCTCATTTGTGTACTGTAGCTTAATTGACCGACAAAATCTTACAGATTGTGGTGACTGGTTGTCCCAAATTGGCGTTCCCGAACAAAGTAGTAATCTTAAGGGAATTACTGAAGTAGCTAAGAGGGAAGCATCGGAGCTATTTGACGAACTGGGCTCATTAAATTTTTGCTTAAAACGAGCTTGACCAGTGCTGCTATCAAACCCATAGCTTAATATTAATTCGGAGCTTTATACATTTGTCTTTTTCTCTTCCATAACAGCTTGAAAAACTTCATTTTGCATCGCAACGATTCTTTCTGCCGTGTGCTGTAAAATAGATTTCAACGAAACTTTGGCATGGGTCTCACTTGCTTCGATATCCTGAGGTCGACATCTCAATTTTGAGGCAATAATATTGCTATAGTGCGGAAATATATCGCAGTTTCTTAATTTGTTTTCTTGTCGTATTGCATTGTACTGCTCTTTCGTAAAATTATTTTCAAAAAGAAAAGCTAAAGCCTCATGCGCAGACAGTGGAATTGGCTTTTCGGAAACTTGTGTACACAGTTTTCGCATTTTTGCTGGCCTTGTTGGGCTTTTCACACTCTCTTTAAGGACTGCAGCTAAATCGGAATCACCTTGTTTCCGAGCTGATGTTGCTGCTGCACGAACGAGAAGATTAGTATCAGCTTTCTCAGTTGACAGGTTTGCGGCTTCTTTTCTGTTTCCAAATTCTGACTTTGCGCTGAATGGCAGACGCGGACGACGGAGTTGCTTTTTTTGAAGTTACATTTATCATAATCTTCAATTCTGAATTTAGCCACGCATGATTGTCTTTCTTGAAGATATCTAGCCTTCTGTGACATTTGTTCCACTTTTGAGCTAATTTTACGCAAAAAAAACGTAATGTTTCTTTACTTTGTTTTTCCACTTCTTCCAAAATTGTACGGTTTTTAATTTTCCCAGCAACGTGTTTCCAAACGGCATCAAATTGTTTTTTTTTTGACATTCTTTTCGCCATATTTCAAACAAATCAATTTTTTTTATACCGAGGTAACCTAAAGAAAAGATGTTTTTCACGTAAATCGCAAAATATCGCAGTTTGAAATTAATTGCAAACGACACATTATCTATTAGTTAATCTACTTTTAAAATTTGAAAGAGGTCAAATGGGGTCAAAATTTTGTAGAGCTTACAGAAAGTCAAATTTTGAAATAAATTGTACCGTTTAAAGGTTAAGTAGAGTAATTAGTTATTTAAAAGTATAGCGACACAAATAAACAGCCTATTAATTAAAATTATTTCTACTTACTCGTGCCTTTATTTTCCATTTTACAAAAATCAATTATTGTTAACACAATTGGAGAAACACGAGCTTGAAGTTTACCAAACACTACTGAACTTGCAAGCACATTTGTATAACAAATTGCATTGGTTGACTTTGATGCACAGCTGTGTAACGGAACTTTATTTTTAGCATAAACAAAATTCACGTGGCTTTTATTAGAAGTATTTCCAATTGAAAAACAACAACAACAAATTTTTAACGGCTCTTTCATTCTTATCACTTTAGCACAGCAAAAGCTGCAATTTGACCTATAGTGGAATGGTGTTAGTTTTCTCTATCCCTTTCTGGACAATAAGGTTTAAAGTATGTGCGAAGCACGGTATGTGACGCCAGTTGCCTATTTTTATTGCACCAACAATGTTGAATGCATTGTCGGAGGCAATAGCAGCCACTTTTTTCAATGCTCCATTGAATAACTACCTTCCGCAATCTTTCTGCTAAATTTTGGGATGTGTGGCTCTCCTCAACCTGCCCGCACGACAGCATAAACGATTTTAATGTTGTCGTCTGCTTTGCAATAAAATGGGCAGTCACCGCCATATAGCTTTCGTGTGCCAGCGATGTCCAACAGTCCGTTGTCAGACAAACCGCCGTCGCATCAACCATGTCCTCTTTTATATTTGCCCTCTGCTCTTCGCAAATTTGCATCAAAACATTCGAAACTGTTTTGCGTGTAGGAAGCTTGTATCCGGGGCAGTGAGAGACATCCTCAATCAGCTGCTCAAACTCCGGCTCTTCTTCCATCCGAATCGCATGATGCCCTTTTGCAATCATTTTGACAACCTGCCGATCAATCTTCTGACTCCTGCCAGCACTAATCGGCCTTTGGAAAAACGCCGTCATGCGTTGCTGTCCATTTGCATCATTAGTATTTGCAGTCTCATCGTCTTGCCGGACGACCGGATCCATTGCGGTTGGGTGTTTACTGGAAAGGTGCCTCCCCAAGTTGCTCTGCGACTTGCTGCTCAGGACATTCCGACAATATTTACATTTTGCCTCTTTATTTCCTAAGTCTGTAAAATGTGTCCAAATGGCACTTTGGAGTCGAGACATATTTTTTTTTGTTTTTTAAATACGTAATTCACAATTCAAACAACCGGGACTTTAAACGCTTTGAAAATATCAAGGAAATTACACAGTAAATTTTTCACTAAACCGTTCGATGCAATAGTTTGCTGTTAACTAAATCAGCCTATGTCAAAATTGCTTTCAAGAAAACTAATTTTGGGCCCTTTCTTGGAACATGACGATATCGAATATGGCATATCGCGTGATCATTATCATCAGCATGCTGATGAGGAGCAGCGTGATCTAAGACGTTTGCGACGTTCTACACACTCCACGGATCACTCGCCGCCACTGATACGCACGCACACGCACTCGGAGAGTACGGACAGGGAATATCTGCGCTGGTAAATACTTTAAAAAAACTGATTTAAAGCTCTTAATATTCTAAAATCTGTTCTTCCAGCTCACGCGACAAGGCTCAACGGGAATGGTCGCGCTTACCAGAGTACTCGAGCCATCGGTCGCGTCGCAAAAGATCAGAGCGTTCACGCTCCGATGCCGATGAGCACAAGTGGCCCCGCACACCGCCCGTTTCTATCGATTCACCTACAAGACCACGCTCACCGGACACCATGGACTATGACGATGATGATACACGTTTGCACTATAAGCTACAGAGTGCACATGGCTATCGTCACTCCTCGGAATCGCTGCCACGAGAGCGCGAAGAAGAAGAACGTGAACGTGAGCGCGAACGTGAGAGGGAAAGGGAACGCTCAGATACGCCGCAAGAGCAATTTGTGCCCATTCTAAGTGACGACGAGATCATAGGCGACGATTTGGAGGACGAGGAAGCGGCTTTAGATGCAGCAGCTGCAGCCGAATATGAACGTGAACTGGAGGCTGCTGCCGCCGCCGCACCGCCGGCCATAGACGCCTTCGAGCCTTGGCAACGTCCATTGCAATTTTATGAAGGCGATTTGCTGCAACATTTTGGCAAGGAGCTCGACACCCTGCGACTGCTCTTCAAGAAGCTATCACTGCAGATCCGCTGGGACAATGTGAGTGCCTTCAATGAAGAGCATGGCGGCGTCACTGTCGACGAACGTGAACATTTCGTCTACCTGGGCGAGCAGCTAAACAATCAACTGGGCTATCTTATGCATCATTACAAGCGACGCAATTTCGTGCTGCAGCAGTTCTTCAAGAACGATGAATCGCATTTAAGCACAGCCGGCATTTAAGATACTCCACATCAAGCTGGGTGCACGAATGGCTGAGTTGCTGTTGAACAATGAGGAGCTTTTTCAGCATCTGATACAGCATCATAATTTCGATCCGATTCGAAGCGGTCTTCAGCCCACATGCAACTCATGGACGCCAATGCCAGTGCTCTGGAGACTTGGCTGCTGCGATTGCACGTATTTATTGAAGAATCACTTCAGGAACTGAATGCTTAAACACACACATATTTACTTTTTATTTCAATACATAAATTTAATATTAGTAAACTGACTTTGCATTTTACTTAAAACTGGGTTCCAGGGCTTAAAAAAAAGTAATAAAAAAACTCTTTTCCACACCACCATTGAGGTAGAGTTATCAGCGCTTTTTTTTAGTGTGGTATCCCCAGTAGGCCTAATCCACAACACTATACTATACAACACTATACACTGAACTAAGCTCACAAAGCTTGCAAATAGTATTATCAATTTTTGTTTTATAAAACTTGTTCATACAATTCTCACATATGAAACGATCGCAACTAGAGCATCTATATTCTGATAATGATGTATTCTTAAACGAGCAGTGAAGACATACATCATTTAAAGAATCTCCATATGTGAGAATTTTATCAAACATGTTGCTTCTGTATATGTCAGTTTTCTCTAAGTTTTTAAAGTGAAACGTTTGACACATATGATTCTGCAAATTGTAAAATCAAAATGCCCGCAATTAAAACTGTCAAATTGCTTATCATGTTTAATTGAAGCTGCAGAAAAATTTGCTACATGGCTTCAAATTCTTTAACATATTTAGATAGTGATTAATAAATACATCTTTAGTTGGTGTATTCCCAAATGCGTCTAAAAATACTATCTCCTGTTTTTTTTGATTTATAAATAATATGTAAAAATGATTCCCATAACAATGAGGTATAATTAAATTGGCATTACTAAGTAAACCATTTTAAATAACCTGCTCATTTTTAAGGCAATTACCACCTAGTTGGCAAGGCAAGTTTAATAAAGAGTCATCTTTATGTTTATTTTCGTATAAAATTGCTGTAAGGCAAGCATCAACAATTAAATTTGTTAGCCAATTACTGCCGGGTAACGAAAATAAGTCTGTTGTTGTCATGTAATACATGAAGCCACGTAAATTAGTGTTAGCATGTATACATGAATACAATGTTTCACAACTTAAAATGTAAAGCTCTAAATCGCATTTTAAATTTTTATGATTTTTTCCATTTTAAAAATATTGTTGCAATCTGTCGATGTGTAGGAATGATCATGACATATTGATGCCTCATGATTTTCATGGGCTTTTGATAAACCAGAAAAATCACTTTTAAACATTTCTACTTTTAATTTTTTCTTTTGCGACTTCTGCCAGCTTTCCTTATGCTTGGAAAGCTTTCCGCTCGACATTTCATCGAAACCTTTTGAAGGTTTCGATAAATAGTATTTTTTTTTTGGTTTTACAACCATTTCATCAAATGGTTGCAGAACTCTGGTTTTGCTTACTAGACTTGTCTAGCAATGGTCTTTGAAACGTCATTTAGCTGGCGAATAAATCGTCCTAGCTTTAAGCCATTTTTGTTGTTCGTTTAAATAACACTATGTTTAAGTGTTCTAAAAAACGATTCCACTGGAGCATTACTTGGCCTTTTATTTGAATCATCAATAAAAGAACCAATAATATTGGTCCAAAACGGCGCGTATACAATATATTTATTTATAATTAACTCCAGCATTTCTGGACAGCAATAAGAGTTTAATTTACAAAAGGTGCTTGTATTTCGTGATACAAATAGCTTCACTTCTGTGTATATTTTGTTAAATTTTACTCTAAATGGACTTTTTTCAGCAATAGACTTCAATGTTCGATCTTGAAAAATATATTCGTCATTGTTTGTCTCTGAAAATTTTGCACTACAACAACTTGAACAAAATTGAACACAGACTTTGGGCAAATGGGGCATACGAAATTATAACAAATTTCGTTATATGTCGCAATATCAATGTTGTTACAATCTTTTAAAATGGCCCCAATTATTGCAAAACTAAAATCTGTAGTAATTCTTTTGCAGAGAGGCCATTTTAACTTATTTTTTTTTCAAAACTCTTGGAGATCGTACAAAAATCTTCCTATATCATATGATGTATGATTGGAAAGAATTGCATGTGCGACAGGAAAGACTATTTTGTTTTCTGGAAGATGAGCAACCAATGAATATAAAAGTATTCGCTTCTTTACAAAATTCATTGGTTTCACTACATTACCAGTAGCATCAATATGTAGAGTGTGCTGTTTTATATGGGTCAAAAGCATATCTATATGTTCTCTGTCCCATAAGAAAACTTCTAGTTTCGTTGAAAGAAACTGAATGAAATGAGAAAACCCATTTGAAATCATATCGTAAGCATACTTAAATGGATCCTTATCGAAATCAAATTTTTTGTTTTCCTCGCATAATAAATTTCTGTTAGTGCTTAAGTTTGTATTGGTCATCTGGTCATGACCAACTCGAGCACGAGACATATTGAGATTATTTATTTTTTGCGATCTGTATTGAAACTCTGTTTTGTTTCTTATTGCAGCCTTTTCCATAAATCGGTTAATTGATCTGCACTGCGTTGACTTTATAAGTGGACTCCTTTGTTTGCATATAAGTATCACTGTTGGGCATCTAAAAGTAGAAGCTGACTGACATCTTCCAAATATATCAATTTTGTGCACTATACTTACCTCACAGGTGAACACAGTGTAAATAAAATTAAGAGCTTAAACTAAACTTAAAGCTATCACTGCAAAAAACACAAATAAAAGAGGTTAAACACTGGCTAAAGATATATATAAAGTGATAAAATACTTACTGTTTCATTATTTATTTAATTTTATGTCGACTGCGCTGGTGGTGCCGGCTCGGGCTCGGGCTCGGGCTCATGCTCGGGATATGGTGGTTCGTAAAAGTGGTAATGATACGTGGCACCTACTGCCGGCTGCAATTCGACTTGAGATTAGGGTTACCAACTCTCCGGGTTTCACCCGGAGATTCCGGATTTCAAAGATGATCTACGGGTCTCCGGGAAAAACGTGAATTCCTCCGGGCTTGAAGCCAAACGACAATTTTTTTCTGTTTGTGAATTTTTTAAATTTACAGCTACAACTTTGGGAGTGCTGCTCGCTCGTGCAATAAGTTGAGCTTAGGCCCAATTTCTCAATGTCTGGTTACATGTGTATGAACATATGTATACCAACCAAAGTTACAAATGTCAGCTCAAAAATTATATTAAAACAACAATGGCAATAGGTATTGTGTTACCTATGTATAGGTATACAGTTGCTCACTAAAGTAAGTACACATACAGCACTTTCGTATTCAGTCACAAAAATTAAAAAATATTTGGTACAAAACAGTGAAATAACCTTTATTTTATTTATGCAAGATATTAAATAAACATAAACAAAAGAAATATTTCGAATATTAAGAAAACTTTTAAAGCTTAAAGGACTTAAAAGAAGAAAAGCACAATTTCACATAACAAAAGTAAGTATACAGTAAAAAAAGAACGAAAAAACCAAAATTTTTGAAGAAATATATTTTTTTTTTACTTTGAGCAATTAATATTTAGTATTTTGTAGGGTATCCCTTTTATTTTAGGACTGCGTTAAGTCGAGCTGGCATTGATTGAACTAATTTTCTAGTAGTTTCTGAGGTTATTTTGCTCCACTCTTCTTTAAGGGCATTTATCAAGTCGTCCTTGTTTTGAATATCATGTTTGCGTATCTGACGATCTAAATGCTCCCACAGATGCTCAATTGGGTTTACATCAGGCGATTGTGGCTTACGCACATTGTATAGGAGCCATTCACGGATAATGAGAGCACCAACCACTTTTACTGATGCCGAAAAACGTATAATTATTCGAAAGTGCACCAAAAGTAAAAGCTGAGGTTCAAAATGAGCTTGGAATAGATTGCAATCCTCAAACTATTCGTCGCACTTTCTATGGAGCGGGGTACCACTGCCGCAGTATTACGGAAGAAGCCCTTTGTAAACGAGATCAACCGGCGTAAGCGTATGGATTTCGCTAAACAACATAAAAAATGCGATCAAACTTTTTGGAATAACGTGATCTTTTTCTGATGAGAGCAAATTTAATATTCATGGATCCGACGGACGTGCAAAAGTGTGGAGAAAAGCAAATGCTGAGCTTGATCCCAGCAACATGGCTGGTACAGTAAAACATGGAGGAGGTTCAGTAATGGTTTGGGGTGTATGGCAGCGAATGGAGTTGGAAATTTGGTTATCATTGAAGGAATAATGGACCGATATGGATATTTAAACATTTTAAAAGAAAATTTAAAGCAAAGTGCAACTAAATTGGGTATAGAAGGATCATTCATCTTCAAGAAAGATAATGACCCTAAACATACTGCTCTCATTGTCCGTGAATGGCTCCTATACAATGTGCGTAAACAGCTAAAAACTCCGCCACAATCGCCTGATGTAAACCCAATTGAGCATCTGTGGGAGCCATTTAGATCGTCAGATACGCAAACATGATATTCAAAACAAGGACGACTTGATAAATGCCCCCTTAAAGAAGAGTGGAGCAAAATAACCTCAGAAACTACTAGAAAATTAGTTCAATCAATGCCAGCTCGACTTAACGCAGTCCTAAAATAAAAGGGATACCCTACAAAATACTAAATATTAATTGCTCAAAGTAAAAAAAAATACATTTCTTCAAAAATTTTGGTTTTTGCGTTACTTTTTTTTACTGTATACTTACTTTTGTTATGTGAAATTGTGCTTTTCTTCTTTTAAGTCCTTTAAGCTTTAAAAGTTTTCTTAATATTCGAAATATTTCTTTTGTTTATGTTTATTTAATATCTTGCATAAATAAAATAAAGGTTATTTCACTGTTTTGTACCAAATATTTTTTAATTTTTGTGACTGAATACGAAAGTGCTGTATGTGTACTTACTTTAGTGAGCAACTGTATGTGTTACATTTTGTTTGAGTTTGATAATTAGCAAGTATGTAGATAAAACCACCCCGTAACATATTCTGGTGTGCAAAACTTTTCAAGACGCACCATGTTTAAATTGATTATTTTTAAATCAATGACACCAACAAAAAGAAGCAATGCGATCCCAACAACAACACTTACAACAACAACAAACGCTGCTTCGGTCATTTGTCAAAGGCACAAAGAAGAAAAGAAAAAACTCAGGCGCACACTATGTGTATTTAGTTTTTGCAATTATCAGCAAGTGCGTCACAGCGCATGTGTTTTGTTTTCGTAAACTCGCTTGCGATCGCTTGTGCGACATTCAGCTGGCAGTAGTGGAATGGGTCATCTGATTTGTTTTTCTAAACTCGCTCGCAGTCAAACTCCCAGCTTGTACGACAATAAGGCGCCAGTAGTAGAATGAGGCAAAGTGACAAATTCAGGACAAATTTGTATGGGAGGTACTCGAAGGAGTAGTCAAAAATAAAAATCCTTTCTTAGTGATCACTTTCAGCCTGAATGGAATATTTTGTGAAAATTTCAGCCTTTCTAGCTCTTTTCGTTTAGGCTGTGGATCTCTCAACAATTAGGACAAACTCTTTTATATATAGATAATATATATTATTAAATATATTACAAAATTTTAGTATACAGTGGAATTGACAGAAATTTTTCGCAGAAAATGTACCCCTCCCATCCCTTAAAATCGAATCTCCGGGTTGGGCTTTAGACAGAGTTGGTAACCCTACTTGAGATGGAGCAGCTCGTGCAGCAGCTCGTGCAGCATCTCGTGAAGCACCTCGTGCAGCGCCTCGTGCAGCACCTCGTGGAGCACCTCGTGCAGCATAATGTGCAGCATAATGTGCAGCATAATGTCCAGCATTATGTGCAGCACCTCGTGCACTAGGTGCTTGATAAGGTGCTTCACGAGCTCCCCCACCAACTGCTGCACGAGGGCGGGATGCGAATCGGGCGGGAAGGGATCTCTATATCCCGCCGGTTCCAATCCGCGTGGTTGCAGAGAAAATACATGTCTTTTCAGATATTTGATTTCATCCTCCAATTGTTTTATTGAATTAAAAATGCTATTTATTTTAGCGTTCACGTCCATGTTGTTTCGATTCACCGTTATGTTATGTTGCCACCTTGTTTTTTTGTATGCAGCGCCACGAGATGCCACCATGTTTTTTTTGTATGCAGCGTTCGTTCACTTTTTACTCATTTTGGCACTTGGGTCTGGTAGCCTTCGTTTAGTTATGATGAAAAGTGGCATGACCGACACAAAATGCTTAAATATGTAAAATTAAGATTTCTCAAAATTCTATGGATAGCTTTTAAAAATAAAAATAGATTTATGTTAGTTAAGTTAAGGGCAATCATTTAACATAGCGTGCATATTCGCACTATGTTTGCTAAGAGTTAGCAACGCTTTTTTTTTCATACAAAAAAATGCCAACTTATTTGATATATACATTTGGACGCAAGCAGAAAGGCGCTAAAATTGAAAAACTTATTTTTACGATAATATTTTTGTTTGTTTATTTAATGTTGATAAATAGGCCATAAAAGGTATATGTTTAGTATATTTTTGCACGGCTTATGCATATAATAATAATTTAAATATAAGCAATAATAACATAAATCAAATAATTATTTAATAATATAATAAAACATTTTTATATCAGGCAGCTTCTGGGCTTTTTCCATAGGCCGCTCCATATCAGTCAGCATTCTGTTGCGCAGCAAGCCAGTTCACTTTGGAACTACTAGCTCCATTATGAATATTCAGACTCCATATTAAAATTATCTAATTTTCTAAATAACTTATTGATACAAATTCTTCTTACTATGCGATAAAGCTTCCTTAAACATGTACCTTCAATTTAATATATGCCGCATGTCTCCACTATATCTGTGAAAAAAGATATTAAGGCTTAAGTGCGGAACTTACATTTTGCCGGTCAATTTTGTATGGGGCCGGCATCGAGGTTGCTGCACTCTTTCGAAGACTTCTCAAAACGTATTGAAAACTTTTTTTGACATGGGTATCATTTGAAAGATAAAATGATTGGCTTTCAGTGTGTATAGGCCGTATTGGTGCACTATTCTCCTGACCTGAGATATTTGCGAAAGAGTGAGTTTTTACCCAAAAGTCACTTAATACACCCATTTAAAAAACAAAATTTGCCTGAAAACTGAATAAAATAATAAATAAATCAATTTACAACAATTCTGCATCATTACTTAATTGATTTTAAGTCAAATTACAATTTTAAATATTACAACTATCGATAACCGATATTCGTTGCTGGAGGACCGTTGCTCACTTGACGCACATGATTTTAAGTCAAATTACAATTTTAAATATTACTAGCAGTTCGACAAGCTTTAGCTACAGAATTTTTAATAATAATCCAAATTGAATAAACATATTAAAATCAAGCAACAGGGAATTTATTAATTAATTAGTACTTTCAAATATTATTTCGCATGACGGGCTCTCAAAAGACTCAGCGCTTCTTTTTAAAAATTGGCTAAATCCTTTACCAATTGCTGTATTGCCGCCAATTTAAATATTAAATATTCCATGCCGAGATATGTATGTTTTTGGGAACGTATCGGACGCATTTTTAAAGGAGAGCTTTCGTTTGAAAAGGGAAGCATTTAATATCCTGGTTGTTCTTTGTAATTTTTTTCCGGCAACGTTTATTTTAAACCAGTGGTGATAGTTGAGAACGATAAGCAAAAATGGGCAGTTCCTTTTGAGTCAGTCGAATGTATTAGTTACTTAATCGAATACACGCAACTACATCCAAATCAAACTCAACTTTTTGTCACCACTAGGCCCCTATGCTATTTGTATGAGCAAGAAGCTGCTTGTTGACAGTTAACGTAACAAGCAACACGCAACCGTAGTGTGAACACCATATTAGAAACGGATGGCCAGCAACGACTATCGAAACTATCGAAACCACGATTAATCGAGTTGATTTTAAATGGTTTTTTGACTTTTTATGAACGAAAAGTGATGCAAAATTATGAAAAAATCATATATTTATTGCTTTAATGCAAGATTTGACCAATTTCAGTTTAAAAATCGATTAAAACATGTTAAAAGATTACATTTTTACCATTTCTTGAATATCTCAGCTTAGGGGCATCGGCCTCAGGAACCGCTTTTGCACGAAGAAGGCCTAAACTTCACCTTTCTAATAAAGTAAGATTTAGTATTAGTACGTTTTTGAGATATTTTGGAAAGAGTGAAGCTACCTAAAAGACAGCCCCATACAAAATGACTGCCAAAATACATGCTTTGTTTTCAAGTCCAAATATCTTTTCTTAGAACGATCGGCCTCAAAGACGGTATATACAAATTAAAGGTACAAGTGTGGGAATGCTATTGCAATTTAATTTAGAGAATCCTATTAGTACGTTTTCGAGAAAATTAATTAATTGTATGTGAACATAAAAAAGTTCACAAAAAAGGCATTGCGAACTAGAAGTTCCAAATGAACTTAATGTACAACGTAACAAAAAGCTGGATGATATAGAGCTGCATTTGAAAAAACCGTAAGAGCAGATTGCGTTCTTTTAACTTTTTATGAATGAAAATAATCAAATTTGTATAAAACAAGTGAATTTTTGTCATTATTTTAACAATTAAAAACTAATAAAAAAAAAAATCAAAATAGCATTGTGTAGTTTGGCGCATTGCCGCCATTTAAAATAATGCAAGAAAACGTGAACAATGTGACCCTTTTACCAAAATCTAAAATCGTTGCTAGCGTTTTTCATAATTTTAAAGGCATCAGCCTTAGATATCATGTATGAGGAAATATAGTCCTCGATTTGTCCATCATTTTGCTACATTAATCATTAAATCCTGTTAGTACATGTTTGAGAAATTCGCATTTCAGTGTTTTTCTCATAATGTAAAATAGTGTGGAGCAGTGTGGAGAAAACTCCAGAGTTTTTGGCTCGAGCAAATTTTAAAATCTCTGAGAAATCTCTCTCCCTGTTCCGCATGTTTGGGAGATTTCATTTTTCGGTATTTTTGTTCGGAGTAATTAAGAGTTGCCACAATTAAATAAAAAATTTCCCAAAATGTATTTAATATTTTTTTCAATGTTTTCAAGGATAACTGATGGACATTTATGTGCTCTATCTTTAATAAGAAAATAAAAATATGCAAAGTCTTGTCTATTGTAGATTTTATACAGAATAAATATTGAATATTTTGCCGCCAAGTAACTCGTGCTGCTTGACAACTCTGCTATGACATCTTGCTTGAACAGATGTTGTACAGCGAATGGCAAAATCTCTTAGACAATTGTTAGAGATTTATATCAATAAAAATTCATGAATTAAAACATTTATTATTTTCAAATGTATTTGCAATATGCATTTAAGCTAAAAACTAGCTATCTAAAATGTTATACTTATAAATTATAAGTTATAATGCATTAGACGTTTTATTTTGCATAAACTAAGCAAAACACTGGCCCAACAGCTTGGAGTTTTAAAAGCGTCTCATACAGCGCTCTGGCACAGCTAAAACCATCGTCAGGTTGGTTTCGGGTTGGAATTCGTTGGTTTTCATTTGTAGCACAGCCTTGACTATGTTATTCATCGTCGACTTTTTATACCCCTTTTATGAATGAAAATAAACAAATTTGTATAAAACAAATGCATTTTTGTCTTTATTTTAACAATTAACAACTAATAAAATTAATATTAATCACTAAATTGTTTTATTTTAGTCATGCCACATTTCGTCAAAAGTGAACGAATGCTACCAGACTCAAGTGCCAAAATGAGTAAAAAGTTGGCTGCTTTTTTAGAAAAAAACCAGTTGGCAGTTTTTACAAAGAAGCGTCGCAAAGCGCAAAAAAAAAATGGCGGAATAAAAATTACTGAAAATATATGTATTTAAAAACGTTTTCCCAACGCCGCACCACCATCTGCCGGAGCCGGGTACACACAGTAGACCGCGTCTACACTACTTTGAACCGGCTGGGTACCGGGATCCGTCCCCGCCGTACCCTCGATATGACCGATATAATCGGAAGCCGGCTGGGGCGGCGCATTGGACAGCGCAATGGGCAGCTGGTGGTGCTGCAGGAGGTGCGATGTACAAGTGCCAAACGACTTGACGCAAAAAACATTTTGGGCCGTATGGATGCATGCGAATCGCTTCTGAATCGCAACAAAATCGACCAGTTTTTGAAGCGGATGGTAACTGGCGATGAAAAGTGGGTCTCTTACGACAACGTGAAGCGCAAACGGTCGTGGTCGAAAAGCGGTGAAGACGGTGGCCAAGCACGGATTGACGGCCAGGAAAAAAAATGTTATTATTAAATTTTAAATTTTACATTAACATTATGTATATATATTATAATATTAACACATTTATAAAATTTTTTTTTTCGAGAATTTGAAGCCCTTGACAGAGAATTGAAAAATTTGGCTAACAAAGTTAACCAAATTCATAAAGAAATGAAGATAACTAAAGAAAAACTGAGGAATCAGCAGCAGTCGGCTGCTCTGGCTGTCGGCAAGCGCCGACCACCAAAGAAGCGCCACAACCCCAGCAGGGTATACACCAGCCGGTGGACTCTGTTGGGGTTTTTAGCCAGAGCAGCCGCAAAACAATCACTTGCTGTATCTACATCCGCAACCACATTCGTCGACCATCAGGTTCCAGCAGCCAATGTTTAACCTGCAGCAGCAGCGGCCGGGGCAGCAGCGGCCGGGGCAGTTGCCTATATTTAGGCATTTCTAAAAAAAAAACACAAAAAGAAATGTACTTAAAATGTTAAGCGTTTTTCTTTTTTTCGCAATAGGTGAAACCTGAAGAGGCCGTAGTCGCCGCTGCGCCAGAACCGGCCGTCAATCGAACTGCAGCGCCTTAGAGGAAGGCGACTAAAAGGAAGGCACCTGAGAGGAAGGCGCCTATATATTTAACTAGTAAGTACCCTGCTTTCTTCGCCTTTTCGTTATGTTTTTTTTAATAATTAATTAAGCTTTTGCTGTATATTTACAGAGTACGCAGAGTTATGAGAGCAAGTGAAAGTGGATTCATGTATGACATTACTTCAAAAGACTTTTTTTTCGCTAATCGACTGTTCGTTAAAAAACAACTGGCCAACGAATTTTATCGTTGATGTTTGCCTAACAGCGATTTTATACGAAAATAATCAGTGTTTAAATTGCTTCAGCCGCAGCAGCAAAAGTCGTAAAATTTTCGCTTTTTACTGCTTCTGCTTTTTCATCATTTTGAGAACGAGCAAATGCTTCTGCTGCTGCTTCTGAAGAAAACAAAAGCCGCAGTCGAAGCAACAGCAGAAAATGAGAAGTCGCTAAAAGCAAAGCAGAGGCTGCAGTCGCCGTTTCACTTTTCTGCGCTTGCTTCTGCTGCCGCTTCTGAAAAAATCAAAAGCCGCAGTCGGAGCAACAGCAGAAAATGAGAAGTTGCTAAAAGCAAAGCAGGCTGCAGTCACCGATCGAAAAATTTTCAGTTTGCTTTGATGTTGACTTCGGTCTTCGGCGCAAGTCGAAGCAGCAGCAAGTCGACAAAGTCGGTGGCGCTAGCTGTCGCGACAGTACTCGTGTGTAACTATTGTCTAATTTCTGCTTTGATAATTTCATTTTATTACTTGGAAACACAGAAAAATAAAAACAACTAATATATAATATATTAAGTTGACAGATTTATAACTCTAATTTGAAAGAGGTGACAATTGAACGAGCATTCTCGACGCTAAGGCTTGTGATTACGGACTACAGAAACCGACTAAGCCAGGATGTCCTGGAAAACATTTTGCTGGTCAAGTTAAACTCAAGTTTTCTTGACTCAGCTATTGAAACATGTTCACTTTTTGAAGATGAAGAATCGGAATAAAAAGAAAAAAAAGGCGTATTTAACACGGTGGCAGCAGCGTCGACGTCGCGTTGCCTTACGAAAAATGAGAGCATGCACATGTATACACACACACACACACATGCATTGCCTTGTAAGGCAACAGCAAAGAGGCGACGTCGACGTCGCTGTCACCTTGTTAAATACGCCTTGAGCTAGCTTGTACAATTATGTACATACATATGTATGTATGAATGCACTGTCGTCATGTAGGCGCCTTTGGTTTTTGTCCCAGCTCTTGTTATTTGTGAACTTTGCTGCATGTAAAAAAAAAGGTTCGTTCTTGCAAAATTATTTTTCTTAGGGCCTAGTTAGTACAAATGAGTACTTTAAAGCATAAAATAAATAATAAGCAATTGACAATTTTTGTTTTCAACAAAATACTGAACACGCACTAACATGTGCTTAGATAAAAATCAAAGACGCCACAGTGAAAAAGAATATGTATATATGTATGTATGTATGTATGTTTGTGTGTTCATAAATCCAAAGAGAGTGGCTCGTGCACAGACATGCTAATCCGTGGATGAGTTTTTCAGTAAAATTTATTTACATAAATTCAAAATAATATTAATGAATAAAGTTTGTCCGATTTTCAGCCATATTTGTATGCATATAAATTGATGCAAGTAATATTAAAAGTGTTTGTGTGCATTATTTTTGTCACGTCGTCGTCTTTGTTTTTTTTTTATCTATGTGGGTTACTGTATATATTGATATGTATATATGTAGTCACCCAAATTTCATACATAAGGCTGCGAAAAAAATGTGCTTGTGTTTTACCGCCAACATAAATTATATTATCTTATGATTAATCTTAAAAATTTAACTTAATAAAAAAACAAAAATAAATAAAAAAATATATGAACAATATACGTACAATTCCCCATTTTTATACTTTGATACCTTTGGTATCATAGTATATTGGGTTTGTGCAATGTCCGTCATGGTGTCTGTCCGTCCGTCCGTCTGTCCGTCTGTCCGTCTGTCCGTCTGTCTGTATGAACGCAACTTTTTTCGACACCCTTAAAGCTAGAGCCTTGCAACTTTGCACATATCTTGGTACATGCCTTCGTCAGACAAAGTGTTAAATGTAGGGCTCTACGACCTCAGGGGGCCTGGGAAATCGATAACAAGTCGATACACCTCGATGTGCAAATCGATAAAACACAAATATATCCCACATTTTATCAGCTAGAGTCACCAAATTTGGGGGCAAGATAGCCGATGACATTCCCGAAAAAACTGCATTAAAAGTTTGGATGCCACGCCCACCTGTTCTGCCCCCAGCCCCTCTTAAATTATAAACAAAAATGCTTGTATCTTCTACAGTTTTGAAGCTATAGCCACCAAATTTGACATGAAAGTAGATGCTGACATCTAACACAGATATGCATCAAAACTTTGGATGCCACGCCCCCAAACAACGGGACATGCCCCACCGCCTAAAAAAACCGGAAGGCATGTATCTTTGTCAGTTTTTAAGCTAGAGTCACCAAATTTGGTATGAACATTGGTAGTGACATCCGTAACAGATCTGCATCAATGTTTTGGATGCCACGCCCACTTATACCGCCCACCTCTATATCTTTCTCAGTTTTTGGGCTGGAGTCACCAAATTTGAAATGAACATTGGTTGTAACATCCGTAACAGGTGTGCATAAAATTGTTTATGCCACGCCCACTTATACCGCCCACCTCTATATCTTTGTCGGTTTTTGCGCTAGAGTCTCCAAACTTGGTAGGAGGATAGAAAGTGCCATCCGCCACAGATAAATGTCATGCCTACCCCTTCTGCCTGATTTTTATACCCAGAGCCCTCATATATTACTATTTGCACTAGGAATCCTTAAAACAGCTATGTAAACTGGTATCAAAGTATATCGCAGTCGGTTGCGTCCGACTGCAACGTTTTTACTTGTTTATTTTCATGTACGTACATATGTCATTAAATTAAATTTTTAAGATTAATAATAAAATTATATTGCTTAAAATTTTTAAATTTATGTATATTCATTCTATTATGTAGATGCTCAAGTTACATACAACAGCCTGAAACATTTAGACAGGGAGGACCTCCGCGAAGCTATCCCACCCTTAGGACTCCGAATTGAATTTCGGATAAAATTGTTTCAGTGGAGAAAAGATAAGGTAAGCTGAACAATGAATACTAAATAGTGAATAACCTGACTTTTTAATTTTATTTAGTTTGGTGTTGATGACAGCACAGTTACAGCGACAGAGAGAGTCGAAAGCTGGCTGGAAAAAATTGACGAGTGCGCGACCCCATCCACTACTAAGCCGTTTAGTGATGTACATGGCAAGGTAAAAGTAGTTGGCTCATAACTTCTTCTCTGCAGTCTCTGAAGATAAAGAAAACATCATATTAATAACATATTTTAAAACTTTTTTCAGAACATAAGAGACTTACTCATGGAATCTCAGAAGGGGCTCTCATTATTACAATTAGCCAAGAGTAATGAGCACTTATCGTGCGACAACAGGAACATTTTAATTGACATCATTTAAGAAGATGTCCAGTTTCAGAAAAAAAAGCTTAGGCCCGTTGATTTTGATGTTTTATTTGAAAAAATTTGCTCAGTTTTTCCAAAGGAAATTGGAATGAAGGTAATTGAAAAATCATTAAAATTTAAAACTTTGCCAATTAAAAATAGTTTGTATTTACAGGACTACTATTATAAAGAAAGAGAAAGAACAATGCTGGAGGAAGGCTTTTTAAAAAGTATAAAAATTATTCTTGCAAAAAACGCAAGCTGACGATCTGACGTGACGGCGAGGATAAAAACTCCCTTATCGCAAGCAATCACAATCCATTGCACTAAATTGACATGGAAATCGCCACAGCAACAAAGGCAGCTCTGAACAGGGAAAGCTCAAGCTGGAGCGATGTGTGCGAAAGCTGGGGAAAAACGTTTACCTTACGACAAAATGATTTAAAGGAACTGGAGAGCGGCGAATTTTTAAAGGCTTGGTCAAAGTTGATAGATGCCAGAGCACCTGACTTGGTAAGAATTAAAAATATTGTAAAAATACATATATTATTTTATTTTTTACTTGACAGATAAAAATAAACTTTGATTTTATGTACCCCGATAAGGGCCATTTATTATTTTCTAAATGGGAAGCTTTTAAAGCTAATATGCATATAATATATGAAACATGTATAAGCAATGACTTTTGCAAGCAGCTATTCGCAAAATTTAAATTGTCAAAAAACATAGGTTTGTTTCTTATTACATATAATTGGTTGAATAGATTTCTTATTAGTTTTATGTTCTAACAGATGAACAGGACTATCTGTGCACAATTCTTCTTAACGCTATTATGCTACCAACGGCACGCCTTAAGGACAAAGATGGAAAGCAAACAAAGCTTACAATAATTGACGCTAGTGTTGGGTAAACATTGCTCACTTTGGTGAACATTGTGAGGTAGCAAAATGCTACCTCACAAATAACACCTGACGTCTTCAGGCAACAAAGACGTCACAAAAAAAACGTTTGCGCTGCGCAGTAGCGAGAGCTACGCGACAAAAAGCTCGATGGTAGCGCAAACGACGCAAAGTGACGTGCGCGACGCACTTGGCGCAACACGGCGTTGTTAAACACTGCGCCGGCGAGCGAGCTTTTGGAAGAGGAAGAAGGATGACTAGCAATTAATTCGCGAAAGTTGGTTGAACGCAGCAGTTTTACGTTTGGAGACAGTCGGTGTTTTTCTGAGGACTCGGAAGTTTTCGGGAGCGACAACAGCTAGCAGCGCAGCCGCAGTAGCAACAATCAGCGATAGCTACTGCTCGCAGTCACCACAAAAACAACAACGACAACTACAAACGCGGCCGCAACAGCAACAACAACGCCAGCTACCGTGCGCAGTAGCAGCAACAACAACAACAGAGCAGTTACCGCCGCAGCCGCTGCAACAACAGCATCAGGAGTACTTGAGCCTTCATTCTATTGCCAACAACAACAACGATAGCTATCCGCGCAGCCGCAACAGCAACAACAACAGCAGTTACCATCGCCGCCACCACAGCAGCTACGACCACGGTTAACGCAGCCGTAGCAGCATTAATAGTTACTGCCACAGCCGCCGCCATAACAACAGCAACGATAGCTGCCAGTCGCAGCAACAACAACAACAGTTACTGCCACAACCGTCGCCACAACAACAGCAACGATAGCTGCCAGTCGCAACAACAACAACAACAACAGTTACTGCCACAGCCGCCGCAACAACAACAACGAAATCTACTAGTGCAGCCGCAGCAGCAACAATAGCGATATCGACAGCTACCGTGAGCAGCAGCAACGACAACAACAACTGTAGCTACCGTGTGCAGCGCAACAACAGCCACCACGACAGCTACTCTTCGCAACAGCAGCAACAACGGCAACTGTCGTTTTCGCTGCAGCCGTTGCTACGACAACAACAACAACCACCAGAGCAGCACCGCAGCAACAGAAAAACAGCTACCACCGCAATCGCTGCAACAACAACAGCTGTAAGGCTTTACAACATTGCATTTTGCGACAACAACAACCACCAGAGCAACACAGCAGCAACAGCAAAGCAGGTACAACCGTAACAACAGCAGCAACAACAACGAAAGCAACCACAGCCAGGATCGAGGCGGCAGAAAAGTGTAGTGGAAGTGCAGTGCAAGTGATCGTGAAGTGAAGACATACACACACACACGCGTACACGCACGCATACACACACGCACGCATACACCCACACACACACACCCACATACACACACAAACGGTGCGGGGTAAGTCTGCTCATGGCCAAACACACCACCAATGTATCCCTCTCGCATATCCCCACACAAACCCTGATCGAAAAAATATTAAAGAATAAAGAAATGAACATATATATAGACTTAAAATAAATGTGTGTTTTTATTACATGTCTCCCTTCTCCCCCCCCTCCTACTTTCCTTTTCAGCAAAACCAACTCTCGCCTTAGCCTTCGGGTAGCTCATCTTGCGACCCACCTGGGCCAGGCTGAGGGACGGGTTAACGAACCTTCCGGGTTTTACCCTAGGTTCTGTGACGCCTATCTCTTGGTCAGGTCCGCGTGGTGTCGTAATGGTGGCGGACCTAGGTAGAGTAGTTTAGGGATAACGCACTCCGAGTCTTACTCTATGCGTCCTTCCCTAAATCTCTGCCTGGGTCAGCTACCCGCGTTTGCGAACGCGACTGATGAGCCGAGCGATGTGGACGGGATCTTGAGGTCGTCTGGCCAGGCTTCCGGGTCTTACCCTTGCCTTTCTAGACGAACCTTAAGAATCCTATCCCTTCGTGGCCCGAAGTCTGAAGTGCCTGTTTGGTCGACAACGAAGAGTCGTACGAAGGGAGAGGGAAAAGGTACCTTCCGGGTTTTTACCCTAGGGCCTCAACCTTCCCCTTCGGGCATATCCGAAGTTGTCGATCGAACGGTGGTATCTGCCCCGACCCCTAATTGTCTACGGTTTGTTGCTCGACCCCGGTGCGGCTCACTCCGGTGTTCCGGCACAAATTATAAATAATCTGTGAAACCCCGGACGCGACTGAGACGCCGACCTCGGCCAAGAAAAACGTCCTTACAACATGTTCACTTGTTCTTTTTTTGAAAGTGAGTTAACTCACTCACTTTGCTCACTTGCTCACTACTCACTGTTCAGTTGCTCACTACTCAGTTGCTCAACTGTTCAGTTGGTCACTGTTGAATGTGAACGACGACCTTTTTTTTAGGTCGTTGCTCACTTGAGGTGAAATTACTAACTTAAAATAATAACAACCTTTATTTTTTTTTTTTTTTAGCTCATTGCTCAGTTGCTCACTGTTCATTGTATACTCCCACTTAAATAATAACTTTTTTGTCATATATTTTTTTCAAAGAAAATAAGGAACTTCAGTTTATTTGCTTATATTACAAAATAAAATAATATTTTAAATTCAGCATTCAATGCTCATAAAACTAAAAATATAAGGAATAAAATGAAAACTAATTGATTTAAATTATTTCTGCCCTAAATGTTCCGAACCAAAGATATGTTGCGAGGCAATTCGTCTGAGCTGAAACAAATATCAGTTAGTTTTTTGTAAAATAAAATATGCTGTCTTAAGACTTACCATTCAGGACATTTTACATATTATTATGCAAAAACGTCAGATTGTTCACCTGCGTTGGCTTTAAAAGTGTTCGCCTTTTGGTTATTGTCTCTGCCGCACCGGAAAATATTCATTCGCATGGCACTGATGTGGCCAATAAACATAGGCGTTTCATCATATACGAGTATAGGTGTGGATATTGCCCCTTTCTTTGCTCCCACCATTTTAAAGCGTCTTCCTTCCGATTTAAATACTCTTCGGAGAGATATTTGTCCATTTCTCGAATAGATGCCGCTGTGTTGTTTGACGGCTTGCTCACTTGTTCCTTCCAAATATCGTCTTCTGGTGTTTGTATTACAATTACTTCTTCAACGGATGCTGGCGTGTCTTTGGCGTGGCGATGGATGTTTTTTTTAATATTAGAAACGGGTTTTAAAAGCGTCCGGCTTTCTAAAAACTCGCCCTTTAAATCGGGGATCCAACAACGTGCTTTCAGCGAACAATGGATTTGACTCCAAGTCCTTGAAGCGGTACTCCATCTCCTTCAGAATTACAGTTCCCACTGCAGCGGCTGAATCGCTTAGCCCAAAACTAAGACAGCTGATCTTTTTTGCAGAATTCCTGCCAACACTTTCACTTTTGATAGAGTTACATTTTTTTCTGCCGAAAGTTCGGTTGTGACCAGCAACGGTTGAAGAAAGGGTTGTACTTCCTCAATAGCATCAAAGTCCTGATTGGTCAACGCCAGATCGGGTCGCAGAAGCGAAACCACCAGCATCACCGCCTCCTTCAATGTTATTAATCTCTCAAACATTTTAAAAGTTGAGTTCCAGCGAGTTGGTACATCCTGAACAAGCTTAACATCCGGGAGTCTTTGTTGAGCTTGGGTGTCCTTAAGCTTTTTATACGCCGTTGTACTTTGGTGAAAAAATTTAACAATTGTACTGAATTTGATGCGAATGCTCTATGGTTTTCTGTGCGAAATTAATTAAGGCAACAAAATCAGGGTATTTAAATCAAAACTTGTAAGCATTTCAAGAGTAAGAATAATTCTGTTAAAAAAAATGGAAATCAACCCATTTGCATTTATAGCCTAAATGTAAGGTAAATTCCAAAAATGTTATCCAGCAATGAAGGGGACTATGTCCAAACTTTAAGTTTTCTTGTTTTGCACGGAATATTTCACTTTTATAATCAAAAGTATTCATGAAATCCTTATGTGTAGCAGCAAAAGCTTTGATTTCGTTTTTTAAATCAAAATCTTCCTTTAAAACAATATGTTTTGTCTCATTTGTGTACTGTAGCTTAATTGGCCGACAAAATCTTACAGATTGTGGTGACTGGTTGTCCCAAATTGGCGTTCCCGAACAAAGTAGTAATCTTAAGGGAATTACTGAAGTAGCTAAGAGGGAAGCATCGGAGCTATTTGACGAACTGGGCTCATTAAATTTTTGCTTAAAACGAGCTTGACCAGTGCTGCTATCAAACCCATAGCTTAATATTAATTCGGAGCTTTATACATTTGTCTTTTTCTCTTCCATAACAGCTTGAAAAACTTCATTTTGCATCGCAACGATTCTTTCTGCCGTGTGCTGTAAAATAGATTTCAACGAAACTTTGGCATGGGTCTCACTTGCTTCGATATCCTGAGGTCGACATCTCAACTTTGAGGCAATAATATTGCTATAGTGCGGAAATATATCGCAGTTTCTTAATTTGTTTTCTTGTCGTATTGCATTGTACTGCTCTTTCGTAAAATTATTTTCAAAAAGAAAAGCTAAAGCCTCATCCGCAGAAAGTGGAATTGGCTTTTCGGAAACTTGTGTACACAGTTTTCGCATTTTTGCTGGCCTTGTTGGGCTTTTCACACTCTCTTTAAGGACTGCAGCTAAATCGGAATCACCTTGTTTCCGAGCTGATGTTGCTGCTGCACGAACGAGAAGATTAGTATCAGCTTTCTCAGTTGACAGGTTTGCGGCTTCTTTTCTGTTTCCAAATTCTGACTTTGCGCTGAATGGCAGACGCGGACGACGGAGTTGCTTTTTATAATTTGATACCAAAGGTATCATAGTATATTGGGTTTGTGCAATGTCCGTCATGGTGTCTGTCCGTCCGTCTGTCCGTCCGTCCGTATGAACGCAACTTTTTTCGACACCCTTAAAGCTAGAGCCTTGCAACTTTGCAAATATCTTGGTACATGTCTTCGTCAGACAAAGTGTTAAATTTGGGGCTCTACAACCTCAGGGGGCCTGGAAAATCGATAACAAGTCGATACACCTCGATGTGCAAATCGATAAAACACTTATATATCCCACATTTTAGTAGCTAGAGTCACCAAATTTGATGGCAAGATAGCTGGTGACATTCCTCAAAAAATTGCATCAAAAGTTTGGATGCCACGCCCACCTATTCCGCCCCCAGCCACTCTCCGATTATAAACAAAAATGCCTGTATCTTCTACAGTTTTGAAGCTATAGCCACCAAAATTGAAATGAAGGTAGATGCTGACATCTGACAAAATTATGCATCAAAACATTGGACGTCCACGCCCTAAACAACGGGACATGTCCCACCGCACTAAAAAAACCGAAATGCACGTATCTTCGCCAGTTTTTAAGCTAGAGTCACCAAATTTGGTATAAACATTGGTAGTGACATCCGTAACAGATCTGCATCAATGTTTTGGATGCCACGCCCACTGATACCGCCCACCTCTATATCTTTCTTAGTTTTTGGGCTAGAGTCACCAAATTTGGTATGAACATTGGTTGTGACATCTGTAACAGGTGTGCATACAAATTTTTTATGCCACGCCCACTTATACCGCCCACCTCTATATCTTTGTCGGTTTTTGCGCTAGAGTCTCCAAACTTGGTAGGGGGATAGAAAGTGCCATCCGCCACAGATAAATGTAATGCCTACCCTTTCTGCCTGATTTTTATACCCAAAACCCTTATATATTACTATTCGCACTCAGAATCCGTAACACAGCTATGTAAACTGGTATCAAACTATATCGCAGTCGGTTGCGTCCGACTGCAACGTTTTTACTTGTTTTGAAGTTACATTTATCATAATCTTCAATTCTGAATTTAGCCACGCATGATTGTCTTTCTTGAAGATATCTAGCCTTCTGTGACATTTGTTCCACTTTTGAGCTAATTTTACTTTATTTTGTTTTCCATTCCAAAATAACGTTTTAATGTTTTCATGTTTTTTTTTATTTTGTTTTTCCAGGTAACCTAAGTAGATGTTTTTCTAATCCAAAAAATTGTGACGGTTTAAATTAATTTTTTCAATTTTCTTACAGCAACGTTTGTTTCCATTTTACAAAAATCAATTATTGTTAACACAATTGGAGAAACACGAGCTTGAAGTTTACCAAACACTACTGAACTTGCAAGCACATTTGTATAACAAATTGCATTGGTTGACTTTGACGCACAGCTGTGTAACGGAACTTTATTTTTAGCATAAACAAAATTCACGTGGCTTTTTATTGGAAGTATTTCCAATTGAAAAACAACAACAACAAATTTTTAACGGCTCTTTCATTCTTATCACTTTAGCACAGCAAAAGCTGCAATTTGACCTATAGTGGAATGGTGTTAATTTTCTCTATCCCTTTCTGGACAATAAGGTTTAAAGTATGTGCGAAGCACGGTATGTGACGCCAGTTGCCTATTTTTATTGCACCAACAATGTTGAATGCATTGTCGGAGGCAATAGCAGCCACTTTTTTCAATGCTCCATTGAATAACTACCTTCCGCAATCTTTCTGCTAAATTTTGGGATGTGTGGCTCTCCTCAACCTGCTCGCACGACAGCATAAACGATTTCAATGTTGTCGTCTGCTTTGCAATAAAATGGGCAGTCACCGCCATATAGCTTTCGTGTGCCAGCGATGTCCAACAGTCCGTTGTCAGACAAACCGCCGTCGCATCAACCATGTCTTCTTTTATATTTGCCCTCTGCTCTTCGCAAATTTGCATCAAAACATTCAAAACTGTTTTGCGTGTAGGAAGCTTGTATCCGGGGCAGTGAGAGACATCCTCAATCAACTGCTCAAACTCCGGCTCTTCTTTCATCCGAATCGCATGATGCCCTTTTGCAATCATTTTGACAACCTGCCGATCAATCTTCTGACTCCTGCCAGCACTAATCGGCCTTTGGAAAAACGCCGTCATGCGTTGCTGTCCATTTGCATCATTAGTATTTGCAGACTGATCGTCTTGCCGGACGACCGGATCCATTGCGGGTGGGTGTTTACTGGAAAGGTGCCTCCCTAAGTTGCTCTGCGACTTGCTGCTCAGGACATTCCGACAATATTTACATTTTGCCTCTTTATTTCCTAAGTCTGTAAAATGTGTCCAAATGGCACTTTGGAGTCGAGACATATTTTTTTTTGTTTCTTAAATACGTAATTCACAATTCAAACAACCGGGACTTTAGACGCTTTGAAAATATCAAGGAAATTACACAGTAAATTTTTCACTAAACCGTTCGATGCAATAGTTTGCTGTTAACTAAATCAGCCTATGTCAAAATTGCTTTCAAGAAAACTAATTTTGGGCCCTTTCTTGGCAAGCCTTTGATCTTTTTTCATTGACAAACTTTCCCATTAATGGGTCTTGGTTAAAAACCCCCTCAAGTAGGTCAGTATACCCACGTGTGCAGGCAGATTACGAGGTGGAAGTGCTGGTGCAAGTGTTATTTTTTGGCCTATAACAGGTACTATTTAAGGTTTACCGAAAAACCAAAGGAAGCGCTAATTTTCCATTCATACGTATTGTGGCTAACACAGGTACTAAGAGGTTATGTAACCCTCCCCCGACACCAGGGCGTGGGCAGATTTTTGATTTGATTTGAGCTTTCAGGTACCCTTCTAAAATTTCATTGGCTAACGATCTTAAAATAAAACAAGTAAAAACGTTGCAGTCGGACGCAACCGACTGCGATATACTTTGATACCAGTTTACATAGCTGTTTTAAGGATTCCTAGTGCAAATAGTAATATATGAGGGTTTTGGGTATAAAAATCAGGCAGAAGGGGTAGGCATGACATATATCTGTGGCGGATGGCACTTTCTATCCTCCTACCAAGTTTGGACACTCTAGCGCAAGAACCGACAAAAATATAGAGGTGGGCGGTATAAGTGGGCGTGGCATCCAAAACATTGATGTACACCTGCTACGGATGTCACTACCAATGTTTATACCAAATTTGGTGACTCTAACTGACAAAGATACATGCCTTCCGGTTTTTTTAGGGCGGTGGGGCATGTTCCGTTGTTTGGGGGCGTGGCTTCGAATGTTTTGATGAATAACTTTGTCAGATGTCGACATCTACCTTCATGTAAATTTTGGTGGCAATAGCTTGAAAACTGTAAAAGATAAACGCATTTTTGTTTATAATTGGAGGGGGGCCGGAGGCGGAAAAGGTGGGCGTGGCATCCAAACTTTTGATGCAATTTTTTGGGGAATGTCACCAGCTATCTTGCCATCAAATTTGGTGACTCTAGCTTAAAAACTGGCGAAGATACGGGCATTCCGGTTTTTTTTAGAGCGGTGGGGCGTGGCCCCTCGTTTGGGGGCGGACATCCAAAGTTTTGATGCATAACTTTGTCAGATGTCAGCATCTACCTTCATCTCAATTTTGGTGGCTATAGCTTTAAAACTGTAGAAGATACAGGCATTTTTGTTTATAATTTGATGGGGGCTGGGGGCGGAACAGGTGGGCGTGGCATCCAAACTTTTGATGCAATTTTTTGAGGAATGTCACCAGCTATCTTGCCATCAAATTTGGTGACTCTAGCTACTAAAATGTGGGATATATAAGTGTTTTATCGATTTGCACTTCGAGGTGTATCGACTTGTTATCGATTTCCCAGGCTCCCTGAGGTCGTAGAGCCCTAGATTTAACACTTTGTCTGACGAAGACATGTACCAAGATATTTGCAAAGTTGCAAGGCTCTAGCTTTAAGGGTGTCGAAAAAAGTTGCGTTCATACGGACGGACGGACGGACGGACAGACGGACTGACAGACGGACGGACAGACACCATGACGGACATTGCACAAACCCAATATACTATGATACCTTTGGTATCAAAGTATAAAAACCCTCTTCCCTTTAGAAAAGGAAGAATAGGTGTCGGAAGAAAGGGTTTAAAATTTGGCTTCGGACAGATGGTTAAGGCGGCCAAGTTTTCATTCATTATAAACCTTAATAAATTTACAAAAAAACCAAACCAGCGACAGCTGGTTACCAAAACAACTCTTTTGCCTTATTGAGAAACAGAATTGCACGTGTGTACTTTTGCCCACTTCGCACGTTTCCTGCCGCTTGATCTGCCTATAGTTGGGGATATGTAAAAGCTAATGTCTTTGGCTTTTAGAGTTTCTGAGATAGACATTTTCATACTAGGCTGTTTCGAAGTAGCTGTTGATGCTGAACAAGAATATATATACTTTATGGGGTCGGAGATGCTTCTTTCTGTCTGTTAAATACATTTGCACAAAACCATTATACCCTTTTTACCCATTTTATGGGTTCAGGGTATAAAAACGGCTGAAATGGCTTAAAATCACAGATACATCTGTTTGATCTTCAGTGAATTATGTTTTATTTAAAAAAATAACAAATTTATTGCCATAATTAAAATAACATATAATATTAATCAAAATAATATATTTATCCACAAAAGCACCAACGGCTAAAATATAAGTAGTGGTGGATTGTGTTTGGTAGTTCATTGCTCAGTTGAGCTGAACAGTGAACGGTGCGCGGCTGAACGGTGAACAACTGAATAGTGAGCAACTGAACGGTGGGCGACTGAACGGTGAGCAACTCCACAGTGAGCAACTGAACAGTGAACAACTGAACAAGAGCAACTCAACAGTGAGCAACTCAACAGTGAGCAACTGAACAATGAACAACTGAACAAGAGCAGCTGAACATGTTCACTCGCTCAGTTTAGTGAACAACTCATTTTTGTTCACTCACTCATGAGCAACCCAACACTAATTGACGCTCAGAAGAGTCTCGTGACACGTTTAGACACAATTAACGATTATGAAAATCAAATGGACGTCGTGGTAAACCAATATAGTTTCAATTTGACAATACAGCCTTTTATTGTTGTACACGGAAGTGCAGAAGTGGAAATTGCTGGCTACTATGTTTACTTCGACAAAAATGTATATAAAATGAACTCCTTCATTGCTGCTTAAGATCTTTGTTTTAAAATAGTTCAAGTGCTTCCTCTAAAATATACAGATGCGTGTAGCAACGTTTGGCTATTTATTCAAAAATATTTGTATAATATTGTAACAGAATTTGATTTTAATCGGCAACTGTAACGTCTCTTTTAAACACATTACAAAGAAATGAAATCGTTGAAGCTTTAATTAAAAACTAGCGGCCCGTCCCGGCTTCGCACGGGCATTAAACATTACATTTAGATTTGTTAATTTTAACACATTCATAATAATAATAATAATATGACACATATTCATCCCTTTTTGCGTCGAGCTCCTAAAAAGAGTAAATAAAAAAAAATAAGAATTATTAAATTCAGATATTATTTAATGATTTTTTTGTATTTATGTGTTTTTATACTTTGATACCAAAGGTATCATAGTATATTGGGTTTGTGCAATGTCCGTCATGGTGTCTGTCCGTCCGTCTGTCCGTCCGTCCGTCCGTCTGTCCGTATGAACGCAACTTTTTTCGACACCCTTAGAGCTAGAGCCTTGCAACTTTGCAAATATCTTGGTACATGTCTTCGTCAGACAAAGTGTTAAAATTGGGGCTCTACGACCTCAGGGGGCCTGAGAAATCGATAACAAGTCGATACACCTCGATGTGCAAATCGATAAAACACATATATATCCCACATTTAGGCAGCTAGAGTCACCAAATTTGATGGCAAGATAGCTGACGACATTCCCCAAAAAACTGCATCAAAAGTTTGGATGCCACGCCCACCTCTTCCGCCCCCAGCCCCCTCCAATTATAAACAAAAATGCCTGTATCTTCTACAGTTTTGAAGCTATAGCAACCAAAATTGGCATTAAGGTAGATGCTGACATCTGACACAGATATGCATCAAAACTTTGGATGCCACGCCCCCAAATAACGGGACATGCCCCACTGCCCTAAAAAAAACCGGAATGCACGTATCTTCGCCAGTTTATGAGCTAGAGTCACCAAATTTGATGGCAAGATAGCTGGTGACATTCCCCAAAAAACTGCATCAAAAGTTTGGATGCCACGCCCACCTCTTCCGCCCCCAGCCCCCTCCAATTATAAACAAAAATGCCTGTATCTTCTACAGTTTTGAAGCTATAGCCACCAAAATTGAAATGAAGGTAGATGCTGACATCTGACAAAGTTATGCATCAAAACATTGGATGCCATGCCCCCAAACAACGGGACATACCCCACCGCCCTAAAAAAAAACCGTAAGGCATGTATCTTCGCCAGTTTTTAAGCTAGAGTTACCAAATTTGGTATGAACATTGGTAGTGACATCCGTAACAGGTGTACATAAATGTTTTGGATGCCACGCCCACTTATTCCGCCCACCGCTATATCTCTCTCAGTTTTTGAGCTAGGCTCTTCAAATTTGGTATGAACATTGTTAGTGGCATCCGTAACAGATCTGCATCAATGTTTTGGATGCCACGCCCACTTATACCGCCCACCTCTATATCTTTGTCAGTTTTTGAGCTAGAGTCTCCAATTTTATACCCAAAACCCCCATATATTACTATTTGCACTCAGAATCCTTAACACAGCTATGTGAACTGGTATCAAAGTATATCGCAGTCGGTTGCGTCCGACTGCAACGTTTTTACTTGTTTTTTTTTGTATATTTTTGGGGTTTTTTTTCTTTTTTTGATATATTTTTTTAATTTTTTGTTTTTATACTTTGATACCAAAGGTATCATAGTATATTGGGTTTGTGCAATGTCCGTCATGGTGTCCGTCCGTCCGTCCGTCTGTCCGTCTGTCCGTCTATCCGTCTGTCCGTATGAACGCAACTTTTTTCGACACCCTTTAAGCTAGAGCCTTGCAACTTTGCAAATATCTTGGTACATGTCTTCGTCCGACAAAGTGTTAAATTTGGGGCTCTACGACCTCAGGGGGCCTGGGAAATCGATAACAAGTCGATACACCTCGATGTGCGAATCGATAAAACACAAATATATCCCACATTTTAGCAGCTAGAGTCACCAAATTTGGGGGCAAGATAGCTGATGGCATTCCCCAAAAAACTGCATTGAAAGTTTGGATGCCACGCCCACCTATTCCGCCCCCACCCCCCCTTAAATTATAAACAAAAATGCCTGTATCTTCCACAGTTTTGAAGCTATAGCCACCAAAATTGACATGAAGGTAGATACTGACATCTGACAAAGTTATGCATCAAAACATTGGATGCCACGCCCCCAAACAACGGGATATGCCCCACCGCCCTAATAAAAACCGGAATGCATGTATCTTTGCCAGTTTTTAAGCTAGAGTCACCAAATTTGATGGCAAGATAGCTGTTGGCAATCCCCCAAAAATTGCATCAAAAGTTTGGATGCCACGCCCACCTATTCCGCCTCCACCCCCCTTAAATTATAAACAAAAATGCCTGTATCTTCCACAGTTTTCAAGCTATTGGCACCAAAATTGACATGAAGGTAGATGGTGACATCTGACAAAATTATGCATCAAAACATTGGATGCCACGCCCCCAAACAACGGGACATGCCCCACCGCTCTAAAAAAAATCGGAAGGCATGTATCTTTGTCAGTTTTTAAGCTAGAGTCACCAAATTTGGTATGAACATTGTTAGTGACATCCGTAACAGATCTGCATCAATGTTTTGGATGCCACGCCCACTTATACCGCCCACCTCTATATCTTTCTTAGTTTTTGGGCTAGAGTCACCAAATTTGGTATGAACATTGGTAGTGACATCCGTAACAGGTGTGCATACAAATTTTGGATGCCACGCCCACTTATACCGCCCACCTCTGTATCTTTGTCGGTTTTTGCGCTAGAGTCTCCAAACTTGGTAGGAGGATAGAAAGTGCCATCCGCCACAGATAAATGTCTTGCCTACCCTTTCTGCCTGATTTTTATACCCAAAGCCCTCATATATTACTATTTGCACTAGGAATCCTTAAAACAGCTATGTAAACTGGTATCAAAGTATATCGCAGTCGGTTGCGTCCGACTGCAACGTTTTTACTTGTTTTTTTTTCAATTATTGAGGTCATAACCCTAAAAGAAAATACATTTATTTTGTTAGAGCTTCTCTGTAAACAATATTTGATGTTGTTTTATTTTGTGGCAGCAAAATAAATTGATTTTCAGGGGCTCCGACTCGCGATAGACCAACATACAGTTGACCATAAGTAAAACATTTCTTTCGCAGATCGATCCCCACTAATTCGAAGGTTTGGCCTTGGGACTTGTTAATTGTTAATGCGAAAGATGTTTTTACCGGAAATTGAAGCCGTTTAAATGGGATTGGCAGATCAGTTGGGATCATCGGTATCCTCGGTATATGAGCTAGTTGACCACCTGCTGGGCCAGTGATAATAGTTGCTACTATTAAATTGTCCTTTAACTCCTTAATAAGCAGCCTCGTCCCATTACACATGCTCGGAGGGTTTAAATTTCTTAAAAGCATGATTGGGATTCCGATTTTTAACGTCAATTCATGGGGTGGCAGTCCAGAAGGGTTCAACGAATTTAAAAATTCCTGTGGATAATGGACTGCATCTTCAATATTCGTTACAGTGTCGATCGATTTGTATGTTTTTGTTTGGCCGGGGACTTTTTGAACAATCAGATTGTTTATTTCATTGACAGTATCATTCTTAGGTGATACTATAGCCCGAGAACACAGCCAATGGAAGTCTCTTTCGTGCAAATTCTCGATATCAGGGTATACAGAATCTATTAAATTTTCCAAATTATGGAGTATTTGGCCTAGAGACTCATCCAGAAGAATGTCACAATGACCGCTTAAATTTGGAGTTGGAAAAATTCCTTCCCCAAGTTTTAGCAGTTGCTGTGGGAAATCGCTATCAGTGATTCCATGAAGATGAGCTCTCATATTTGTCCTTAATTTTAATGTTTCAATCGTAGTCCATAAGGGAGACGATTTCAAGCATGCCTTGATGATATCTGCTCGCGTGCCTCTGTTAATAACGGGGAGAGTCTGTCGAAAATCTCCAGCAAATACAAAAGTAATCCCGCCCATGACTGCAGAGGAGTTCCTTAGATCCTGTAAGGTTCTGTTCACGGCCTCTATATGTGCTCTATGGCTCATCGTGCATTCGTCCCACATAATCAATGAGGCGTCTTGTAGTAATTTACCAATAGGTCCATTTTTGCGGATGGAACATGTAGATTGTTGTTCAAGATTGACGGATAGTGGAAGTTTAAAAGTAGAATGAGCAGTTTTGCCATCCTTCAAGAGAGTTGCAGCAATTCCTGAGGAAGCAACTGCTATTGCTATCTTCCCTGATTGTCTTATCTTAGCAAGTATCAAATTTGCAAGAAACGTTTTTCCCGTTCCACCAGGTGCATCCAAAAAGAAAACTTTTCTTTTGTCATGAATGACGCTATCGACTTTAGTTTCAAAAGCATGTCTTTGATCTGGGACTAACTTTGGCAGGTTTTCATTGACAAAAGCGGTCAAATTATTTGTATCATAGCGATGAGTCATAGTCTCTGCTGCATTGCTTTCTGTACGAACTGATGATGGTAATCCGAAATCACTGAGGCTTTTGTCATTTAATTGCAACAGTTTATTTTCTATTTGTATCAAACCTTCGTTATAAATGTCCTCATTGTATGGTAAGGTGATGTCTTGATTTTGCTGTCTGATTCTGTGTCTAATATCTTCACATAAATCGTCTTTGAAAATGTTCCATAATTTTAATGGTTCCGATGGCTGACAAAATAAAAGTATGACCACAAACAATTCTCTCAATTGTAATGGACATTGATAAAGCGAAGCTTCTCTGAGAGTATTTTCCCAATGGTCATCGTTTTCTAGCAAACCTCTAGCACGGCAAGCAGCTTGATACGTTTCTTTCAGAACTCCGTCAACGGTTTTCAAGTACTGGAATGAAGTTGGACCGCGTACGTGGTGCAGCAACATCCTAAGATAGAAACACTCGGATTGAGAAGGATGGACACCGTAGATTCTACCTAAAGCGGAATCTTTTTTTATACCTGGATAGCCAACTACATTCTCACCACGCTTCCTTCTGGTGAACTTATTATTGGCCCATGTGTAGTAATGCGGGACTTCGTGGTGAAGAAGTGTTTTTGCGAATTCATCTTCATTACAGAGCTCAAAAAAGCCAGCAATGTTGTTTTACGTGGATTTTGGGCCACTTGTACAGCCGTTTCTGTGGTAAAATACACCCTTTGGCCATTTTCTAAGTGGACAGCTAACTGCAAAACTGTAGGATGCCGCTCATGGATCGGGAATTCGAATATTCGCCAAGCAGCTTCGGAAGTACTTATGTAACGGCCATTTACGTAGTTTTCCACTTCATCATTTGGGTTTCTGACGCCAAATGTAGCTTGGTCCGATCCTTTATTTATGTATTTACAAATGTATTTGATGGCTTGAACTGAGTGACAGTACTCTACATTTATGTGAGCATTAAACGTCCTGCACAAAAGTGGAGAATATGGGACAATCCAACTATTATCTATAGTGAAATTTCTGCCTCTGATATTTAGCGAAGCGCTCAGTCCTCCATTTGCGGCATCACGACGACGATAAACTGGATATCCGTCCTCTCCAGTCTGAGTTTCGTTGACTAAACGTCGTGGGTATTTTTTTGTGCAAATACCGTTTTTCATACATGGTGCTGATAAGTTATGTTCTCCGCATGGTCCGTGCACCATATTTTTTGTTACGATATCGTACAATATCGGATCGTTTTGTTGGTTGGGCAGTTCCGCAACTATGACGCTATCAATTTCGTCTGGTTGGATTTTTGTTTCTAGCCAAAACAGCAAATGACAGTGTGGTAAACCTCGCTTCTACCATTCTACACTTGCCATGTAACATTTCACTTTGCCGAATATTTCATTTTTAACGAATAAATTTAAGAATTTCTTCATTTTCAAATGAAACACCCTTGAAATGATGTCATGACGATCGAAAGATCGCTGATCAGGTAGTAGTTCCGCTTTAATTTCAGGCCATTCGGGGTTGCACGTAAATGTGACAAATAAGTCTGGTCTCCCGTAATTTCGGACATAAGTCATCGCGTCTTGGGTTTTTTCATGCAGGTAACGCGGAGAACCTGTAAATGAAGATGGCAAGATTACGCGTTGACCGATATTTGATGGGTCAACATTTCCGTCTTGATTTAAAGCATCTCTGAGATGAATGTATTTTTCAGCCCTTAGTCTCTGTTGGTTACGACATATGTAATTCAATCGTTCCGATATCATTTTTGCCATGATATCGACAATATATTGACTAAATAAGTCCCTGTAATAATGTAATGCATTAAAACAGTTAGCTCTAACCATCAACCTAAATGCATAAAATTGCATGCACTTCACAGTTTTGTTACGCGCTGTACCTTCCTGCGGAATGGTTAAATAATAACCGTCTTCTCCTTTCACGAACATTAAGGGATACTGTAGTGGATCATACGATCGGTGTAACTCAGAGACCCTTTTAAGTTGGCCGTCTCTTCCGTGGAGCACTATATCTCTGGGGCCTTTTTCTTCGTCAACCAAGAGAAAGCTACCTCGTTTACAGCTGGAGCATTGTATCTACCCGGGTGTGCTGTCTGTGGTGGGCGGTCGGAATGAATAATTAATTTTAAATTATCCGAAGAATTGCGTTCTATGTTTTGTTTAAAGCTTCGTATATATACATTGTGGCTATTCAGTGCGGTCTGTAGTTCGTTAATTAAATCTATTTTCAGCGTTGGAGCTATGTTTGACCTCAATGATAGCTGATCTGCGTCTGAAATGAAATATACCTGCAAGTATTGTGGATTTTGGCCTGGTGGTGGTAAAAGGCTACCAATAAGATGATATACCTGTCCCTCTATTTTAAAAGTTTGCATAAAATTACCCTCTCTTATTTCTTTGGCGCCAAACGAAGTCATTTGAAATAGGCTATTGTACTTACGGATGTTGGTTATGAAATGTCTAGATAGCGAATGATTATTTGTCAAAAGATTTTTTATTGGCTGTGGTGGTTCCTGAATACTGGGGAGACTAACTTTTCCAGAAGCACAGCACATGCCATTAGTTTCATCGACCCATTTTTTGGCTGAACACTTAGGGCAGATCTTATTCATGTCGCCGATTTGGACGGAAGACTGTTGAGCATAATCAATCTGTGGATCGTATCTAAAAGCCGATCTTTTACTGTGGGCTAAAACTTGATTGCGACTTCTCGCTCTTGACGTCTGTTGTCGTTCTCTCTGATCTTGAAGGCGTTGGAAACGCTCAGAGCTTGATTCCCTAGTGCGAGATTGAATATTTCTGATATTTTGCTCTTCAAGCCGCTGCAAACGCTCAAGACTGGACTCTCGCGTGCGTACCTGAGAGGTTCTCAAATTTTGATCAGCTAGTCGCTCTGAACGCTCAAGACTGGACTCTCGCGCGCGGACTCGAGAAGTCCTCACATTTTGTTCAGCGAGCCGTTGAGAACGCTGCAAACTGGATTCTCGCGCGCGTATTTGAGCGGTTCTCATATTTTGTTCAGCGAGCCGTTGCGAACGCTCGGTACTCGACTCTCTAGCACGCGATTGTGCCACATATTGTCTATGAATTGAAAGACGATTTTCAGTTTCTGATGAAGATTCTTCATTTCGACGTATTTTTGATGCCATGGCCTGGGAGCTATTTCTAGAAAGTTGAGATCTTGATCTTTTAGGCATTTCAAAATGACAAAAGAAAAAATGCCTTTGAACTAAATTAGCATAACTGTAAGCTATATATGCTACTATATTACAACGTACACAACTACCTACTATTTATTAAAATTAAATTGAAAATCATTAAAAATTTTCAAGTAATTTATTAGGTTAATAACTAAGTGAACAATATTTTATATAAATGGGTTTAGTTCTGAAAAGAACTTTTTAAATCGGTTTAGTTACTTACTAAACGAATTATTATCAAGCGTAAATTCCGCACACGTCCATCACGTAGGGAGCCGACCGTGCGAGTGAGCCGCGCGGCAAGTTTATTTCGTGATCTTAACCCCCTCCCGTACCCCTGCCCGAGTGACGCCTACAACGCATAGCTTGCCGAATACAGTTTATTTTTTAATTTTTGATATCTTTTGAATGGATTGTCAGAATCGAATAATTCAAAAAGTAATATAAAGATATTGAAGCAGTCTTAAATAATACATCATTTATTTTGATAAGGGTTGATACCAAGGTACAAATAAAGAGCTTTTTTGTAGCGGTGGTATTTTAATTTCTTTTTTTCAATAAAAAAACGCTTATTGTGACATGACTGTAATAGTTAGAGATATGCTGCCGCTGATTTTTATACTTTGATACCAAAGGTATCATAGTATATTGGGTTTGTGCAATGTCCGTCATGGTGTCCGTCCGTCCGTCCGTTGTCCGTCTGTCCGTCTGTCCGTATGAACGCAACTTTTTTCGACACCCTTTAAGCTAGAGCCTTGCAACTTTGCAAATATCTTGGTACATGTCTTCGTCAGACAAAGTGTTAAATTTGGGGCTCTACGACCTCAGGGGGCCTGGGAAATCGATAACAAGTCGATACACCTCGATGTGCGAATCGATAAAACACAAATATATCCCACATTTTAGCAGCTAGAGTCACCAAATTTGGGGGCAAGATAGCTGATGGCATTCCCCAAAAAATTGCATTAAAAGTTTGGATGCCACGCCCACTTATTCCGCCCCCCCCCCCCCCTTAAATTATAAACAAAAATGCCTGTATCTTCCACAGTTTTGAAGCTATAGCCACCAAAATTGACATGAAGGTAGATACTGACATCTGACAAAGTTATGCATCAAAACATTGGATGCCACGCCCCCAAACAACGGGATATGCCCCACCGCCCTAATAAAAACCGGAATGCATGTATCTTTGCCAGTTTTTAAGCTAGAGTCACCAAATTTGATGGCAAGATAGCTGTTGGCAATCCCCAAAAAATTGCATCAAAAGTTTGGATGCCACGCCCACCTTTTCGCCTCCAGCCCCCTCCAATTATAAACAAAAATGCCTGTATCTTCTACAGTTTTCAAGCTATTGGCACCAAAATTGACATGAAGTTAGATGGTGACATCTGACAAAATTATGCATCAAAACATTGGATGCCACGCCCCCAAACAACGGGACATGCCCCACCGCTCTAAAAAAAATCGGAAGGCATGTATCTTTGTCAGTTTTTAAGCTAGAGTCACCAAATTTGGTATGAACATTGTTAGTGACATCCGTAACAGATCTGCATCAATGTTTTGGATGCCACGCCCACTTATACCGCCCACCTCTATATCTTTCTTAGTTTTTGGGCTAGAGTCACCAAATTTGGTATGAACATTGGTAGTGACATCCGTAACAGGTGTGCATACAAATTTTGGATGCCACGCCCACTTATACCGCCCACCTCTGTATCTTTGTCGGTTTTTGCGCTAGAGTCTCCAAACTTGGTAGGAGGATAGAAAGTGCCATCCGCCACAGATAAATGTCTTGCCTACCCCTTCTGCCTGATTTTTATACCCAAAGCCCTCATATATTACTATTTGCACTAGGAATCCTTAAAACAGCTATGTAAACTGGTATCAAAGTATATCGCAGTCGGTTGCGTCCGACTGCAACGTTTTTACTTGTTTGTAGATAATGGTGTGTTCTAAAAAAATTTTGTATATCATTTTGTTCTATCATCAATAGTTTTCGCAGCGCACGCGATGTAAGGTAGTTTTTTGATATTTTTTTCACACCTTGGATTACGTTATCGTAATTTTAGTAAGGATGCCTATTTTTTTTGAAAATGAAATATAGCTTATGTCACTCAGGAATGATGTAGCTTTCCAACAGTGAAAGAATTTTTCAAATCTGCCAAGTAGTTTCGGAGCCTATTCAATTCATACAAACAAACAAACAAACAAAAAATCAAACCTTTCCTCTTTATAATATTTGTATAGAAAAAAACAAGTAAAAACGTTGCAGTCGGACACAACCGACTGCGATATACTTTGATACCAGTTTACATAGCTGTGTTAAGGATTCTGAGTGCAAATAGTATTACATGAGGGCTTTGGGTATAAAAATCAGGCAGAAAGGGTAGGCATGACATTTATCTGTGGCGGATGACACTATCTATCCCCCTACCAAGTTTGGAGACTCTAGCGCAAAAACCGACAAAGATCTTTATAATAAGTGGGCGTGGCATCCAAAACATTGATGCAGATCTGTTACGAATGTCACTACCAATGTTCATACCAAATTTGGTGACTAGCCCAAAAACTGGCGAAGATACATGCCTTCCGGTTTTTTTTAGGGCGATGGGGCATGTCCCGTTATTTGGGGGCGTGGCGTCCAATGTTTTAATGCATAACTTTGTCAGATGTCAGCAATTACCTTCATGTCAATTTTGGTGGCTATAGCTTCAAAACTGTAGAAGATAAAGGCATTTTTGTTTATAATTGGAGGGGGCTGGGAGCGGAATAGGTGGGCGTGGCATCCAAACTTTTGATGCAGTTTTTTGGGAAATGTCACTAGCTATCTTGCCATCGAATTTGGTGACTCTAGCTGCTAAAATGTAGGATATATAGGTGTATCGACTTGTTATCGATTTCCCAGGCCCCCTAAATTTAACACTTTGTCTGACGAAGACATGTACCAAGATATTTGCAAAGTTGCAAGGCTCTAGCTTTAAAGGTGTCGAAAAAAGTTGCGTTCATACGGACAGACAGACAGACGTACAGACACCATGACGGACATTGCACAAACCTTCGGTATCAAAGTATAAAAATTTGTGTGAAACATGAAAAATTAATGTTTAAAATTTAAACCGCAAAGCAAAACTTACAAGTGAAAATTAAGTTAAAATATGTAAATACAATAAGCGCTTTTAATTCATTTTTTTAAAGTCGGTGCCAGCGGAACCTAAATGGTTGTTGATTTATGATTGTCTTGTTCGGCTGCAATTTATTTGTCTATTTTTATGTCGACAACACAGAAAATATTTGTTTTGTAATTATGGTTTCGTTGGCATAGATTAACAAACTCATATAGATTGGAAAATAGCAGTTGGGCTTTTGTTTTGATTCCTAAGTGTGCGATGCGTGAGACATAATTAAGCTTTGCCCTTCTTCATTTCTCTTGTTGTTGTTACAAAACTCGAGATTGGAAATTTTAGACTTTTGTTTCAATCTGCGGTCTGCTATCCTATATGGTAGGGTAGTATAGACTTAATATGAACTTTGCGCAATTAGATGTGAAATCGTAAGATACTTAAATATAGTGTGGATATTATAAGGCATAATATATTTTACCAATTAGGAAGGGCATTTATGATTGATATTGCAAGAATAACATGACTTATTAAACTAACACAATAGTAAACGTGTTATGTTTAAAAATACTTAATATTAACTATATAAGTAATCAAATTATATATTTGTGTTTTTCTAAAACAAAATTAAATTGGGGACAAAGGGTATTTTTTAGTTAGCGCAGCATGTGCGTGCTATTCATATTATTGCCTTGTTGCGTTTTGTCTATTCCCGATCGACACATACCGACTTGAATGTGAGGTCTGTGTGAGCTCAGTTTATATGTATGTGTGCATCGTCGGCCGCACTTCTAGAAAAAAAACAACAACAATGTACACATACACCGCGCTGGTTTCTTGCTGGCCTGGCAGCTTTGTCCAAATTTCAGTTTTGCATTGTCCTATGTTTACTCTTTCTTTTTTTTCGATGACACTGGCAAACAATGTTGTCAATGCTATCACAATACAAATGTTCAAGCATGCATATTAATTCTGATAGAGTATTCAGAAAATTAATGTGAAGATCATTAAATGCGGTGCTATTTCTGTTGAGATTTTTAATATTTCTTTCCTTCTGTGGCCTGCATTTACATGTGTGTGTACGTATGCATACACATCATACTTAATTGTATTAGTGGCAATTGTTTTACCATTAATTGGCCTGCCTCAACTTTGGCAATTTATAAGGAAGTTGAGAAAATTAAAATGCTTAAAATTACTTCTTATTATTGTTAACTAACAAATTTTGAGATTATTTTATGTTTAAATAAACTATTAAATTAAATTAATAAGTTCAGCTGACTATTGTCGATGCGTAAAGCAGTTTTTGTTAAAATTTCCCGAGCTAATTCTACATGTTAATCTTAACAGCGCTGTAAACTGAGTTCTGCTATTTTAAAATCTATATGAGTTCATTAGTCTATGCCATTTGTAGACTCAGCAGCAGCCAACGGTTTTGGCGCGTTTGCAGTTGGTTTTGATCTGCACTCAAAAATGTCCGATGAAGTGCTGGCATCTGGTCTGCTACCAGTTGATGGTATGAGCAATTCTGGTGCAGGTGTATTTGATCTGTTATTGTTTCTATCCTCATCATCCTCAAAATCCATCACATGAATAACATCCCATTGATCATCAAACTCATGAGTAGGCTACAAAAAAAAACCATACATTTTGAGCAAGATCACTTCACAGACGCGTTTGCGCTTGCCTACCAAATCTTCTTCATCTTCATTAGGTGGATCATTCGGAATCAGCTCATTATCTCAAAGCTCCTCAGCGAACTCTCCTTCCCCCTGCGAAAAATGATTGCTAATATGTTCTTATTGGGCCGCATTCGGGCGATTCAAGCTGTCCAGCTCAGCTTGCAACTGATTATCATTAGACACTTCATCCTCAGCTTGCTATTGATCGCCTTCGTCCTCAACCTGCGCAAGAGACTTGTAAGTATGAACACATTTAGTCACGTTCGGGCAAGTACAACTTACCGACTCAGTTCCAAACTCCTCGTTGGTTTCATGGGTAAACTGCATGAGACCAGAATCGGTGTTTAATTCGTCATTGGGCTTTTCCTCTGCCTGTTAAAGAGACTTGTTAGTATGATCACGTTTAAACTTAAACCAAAGATTACAACTTACCATCAATATGGCTTCGGCTTCTTCTCCCTCCAGGATGCTACCCTTGGTATTTTTCTCAGTCATGATGGAAATCAGTTGATGGTATTTATATCTTTCGTCTGCTGCGTTAATCTAGTTACGTTTCCAATAGTCAATGGTTTTGTGTTGTAAAACACAAACAAATAAAAAATGTGATGCAATTTTGTAAATTTGAAACCGCCATTTGGATTTATGCAATTAACAAATGTTAGTCGAAATGGCATTCAAATTCGATTTCAACTTTCAATTAATTCTGAAGCACATGCCCCTGCCACATGCTGAATTAATATCCGGCAGCATCCCTTCAATTAAACGAACACGCCCGCGGGCATGCCACAATTGCCCAATTTGCCAATAGACCTGGCCTCGAAATTGGTTTCGATTAGGCCGCAAAATTTAACTATTTAACCTTATTATGCGCGCTTACCGTCAGTCGTAATCGTAAAAAGCGAATTGTTATTTGAACTGACTCTCAAAAAGTTTATTTTAATTTTATTTTATATCTGTCTTTTAACTGTATTTAAAATCTGTCTTTCTTTGACAATTATTAAGTTTTTTGTTGGGGTGTTTGACTTTAATGTCTCATGTAGCTGGTGTTGGTATTATATTATGTTCGTGAAAGGTCAAGCGGATGGTTTCTTTTTAGTCTTCTCGTGGTTGTGCTGTTGTCCAGCAGTACACAAGCAACTTTGACCGAATGCTTAACTTGCTACTGCGACCTACTAGCCAGTAGTGTTTGTTCATAGTTCCTTCCGCCTGCTTTCGTTTTCTCATCAGGTGAGCCCTCCACGTCAGCCTCCAGTCTAGAGTCATGCCAAGGTATTTTGGCGCTGCCTCTTCCGGGATATGGACCCCATCCAGGTAAACAGCTGGACAGTTACCCTGCCTGAGTGCAAATGTGGTGGCTGTGGACTTATCATTGTTGACCGCAATGTTCCACCTCCTTTGCCAGTCATTTACTAAGTCCAACTCAGCTTGCACTATTCGAGAGGCCTCCTCCGGTGTATCAGCAGTTGCTAGAAATGCTGTGTCATCGGCGTAGGTGGCAACAAGTAGCTCAGGGCACTCAATTACAGGCAGATCTGCTCAGTGTTGCCAACTCTGAGTCGTCAGTTATGGCTAAGTGCACTCTTATAAATAGCCAAAAATGGCCAAATTTGACCAAAAATATGCGGTGGCTAAATCAATTAAAAATAATATGATTTTTAAAGATATTATGGTTATTAAACGTATTTATTCAATAAGTGTCGCTAAAATATCATCAACATCAACTTCTTGTTCATTGTATACTAAGTTGGTGCCAGTCATACTCAACCAATTCTCAGGTACTGCGTAATTGAAACAACATTTTTCTGCTTGACGCAGTCCGTATCTGGAATTAATATTGATTATAAGTTTAAATTATAAATTAATAGATTGATCTATAAATACCTTATGTCCAAAATGGAATTTAAGGTATGAATTTCCATTTTAATGCGGTGCTTTGTTTTTACAACATTGACCTGGCTAAAGACTCTCTCTACTTCGGCATTCGACCAAGGAAAGGAAAGCAGCATTATTGCAAAGAAGCGAGGTCATGGAATGGATTTTGCCCTCCAGAATCTTTGTACGTAAACACTTCCGCCCAAAATTTCTCATTGTGGTCAATATTTGACCACTTTATGTGGTGTATTGTTGCATATTGATTTAAAATGCGTTCAATTTGCTCTGGAAGCAGCTTAAAAAATAATACTATTTCAAGTACATCATCTTTTTTGGGTGCAATACTTTGCTTACGTTAAATGCACTCATTTTCTCCAAAACATCAAAATTATCTGGCAATTTTAAAAATATATAATCATGTTAAAGCATAACAATTATTAAAACGTGATCTTCACTTTGTACATACCTTCCACTTAACTGTTTTATTAATTCAATAACAAAATCCGTGCATGTGGTACGAAGACTCGATTACGATTCGGAATCAATACTTATGCTTTTCAAATACGTTTCAAACATGTATCCTAAGTACAAGCCCCGTTGAACATATTTTTCAAAATCAGGGTCGTCAACATTTGGTGGTAAAATTTTTGATTTTAGTGAATTTATAAGCAACCTCAGGTCTCCAAGAAGTTTGGTTGCATTAACGTTTTTTCCTTGAAAGCTTTTATTTACAGTTTGAGTGTTTTCTAAAATCGGCTTTAGGAAAAGTAGATATGCATGGTTCATCTTATCTGCAAACATATTCCGTAATATTTGCGCTTTGTGGCATTTCTTTTCCGTTGCAGCAATTTCAAAGTGAAGTTTTAGTTCATCCCATTGGTTTAAAATTCTGCTAACCGCCGTATCTATTGAAAGACATCTTGTGTCAGAGACTCTCGGAATCTTAAGGGGATCCTTTTTAACAGAAATAAAAATTTTAGTAAGCAAAGGTAAAAGTAAAAAGATAATTAATTTATAACACAATGAGACATACACAAATATACCAAACAAATTGTATAAAAAAAACGTCGACGGTGTTATACAAGTAATTAATGTAAAGAGCTATGCACGAATCAAACCTTCTCGTTGTTTATAACTTGGTAAATCCTTTTGTAGTCCATTTGCCGCTTGGAACTTTTAGCAAACCAATTTTATGTCTCGTAATTAAGAATTCCAAGTCCCCTGGTAGTATTCGTTTACAGGCATGATTAACTGCCAACTGCACTGAATGGCACACGCATTTAATTAAAATTAATGACGTCACATCCTTTTTAAGTTCTTGGTATACACTCTTTTTAGAGCCAACCATAACTGCCGCGTTGTCTGTGCCAATTCCTATTAGGTTGTTTTGGTTAATTTTCATTACCTTTAATTTGTCCTTAGAGCTGTTGCTATAGAAACGGGATCTGAATTTTCAAGCTTTACTATGCACAAAAACGTTGACATTTTATGTTGCTTCATACTAAAATAGTTTATGGCCACACCTGCGAAAAAAAGAATTAAAAGCGATAGTAATTATGTGATTGCAATATTCTCTACTTACCAAGTACTTTTGTAATGCTAATATCGGTTGATTCGTCAATCAACAAACTAAATTTGGATTCACCAATGTCGCTGTGCAAAAGTTCTTGAAAATGTGGCGATAGCACATTTTTTTATCACATTTATACACTTGGTGCGATGTATTTTAAGATTTGTTTCATTAAACACGTAAGTGCACAAATTGTTTAAATGGTCCACTGGACTAATAGCACAATGTTGTGCCACAAAGAGGCATAGAGCCGCTTCCTTCTGCGATAAAGCAGTGGGTTTTCTGGTAAAGTCAATAGTTACGTTTTGCTTTAAAGACGCAACTCTCTCCCTGTGTTTTTTAGTTTCCACATGTGATTTTAAATCCCACAGTTTCGCATTTATTGTGGATTTGCAATAAGTGCAAAATACTTTTGTTGGATCGCTCCCGTCCTTTTTAATGCATGTTTTAAAGCGAGGGTCCTCCATCCATGCATCACGAACTTCTTGCTTATATGCCTTAGGCATTTGGGCGCGTTCTTAAGTTTCTTTTGTTGAAACAAAGTTATTTACAAGCTAGGGATGGTAGTATGTACGTACTTGTATATCGATTAGGAATCGATGTATGAAACGGGCTGCTGGTATTTTTATATGGTATTTCTTATGGTATTTACTAGTATTTTTTGTTAGGAATTACAGTCACTATAATCGATTATTAAACGTAAATATTGTACGAAAGGTTTTATAACTGAACACCTTTTAATAGTTTATTTTCATTTTAAAAATAGCCAAAAACTAGCTAAGTTTTTTATAAGAATAGCTAAAAATGTAGTCTCTAGCTAAATTGAGTGGTTTCCAGTTTTTGATCATGCAAAATATCCAAATCTGGCTAGAAAATAGCTAAGTTGGCAACAGCAGATCATCTGCTGTGTATATATTATATAGTAGTGGGCCCAACACACTGCCTTGGGGGACGCCAGCTCTAATGCTTTTGGGTGTTGATCTCGCATTCTCGCATTGCACATGGAATTGCCTGTCACTCAAGTACGAGGCGAGGAAAGCGTAATAGGCCTGTGGTAGACTCCTCCTGAGTTTAAAGAGCAGCCCAAGATGCCAAACTCGGTCAAATGCCTGTTTGACGTCAAGCATTACAGCACAGCAGTATTTTTGGCCTCAAATGCGTCCAGAATGCGTTGGACGACTCTGTGACATTGCTCTGGGGTTCCATGACCACCTGCACCAGAATTGCTCATACGATCAACTGGTAGCAGACCAGATGCCAACTGCAAACGCGCCAAAACCGTTGGCTGCTGCTGAGTCTACCAATGCCATAGATTAACAAACTCATATAGATTGAAAAATAGCAAAAAGCAGTTTACAGCGCCGTTAAGATCAACATATAAAGTTAAGCGCAGGATAATTTTACTAAAAACTGCTTTACGCATCGACAATTGTCAGCTGCGTTTGTTTTGATATTGGCTGGTATTAGTCGTCCGCCATTTCACAATTGTTCTTATCCCTGTTTTGTTTTGATTATGCATAGCTGTTTGTGCTTGATCTCTGACATGTGTACATACATAGACACACTTCTCATAGTATGTATGTACACAGCGTTTGTTTTGATTATGCAATATTTTGCATCTGGTGGCGGCTTATAGTTTTTAGATTTATGAGGAAGTTAAGAAAATTAATATTAGAATTTAGTAAACATGCAAATGTATACATACATATGTATGTACATGAACTTATTAATTTAATTTAATAGTTTATTTAAACATAAAATAAACTCAAAATTTGTTAGTTAACAATAATAAGAAGTAATGTTAAGCATTTTAATTTTCTCAACTTAATTATAAATTGCCAAAGTTGAGGCAGGCCAATTGATGGTAAAACAATTGCCACTAATACAATTAAGTATGATGTGTATGCATACGTACACACACATGTAAATGCAGGCCACAGAAGGAAAGAAATATTAAAAGTCTCAACAGAAATAGCACCGCATTTAATGATCTTCACATTAATTTTCTGAATACTCTATCAGAATTAATATGCATGCTTGAACATTTGTATTGTGATAGCATTGACAACATTGTTTGCCAGTGTCATCGAAAAACAAGTAAAAACGTTGCAGTCGGACGCAACCGACTGCGATATACTTTGATACCAGTTTTTATATGGCTGTTTTAAGGATTCCAAGTGCAAATAGTAATATATGAGGGTTTTGGGTATAAAAATCAGGCAGAAGGGGTAGGCATGACATATATCTGTGGCGGATGACACTTTCTATCCTCCTACCAAGTTTGGAGACTCCAGCGCAAAAACCGACAAAGATATAGAGGTGGGCGGTATAAGTGGGCGTGGCATAAACAATTTTATGCAGACCTGTTTCGGATGTTACAACCAATGTTTATTCCAAATTTGGTGACTCTAGCCCAAAAACTAAGAAAGATATAGAGGTGGGCGGTAAAAGTGGGCGTGGCATCCAAAACATTGATGCAGATCTGTTACGGATGTCACTAACAATGTTTATACCAAATTTGGTGACTCTAGCTTAAAAACTGGCGAAGATACGTGCATTTCGGTTTTTTTTAGTGCGGTGGGACTTGTCCCGTTGTTTAGGGCGTGGACGTCCAATGTTTTGATGCATAACTTTGTCAGATGTCAGCATCTACCTTCATCTCAATTTTGGTGGCTATAGCTTCAAAACTGTAGAAGATACAGGCATTTTTGTTTATAATTTAAGGGGGGGTGGGGGCGGAATAGGTGGGCGTGGCATCCAAACTTTTAATGCAATTTTTTGGGGAATGCCATCAGCTATCTTGCCCAAAAATTTGGTGACTCTAGCTGCTAAAATGTGGGATATATTTGTGTTTTATCGATTCGCACATCGAGGTGTATCGACTTGTTATCGATTTCCCAGGCCCCCCTGAGGTCGTAGAGCCCCAAATTTAACACTTTGTCTGACGAAGACATGTACCAAGATATTTGCAAAGTTGCAAGGCTCTAGCTTAAAGGGTGTCGAAAAAAGTTGCGTTCATACGGACAGACGGACGGACACCATGACGGACATTGCACAAACCCAATATACTATGATACCTTTGGTATCAAAGTATAAAAAGAAAGAGTAAACATAGGACAATGCAAAACTGAAATTTGGACAAAGCTGCCAGGCCAGCAAGAACCCAGCGCGGTGTATGTGTACATTGTTGTTGTTTTTTTTTTTCTAGAAGTGCGGCCGACGACGCACACATACATATAAACTGAGCTCACACAGACCTCACATTCAAGTCGGTATGTGTCGATCGGGAATAGACAAAACGCAACAAGGCAATAATATGAATAGCACGCACATGCTGCGCTAACTAAAAAATACCCTTTGTCCCCAATTTAATTTTGTTTTAGAAAAACACAAATATATAATTTGATTACCTTTATAGTTAATATTAAGTATTTTTAAACATAACACGTTTACTTTTGTGTTAGTTTAATAAGTCATGTTATTCTTGCAATATCAATCATAAATGCCCTTCCTAATTGGTAAAATATATTATGCCTTATAATATCGACACTATATTTAAGTATCTTACGATTTCACATCTAATTGCGCAAAGTTCATATTAAGTCTATACTACCCGACCATATAGGATAGCAGACTGCAGATTGAAACAAAAGTCTAAAATTGCCAATCTTGAGTTTTGTAACAACAACAAGAGAAATGAAGAAGGGCAGCGCTTAATTATGTCTCTCGCATCGCACACTTTGGAATCAAAACAAAAGCCCAACAAAATGATAGCGGACTTTTGTTTTCTATCCAGCCTTATCCATTTATCCATGCACAGCTGATGGTAAACAAACCGCCAAGTAAAAAGCAAGCTGTAATTTCGTCCCGCTCTTAACGCAGCAGCTAATCTTTTCTGTTAAAAAAGCCCAACTGCTATTTTCCAATCTATATGAGTTTGTTAATCTATGGCTCACTGCGTTATAATTCTCAAACAGTTTAAGTTTTCACTGTCTAACTAGCACCAACGTCAAATTTATAAATCGAGAGCGCTTATTAAATTTATTTATGTTTGGTTTACAAATTGTATTTTATTAAATAATTACAGCTGTTCACTGTGTTTCACTGAAGTGGAACCATGCTTAAATGCTTAGTGCTATAGAGTTGTCACTGTTTTTTTTTTTATATGGAAAATATTTAAATAAAATTGTTAAATCTTCATGTTATTATTTATAATCACATTGATATAATACACTAGATATATAAAATTTGTGATGTCTTTATTTTGAACATAACATTACATTAGATGTAAACATTTATTTTAATTGGAATAAAAAAAGAAGACATGGCAACAATGTACCACTGCTTCTGTCACATGGCTTAAGCACCTAAGCGACGTAAAGACGTTGATGCCTGTACGCAGATGCCCGTACAGCTTCTGTACCATGACAACAAGAATTCCATCGCTTTGTCCACGACACCGGACAAGAATACTTTGTTGCATTCATACGCAACATAAGACTTGTTCATCATATTATTGTCAGCGTTAACTTAATAATAAAAAGCACAAAGTTGCAATGCAATTTCAAGGTAAATAAGTGCAATACTTACAGTCGGATATCTTGAAACACTAATTTTAATTTCACCACAAATAAGAGCAGTTGTCAGCGTGCTGCGCCAAAAACGTAATAGGAAGTGAGCAAGAGGTTATCGATCTATGATATACAGCTGTTAAATGCAACTCTGGCTGTTACTAATCTGTTACTTAATATGCAATGTTAAGCGAAGCGGCCGCCATCTTTCGTTCGTATTCTGAAAGCAACTTGAACAGCCGATCGCGTATACATATATCGTGCTTGACTTGAAGAATATCGAATGTCTACGAGCACTTTTAGTCATTTAAAGAAACTAGTCAACTCTACACATAATTTGTTTATGGTTTCGTTGGTTTGCAAGCAGTGCGATAAAGCAGTGCATGTCAATTATGTCGCTCACTGCGTTATAATTCTCAAACTGTTTAAGTTTTCACTGTCTGATTAGCACTAACGTCAAATTTATAAATCGAGAGAGCTTATTAAATTTATTTATGTTTGGTTTGCAAATTGTATTTTATTGGATTACAGCTGTTCACTGTGTTTCACTGAAGTGGAACCATGCTTAAATGCTAAGTGCTATAGAGCTGTCACTGTTTTTTTTTTATATGGAAAATATTTAAATAAAATTGTTAAATCTTCATGTTATTATTTATAATCACATTGATATAATACACTAGATATATAAAATTAGTGATGTCTTTATTTTGAACATAACATTACATTAGACGTAAACATTTATTTTAATTGGAATAAAAAAAGAAGACATGGCAACAATGTACCACTGCTTCTGTCACATGGCTTAAGCACCTAAGCGACGTAAAGACGTTGATGCCTGTACGCAGATGCCCGTACAGCTTCTGTATCATGACAACATGAATTCCATCGCTTTGTCCATGACACCGGACAAGAACATTTTGTTGCATTCATACGCAACATAAGGCTTGTTCATCATATTATTGTCAGCGTTAACTTAATAATAAAAAGCACAAAGTTGCAATGCAATTTCGAGGTAAATAAGTGCAATACTTACAGTCAGATATCTTGAAACACTTATCAAGTTGCTTTCAGAATACGAACATAAGATGGCGGCCGCTTCGCTTAACATTGCATGTTAAGTAACAGCCAGAGTTGCATTTAACAGCTGTATATCATAGATCGATAGCCTCTTGCTCACTTCCTATTACGTTTTTGGCGCAGCACGCTGACAACTGCTCTTATTTGTGGTGAAATTAAAATAAGTGTTTCAAGATATCTGACTGTAAGTATTGCACTTATTAACCTCGAAATTGCATTGCAACTTTGTGCTTTATTTGAACTTGACTTGTCTGTTTGTCTATTATTATTACATGCTTGACAACTTGATTTGTCTGTTTGTACCGGAATCTTGTAATCAAATTTTCACCAAGCTCCCGACTAGCTAGAGCTCTGCAATTTTCACTAAAGATGTGTTTCAGATGACAATAAATGTTTTTAAAGTTTTCGGCGCAATAAAATGTGTAATATCATGTAAAAACCACGAAAAACTGTTTTCCCTTTTCCTTAAGTTACTAATATGACTGCCGAAAAACACAAGCTCTGGTGGCATGGAGGGAAGACTGCCGCTTCACAGGCCAAAGGCCGTGGGTTCGAACCCCGACCGAGACATACTTTTGACATGCTTTTATTTAACTGACTTGTCTGTTTGTTCTTACTACAGCTGGAAAACTTCTTATAGCCATTTTAGTGCCATCTATGAGAGTAATTGTTTGTCGTTTTCTTAAGCGCGTATTTTCCTCTTCATAATCATCAACACAATTTCCATCATTATCAACATTTTGTTTCTTTTGATAGACAGGTTCGAATAACATTGCAAATTCCATCAAGCTCATATTGTCAAAATTGTCAAAAACAATTTTAATATTTGGGTATTGCAGGGATGATGGTAAAAAATCTAATACAAATGTATGCAAGAAAGCGTATAAAAGCATGTCTTCAAAATTTTTTTTGATTTACTTGTTATATCTTATTTTGTGTGCCCTGCATTTACATGTGTGTGTACGTGTTTGCATACACATCATATTTAATTGTATTAGTGGCAATTGTTTCACATTAATTGGCCTGCCTCAACTTTGGAAATTTATGAGGAAGTGAAGAAAATTAAAAAAAATAGGTCACGAATTAAAATATATTATATAATACATTTTATAATAATAAACTTGTAATAATATGTACCTACACATTTGCATATTTACTAAACTCTAATGTAATTAAATAGCTTAATTATACATGTAGTAAACGCAAAATTTGTTAGTTAACAATAGAAAAAATCATTTCAAGCATATTTTAATATATTATGTTTTAAATATTATATTATTTATAATATTTGATGAGAGTGCGTTGTACTGTTTGGTTATACCCTTTCATTTTGCTGCCACCAGCCGATTGCATCAAAAGTCTAAAAAGTCAATTGTGATTAACAACAACATCGCATTGTCGTCACCATAGAAAAAAGCAAACAGCACAGAGTGCCCAAGAAAACTTAAAATTAAAAGCGCACTCAACACCGGCCGTTTGTGTTTCAGTTTGGGTTTCACTCAAACGCAATTGTGGTCGAGCGTGCTCACTGCTGCCCATAAAATTGCGAGTCATCGTAAGGTGCCCATTTTGCGGGATTAACATTTCTGTTAACCATTGCCAGCGCTTATTTCCCATCTTAATGCTTAATGGTCTTTGCTAAAAACCATTAAAAGTTTTAATCGATATAGGTGTAGCGTAGTGCACAGGGTAACAGCTAGTGTATATATATGTAGTAAAATATATTCACATTTGTACATTCCATCCTTATTTAATTTGCAGCCAATGTCCTCCCATGCTGCTTTGGCAACGATTACATTATAATGATTGGAATCTGTAAGGTCCCACAGCACCGGTTTGCCCCTTACAACCCCAATCAATTCTATTATATTCAATGCACTTGCAAAATTTTCAAAACGACTTTTTCGCAGTGTCATTTTTACATTTCACAACCGTATATTAAGTTGCTGACAGATATGTTTCTGCTGCCGTACGAACGTGGTGAAAAGGTAACAGCTGTTAAAATTTCAACTCACTGTTGAAACTTATTTGTCAAGCGCACGATACAATTAACAAGGTAGTGTCGTGCGAGAAAGCGCCCTCTACAGTTAAGTACCAATCGTCAGTCGTAAAGTGCTTGTCGATTGGGTAAAACGTTGATGCGGATGAATTTTGTACTGTTTGTCATCTTTGTTCATGTTTGTTTTTTAGGAGAAGTTTTGAAATGTTGTAAAAATGAAAAATGCAATAGTGGGAAAATGAATTGCAGATTAGTTTGGCAGAAAATAGCTGAGTTAAACAGTTCTGTGCGATTCAAACGATTTTGTGTCAGACTGTCATAAAAATTGCAGTACCCAAACAGAGTAAATAAATTTATGTATATGTATTTTAGAGTTCGGAAACCATACAATCGCGAATATTTCTTGAAAATATTAGTTTAAAAAACCAGGTAGCAGACCTCGAGCTGCGAAATAGCCGGACAAAATGAAAAGTTTGACGCATTCGTTAAAAGACATCTTCACCGAGACGCAACTCGAAAAACTAATGAGCGGTGGAAAAATAAAAATGTGAACTTCAGCAGATATTTTATATGGGCTGCTGGACCACAAGCTTACCACCACCTTTATAAAAAAGGGTTTCCGATCCCAAACTTGTCAACACTGCACAGATGGTTGCGAAAAGTGGATTTTTAGCCTGTCATTCTGGAGTTGGTATTTAACTTAATGCAGCAGAGTGTTGAAGTTGCAGATGAGAACAAAATCTTAAAATCTCAAAATACTTAAGTATTTGCATCTATTTCATTTTAGCGAAGACATGGTTTGAACTTCCAGCAGATGAAACCAAAAAAAATATTTGGTTTTGCGGATGTTCCACATCTCATAAAGCTAATCCGAAACCATTTTTTGGATACAGGATTATGTGTGGGCAGTAAAATATAACGTCACAAACAATTAAACAGGTTTTAAACCATACATATTTTATTATTATTATTACATTCTTAATTATTATACAAAAGATAATATAATAACTAGAGGGGGGGAGTGCTAGCTACCAAGGCCATCGACTCGACAGTTAAATTATATGTTGTTAAGTATATTGCTCGTGTCTAGGAATTTGAGTATGAGATTGATATTGATGTAAGAAGGTGTGGTAAGAAGAGAGGTGGGTTGGATTTGACCAAATAGACAAGTCCTTATGTTATGAAGTTGCGGGCAGGTATCCAATATGTGTTCCGTTGATAAATCTCCCCCGCATTTCGGGCATCTGGGTTTGGGATTTCCATTTAGCAGGTGGTCGTGGGTTAAGGCGGTATGACCAGTTCTGAGCCGGGTGATGACGCTGCAAAGTCTTCTGTTCCATGAAGGAGGATACCGGACGGGTTCCTTCCTTAGGTTAAACTGCTTGTACATATGGACGTAGCTGTCCCATTGTGTCATTTCCTTCCTTCTTTAAACCATACATAGAAATCTCTCTCTAGCTCAGATCTCAGCATAATGTTTAAGGTAACCGAGGAGCATTTGAACATTTATTCATCAGGCAAGCAAAAAGTTAAGTTGCGAACGCAGCTGCTATCCAAGACGACTGCCAGTGCCATCAATCGATGCTACACATGAGGTCTTGACGTTTATAATCTGCGCGAGACTGCAAGTTTTTTTAAACTTAGCAAAGATTGGTTTGATATTTTTAATAGCAAAATTTCAAACCTTGTTTGTGTTTGTCCAAGTGTGTTTTCGTAATTGTGGTAGTACATGTCAATTTTGTATATATGTATTTTTATTTTGCTTATAATAAGTTCTTTTAATTGAGTGACATTTAGCAAAAAATACTGAAATTTTAAACGTAAGACCAGAGCACGTAACAAACATCGAAAAAATGTTTATACTTTGCCACAAAGTTCAAATGCCTTTAAAAATTTAATATCATTAGCGAAAAGTGTTGACCTGCCAATCCATTTAAAAACATTTTTCTTTAAAATAAGAATATTTTTTAGAGTAAAAATCTCAACATTAAACTAAAAATACAAAAACAAAAACAAAAGATAATGGGCAATCGCAAACTACTTAAAATAATGCGTTAGGCAAACAAGGTAAACGTTTTTAGTTTTAAAAAAATGTATAAAAACATTAAACTAAAAATACAAAAACAAAAACAAAAGATAATGGGCAGTCGCAAACTACTTAAAATAATGCTTTAGGCAAACAAGATAAATGTTTTTAGTTTTAAAAAAAATTTTCTTATTAAAAAGTATTAAATTGGTTTAATTGACAGCGTTTTATTAAAGCTGATGTTTGTTTTATGTTTGTGGCAAAAATTGTACAAAAGTGAAACAAAATCGGAATAATTTTAAAAATGAAAAAAAGCTATGCAATTGTATTAGCTTATAATTTTATGATGAAAGTTCTTGCTGCTGTAGTAGAAGGGGAGAAGCCGCAAAAAAGTGCCCGACGGTGTTGGGCGCGGGAGCATTTGAATTGTGAATTGAATTCGAACAATGCAATCAGCTGATTCGAACTCGGCTAACGCATGTGAAATGGAGCATAAATGATCGATTTGTTTTTTTATATAATAATGATTTTATTGTTATATGTACGTTAATATGTACTAAATAAATGCTCCTGTCGCCGCTGCTGGGGCAAATCAATTGCAGCAACTCTATGCAACTATCCAGATGCCACCGCCGTGCGCTTGGCTAAGTCTAAAATGAATAGCATATTGGCATCTCTGGAAGCCGGAGATTTGGATTAATTCAATATTTAAATTAATCAATTTAATCTGTTTAAACTGTTTTCTTTAAATGAAATTAATAAAAAATTGTGTTACCTTGAGAAAATCATCCTTTAATGTTTGGCTCTTGTGTCCGCTTTTTGAATTAATGGCTTCACACGTTCAAGTATAAAATCAAAGTCATTTGGGCACATTCGGACAAAGTCCTTAAACCAATCTGTACTGTTAGATCAATTTTTCGCTATTTTAAAGTCAGCAACTTATGTTGTAGGTTTTGAATTTCCTCCTTCATTTAATTTTTCAAATCCTTTTTAACGTGTTCAATACTTTTTTCGAATTTTTTCTCGATTTCATTTTGTTTTTTTATAATTTTATTTTTATTTACTTACTTACTTATTTTTTTTACTTAATAGCGACATTTATTTTTCCAGCGTTTGTTGCTGGCGCTGCATTACACGCCTTTGCGGACGAAGCTTTCGCTCCTGTCGCCGCTGCTGTGGCTCATCACCCTGCCGCTGCTGCTGTTGAAAAATCCGCACCTGCTGCTGCGGTTCTTGCATAAACATCTGCGGCGGCTGATCCATTATAGGCCGTTGCTGTGGCAGGAGGACTTGCTGTTGCTGCTGTGGCAAATAAAATTGCTGCTGTGGCTGCAGCTCCATTTGATTTAAATATGATTGCACCGGGGCCACCACGAGCAAACCGCGATTCCAATAATTAAAATTCATGACGTCTGCTTCTGTTGCTTTTACTTTCAAAACTGAAATTAAAATTAGAGATGCCACGGATAGTGAATTGGCCGAATACCGAATATTCGGCAACGCTGTCGGCCGAATACCGAATATTCGGCGGCCGAAGACAGACTGAGCACGCTCCAGGAGTTGTCGGATCGGGTCCAAATTGTGCATCTATAATTTTTTTACACGCCTCCATGTCCTGACCAAGCTTCGTTCAGATTGATTAATTTTAAAGCATAGCTCTTGTACAAATGTTGGGAAAAAAGGACTTAAGTGTTCATGAGGTACTCGAAGGAGTGGTCCAAATTAAAAATCCTTTCTTAGTGCTCACTTTCTACCTGAATGGAATATTTTGGAAAAATTTCAGCCTTCTAGCTCTTATCGTTTAGGCTGTGGGCCTCTCAACAATCAGTCAGTCAGTCAGGACAAACTATTTTATATATATAGATAAGCACGCTCCATAACATAAGTGTATGGGAGGTGCCCCAAGGAGTTGTCGGATCGGGTCCAAATTTTGCAACCATAATTTTTTTACACGCCTCCATGTCCTGGCCAAGTTACGTAATACTTGATTAATTTTAAAGTGTTAGTAGATAACTGGAATCAAGCTTGATAATATGAAAAACACAAGCTTGTTCTCCAGGGTCTTTTTTGGTTGAGAAAGGGCTGTTTTTCATGCGTAATTAAAGCGTTTTTCAAGGCTAGATTCAAGCTTGAATATTTTGTAAAATCAAGCTTGTTCTCCTGGGAATATTTTGCTTGAGAAAGGGCTGTTTTTCAAGCGTAGTAAAAGTGTTTTTCAAGGCTTGATTCAGGCTTGAATATTTTGTAAAACCAAGCTTGTTCTCCTGGGTATATTTTGCTTGAGAAAGGACTGTTTTTCAAGGCTTGATTCAAGCTTTAATATTTTGTAAAATCAAGTTTTTCATTAAATGTGTTTTTTTTATTAAATTTACTTTTAACATATTAAATTAGTTACAAAATCAATTAATCAGTTTTTGTATTTCCTTCAACAGTTTTTGGCATGTAATTGTTTTTTTTCTTTAGACGGTTTTTTGCTTGTTGGAAAAAGAGCACGCAACTCCTATCAAAATCTACTTGAACTCCTTGGAACTTTTTAGTGCTTGCTTCTAATTAAATAAAAAGGGAAATAATTAGTAATTTTCATTATATATGTATATAATTTTTAGAAATAAAATACCTCTTATAGCGGTTGTAATTGTCAAAAGTCTTACGGCTTGCTTCTGCCCTGTTCCCTTCCAACACATCTCTTTAGCCACATCATACATCAAAACACTCCTCCAAGCATTTTTTATAAATTTGTCAGGATTATTTACAGAATTATTTTGCATGAAAAATGACACCTGTAAAATTATACAAAGTTATAGATACATAAATAGTAAAATGATTAAAAAATACCCTTGTTAAGGTGCTGTCAGACGAAGCAATAATAATTTGGCAGCACTGGCTCTAGCTCAATTGAAAGCACCATCTGTCATTAATTTTCAAGTGCACCGAACTCATTATTTAATCTATTTGTAAACGATAAGCACCATCTACCCAATTACAATGTAAGCACAAAACATTTCATTTTCACCAATTTTCTTACTCTGATCAAGGCGCCATCAAAATCAAACGATTAATGCATTATAAGTTGGGGTGGTCACCAGCTCGTTTCATCGTATCATGTTTCAAACTTGAAACGTCGTGCAACAACAACTCACATACAAAAAGTGTTTCAAGTGTCAAGAAAGTAGAGATGGGAAGAGCACGAGTTTTAATCGGTATTTGCTATTGATGCTCAGTATTTTTAAGTATAATTTGGTATAATATTGTGCAAAAAAGTGTGAACACATATGATTGATGGCCGACGCAAGCAAAAGTAAGTAAAACCGGTTTTGATTGATACAATTGATATTTTTATACCCTTAACCCATAAAATGGGTAAATAAGGGTATAATGGTTTTGTGTAAATGTATGTAACAGACAGAAGGAAACATCTCCGACCCCATAAAGTATATATATTCTTGATCAGCATCAACAGCCGAGTCGATCTAGCCATGTCCGTCTGTCCGTCTGTCTGTCTGTCTGTCTGTCTGTCCGTCTGTATGAACGCGCCGATCTCAGAGACTATAAGAGCTAGAGACTTCAAACTTGAAACTTAAACTCTCCTATACTATAAGCAGATCAAGTTTGCTTTAAAATTTCGATAACACTTCTGGTTTCCGATATACACATGTGATCGATAACAAAAAATTCTTGAATTTCAAAATTGTAAAAACCAGGTTTCAAACTATTGGTAAAATAATGAACATTTAAAAAATTTGATCAAAATTGGTTCAGAAACACCGGAGATATTGCAGTTTGAAGTTTGGTCACACACAAATGACTGTATGCGTTACGTATGGGGTTAAGGGTATGTCCTAGTCGGGATTTCTCGACTAGAGCCTTCTTACTTGTTTTCTTTTTATTCAGTAAACGAGAAACCAAATTTGAAGCGCAAGGTTCCCGCTCGGACAGCGCAACATCGGAAATGGTCGGAAGGAGAAGTGAATGATATAATAAATTATTTGCTAGTGCATAGAAACCTCGAGGTAAGAAATAACACACATTTCAATTTAGTTGTATTTAAATTAATTTGTTCTAACAAACTTGCAGAAACCCACTGCTCAAATTTACTATACTAAACTGATTGCCGAGAACAGCATTGATGCTACTTGGAATTCTGTCCGGCACAAGGTTCGCAACCTGAAAATCGGCTGGCAGAAGGCAGACGCATTTACGAAGTCGACTGGTGCTGGAGTGGATGAGGGTGACCAAGTAACCACCATACGAGGTAAAGTAAATTCAAATTAGCTTATTCTATTTAAGTTAATGTGTGCATTTTACATTAACAGCAAAAGTTTTACGGATGTGCCCGCAATACGATAAGTTGAAAGAAATTTTTACTGGAAACAAAGAAATGGAAGTTTTGGTCTTGGAATCGGGCGAGCTCAATCCAACAACCAGCATGTTGCAATGCGAGGATGCTTTGAACTTTGCTTTTGAGCTGGAGGATTCTACCGACGTCCCGGACGCACAGTTTATTCAAAAACCAAAAAGGGAGGGTAAACAATTCGTTGGGGCTGGTGGAATCGATGGAGAGGGAGCGCAGGTTATTTCGCGAGAAGCGACTTTTGCTAGAAGAGAAACAATTTTTGTGGGCGCAAGAAATGGATGAGAGGAGGCTTGCTATTGATGAGAGGAAGCTTCCTATGGAAGAGGACAGAGTTAAAAATGAGTTTCTATTAAAGCAGCAGGAGATAGAGAGCAATGAGCGCATAAAAATGCAAGAACTTGAATTGAATTGAAATAAATAAATTCAAAACAAAATAAAGATTAAATGTTGTTTTTAATTAAACATAAGATTATACAAAAATTGCCTTTTTGCCTCTGCCGCCACGCAGATAACACCACTAGACTCTGCATCAATTTGTCCAACAGAGTTTTCATCCACTTGTTCTTGTACATTTTCTACTTCATTACCCTGCTGTAAAATATTATGCAGAGTACAACAGACTAAAACTCAATTGCAAATAAAACTTTGGCTTTTCGAGTCCTTTACTCTAACGCGCATTTCTTTTAAACTGCAAAATTTTCCCTTAAGAAGTCCAAAGCAGTTCTCCACTCTCACGCGATATTTGCTATGCCTTTTATTAAAGCGTAGCTGATTGTCCACCTCAATGATCCGGGAGTTACTGCGAAACGGGGTTACCACAAAAGCCGACTGGGGGTATGCAGAGTCCCCTGCAATCCACTGCTCTCCCGACAAATACCTCTCGGGGTGCTTACCTATCGAGCAATTCTTAAATACTTTTGCGTCGTGGTAGCTTCCCGGACTTCCAACAACGGCATCACGGATGCGCAGTTTGTCGTCGCATACAACTTGCAGCTTTACGGAATATATGCGCTGGCGAGAAAAATAAATTTCGTGCATTTTGGCAGGCTTCTCGAAAAGCTTGATCTCGCTGCCATCAATGTAGCCCACGCAGTGTGGCAATTCTTGAAACGTGCGCTCCACAATCTGCTGGCGCTCGGCAACATCAGGCCAATTTAGATATCTGGGCATCAGTCGCAAAATTGCACTAAACACCCCATCTGTTATTTTTGCCAAAGTTCCACCGTCACCAATCCCAAAGATTGTACATAACTTTCTGACGGACGCACTGTTTCCGGATGAGCCCAGCCGAAATAAAACAATTGAAAGCTGCATATCAACATCAATTTGTTTTTGGTACCTTGACGTCGCAAACACTTCATTATCTTTTATGAGGTTTACCAAATTTCCAAACTGGCATCGAGACACACGAAGCATTTGTTTAAAACGCCTGTCGTCGAATGTGCCAAGAATGTTGGTGCGCCAATCTATTGATTTCAGCACGCTAAGACATTCTCCTCGTCGGCACGAGTAAATGGCTATGACATTGTCAACGAATTCATCTATGACCACATCAATCTCCATATCAACTCTGTCTTGCCTGGATGCATCTAAAAATGTTTATTGCATGTAATTAAACAACTTATTTAAACAACGAGCTCTTCTCACCTTCAATATCCTCTACTTTCCTAATAACTTGCTTTGCTAAAGCATCGCACAGCATATCTTTAAGGGGCCCATACACCACACAAATTTTTGCGCAAATCGATAGTTTGTGTTAGTGAAATATGAGTGTATGTGTCTCACGCACGCATTTGTGCAAAGCGAGAACGAAATCAAAAGCCGTTTGATTTTTCGGGCTAGTTGCGCAAAGTTTTTCGTGTGTTTGTGTAATGAATGAGCACATTGTGCGAATTGTGGTCAGTTTTTAGCATTTCGTCGGCGTGTGTGCAACTTGCAATCATGGAAAAAGAAGCGGAGCAGAACTTTATTCTAGAATTTATTGAAGTTTATCGTGCTTTACCTGCTCTGTGGAATATAAAAGCGAAGAAGTACGCCAACAGAGACATAAAGAACTCCCAATACGAAGTATTAATTGAAAAATACAAGGAGCGCTACCCAGATGCCGACAAAACAGCGGTAATTAAAAAAATTAATTCCTTGCAAACGAATTGCCGCCAACAACGAAAGAAGCTGAACGACTCTGCAAAAAGTGGCGCCGGCGTAGAAGAAGACAACTCGTCAACCTTATTTTATTTAGAAGCCTTGGATTTTCTCTACGATGTTAAAAACCAAACAAATCACGCTCTTCAATGGCGGAAGGAGAAGTAAGTACACAATTTCAGTTTATTTATATGCATCTTTATTTATACTAACTAAGCAAGCAGCAGACTTAAACTTAATTTCCAATTTTATTTTGCCAAGGTATTTCATTTTCATGGTTAAAGTATTCGCAATATTGTTCCCTTATATATTTTGCCCTATTTGTTGCATTTCGGGAGTGCGAATTTTCAAGTGATGGTGGTGCTGTTGCATTCTGTCTCCATGAACCTTCAACAATTGTCCCAGTTTCAATATTTTCCCTGTCAAGGAAGTCGCCAGGAATATAAGAGGCGCCGCATTGCCTTCGTAAATAATTATGTAAATAACAGCAAGCCAAAACTACAGTCTGTGCTCTTTCTGGCGACAATTGAATGGTTCGTTGCAAAACACCAAATCTGGATACCAAAATTCCAAAAACATTTTCCGCAACCCTACGTGCTCTGCTTAACCGATAATTAAATATCCTTTTCTCCGAACTTAGGCCAATTTGAGAAAATGGCTTCACCATGTTTTCATTCAATGAGAAGGCGTCATCCGCCACAAAAACGTAGGGCAGCTCCTTTTCGCTCATTGGTAGAGCCTTTGCTTTTGGCAGATTAAGGGTTTGGTTTGCAAAGGCTGTACCAAAAGCGGTTTTGCTGAACACACCTCCATCTGATATGCGTCCATTCGTTTCGATGTCAACCATTATGAACTCATAATTAGCATTCACGACACCAAGTAGAACAATGCTAAAAATTTTGTTGTAATTATAAAAGACTGATCCAGAGTTCGGTGGTTTCTTAATGGCCACGTGCTTCCCGTCAACAGCTCCTACGCAGTGTGGAAAGTTCCACTTGTATTTTCCCATTCTGCTGGCGTTGTAGGAATCTGAAAGTATAAAGAAATATTTATTTACTAGACTTTGTTTCTATTTTATAAAATGACTTATTTTAACTTAATTAAAATATACAAAAATTTAATCTTTTTCATTGTAGTGTGCCAAACCTTCGAAAAAGGCGAAGTCCAATGATTCTGCTTCAGACGCATTGCTAGAGCTTGCGGCTGAAAAGCTGCGCAATCCTCCAGATAATGAAATGAAGATTGCACAGTCTTGGGCAGTAAAGTTAAAGAATATGACCAAAGAGCAGCAGCTGTATGCGGATCTTTTTATAAACGAAATTTTATTCGAGGGTCAGTTGGGAAATCTGCACCGACACTCCATAACAGTCAATCAAAGCCGCACTTCGACGCCGTTCTTGACATCTGTGCAACCAAGCCCCATTCAAACTGACAGCGAGACATGATTTTCATTTTCATCTGGCCAAAATTTTAGTTTGCCAAATTCCCGTCAGTCAGGCAGTAGCGCATCTCAGTCATCTGAAAGGCAATTTATCCTTTATCCGCGACAAAGTAGCCAGCTTCCGCTGTTTTCTGATTCAGCAAGTAACAGCGGCCAAGGATCAACTGCTCATTTTTTCTCTCTTAATTACTTATATCTATATAATATGAAATTAACTAATAGAAATCAATAAAAATTTAAACAAACCTGAATATAATTTTTTAAGCATTTTATTATTGCCTCGCACGTTTCAATGACTAAAGGCCCAACCAAACGATGATTACGTGCTTGAAGCCTCGCAGCAAGCAAAGTTTCAACATATGCTTCGTCGTGTATCTGCCCAAACGATGCTTACGCACGTTTTCGTTAAGTTTTTGTTTTTAACGAATGCTTCCACGTCTTTAGCAAAGTTTCACTGAAAAGTTCTGCAATATTAATGGGTTTTCGTTTTATATTAATAGAAAGTGAATGCAAGCACCGTTGGAAGCTGTTGCGGAAACGCTATGGGAAAGAATTGAAAAATTGGATTGTAGTTCAGGCAGCGGACAAATTTACAAGGAACCATGGTGCTATTTTGATTCACTTGGTTTCCTTAAACAAAGTTTAGAGCCACGACGGTATAAAAATGCTATTTCTTATCTTTTTATGTCATTAATTAATTGTTTTTAGTACTCGCGACAACGCAACCATGGACAACAGCCTTAGCACCAAAGACGATAATGCAGACCAAGCCGACGACAGCATGAACGACAGCGACTTCACGTTCTCCCAATATATTGATGAGGATGAAGATGATAATTTCAGCCGCAAAAAGCAAACGCTCGCAAGACGATTTGGGTTTGGAAGAAATCAACGCAGCTGCAAAGAGCTTGCAAGACGCTGCAGCTCAATTGGTTGCGCCAGTGCCAAAAGAAAAGCCCATCTTAAAACAATAAAGTTGCTTATGGAGGACTTACCACCGGATGTGCAAGACAATTTTTTTCAAAAATATATGGCAAAGTAATGGTTTTGAGGTCGGAAGCCCGCGCAAATCAAAAATAAAGTGAATTTTCAATTGTTTACTTTGTATAAATATATTTTTTTATTTATCTAATAATGTTCGTGAACATAATTGGCCAGAGTTTCTCTCATAACCCTCACATTTCGCCCTCCGGCATTATGAGAAGTTGATGGACTTAAATTTGGAAGTGCATTTTGAACTTCGCTGCGCCAAAGTCCTTCTACAAACACGCCATTTCCATCATCGTGATCGACATAATTGCTTGCTCAGTACCCAGTTGCATTGTCGTTGTTCAGCATAATGTAATTATGCAGAAGAATGCATGCAAAAACAATTTTCTCTGCATTTTTTGGGTACATGTGCAATGTAGTTTGTAGGATTTTCCACCTTGCCACCAATATCCCAAACGCATTCTCAATAACCCTACGTGCTCTTGATAGCCTTTTGTTAAAATTTTCTTGCAGAGGTGGCAAATCTCGACCAGCGTAGGGTTTCATTAAATGCAGTCCCAACGAAAACGCTGCATCCCCAACAAAAAAATGGTGTAAACCAACATTGTTAAATGGCAGAGCCTTAGGTGGTGGGATGGGCCCTGTTCCATTCATAATGTCTTTACCAAATTTGCTATTCCGGAATATGCCTACGAAAAACAATTTATTAGCTTAAAATTGCAATATATGTGTGTATATTATTTACCAGAATCATTTTGAGAGCCATATGCTCCCACATCAACCATCGTAAAGCGATACTTCGCATCGCATGCTGCCATTAGAACAATGGAGTGGAACTTTTTATAGTTGAAGAATTGGCTGCCACTATTAGGTGGACATTGAAGGGCTATATGTTTCCTATCTACCGCACCAATACAATTTGGGAAATTCCACTTAGTTGAGAAGTCCTGCTCAATTTCCTCAAAGTCATTTAAATTTGGCTAATTGGCGATTTTTTGCATTGAAACTCCCTGAGACAAGAACCTGTTTTGTAAAGTTTTTATTGATTAATATGTGTACTCACAGCAACAGAATCGACAACCTGCACTCGGCACTTATAAATGCACTCCTCTTCCTTAGATTTGTCTCAATTTCCAACTCAACTAATTTCAGCAATGCCTGTAATTGGTGCACACTCATCCGTGTGTATATAAAAAATTGTTGCCTGTCGTGGATCTTCATGGGCTTAAATGTCACTTCGTAAAACCCGTGCAAATACCGGTCCCTATTTATGAGCCGCACTGCACAGGATCTTCCATTTTTTCTTTCTTTTTTCTTTATTGCAACGATTACTTTTGCGGCATTACACAATGCACTCATCGCTATACATATTTTAATTAATTGCTCGCGCTTATCCATATTTATTTTATGCAATTTTGATTTCACTTTGCTAGACTTTCAATGACCACCTGATTTTGCTATTTGGTTGTCAAAAATAAATAAGAAGTAGGAAGTTCCTTCTTCCTGCCTTCAAGGAACTGTCATATGGTTTGTTTGGTATCTTCTTCTTTTCTTTTAAAAAGAAAGAAGAAGACGAGACAAAGCACTTAAGCAACGTATGGCTATAGACGTTGACGCTTAATGCGTAAACATGCTTTTCGTTCAGTCTTGTTGCGATGCTTCAAGCACGTAATCATCGTTTGGTTGGGCCTTAAGCGACCAATAGCTTGTGGAGAAATCGCACTGATGAATTTGAGGTACTCTAAAGAATTTCCAGTTGCCAAGTATCGGAGCGTGATGGATAACCGCTGGCTCGGCGGAATAGCTTATCGAAAAATGGTGTCTTGTTTTTGAATTAAAGGAGTCACCAATTCCAGCAAACCATCAAAACATTGTTGATTCATCCGAAGGAAGTTCCTAAAGTCCTTTGGCGATGTACTCCTCAATTCGTTCAGTAGATGCTCATGTGTGAAAACTGGACGTTGAAGCAGCCACGGCTTCGCCCACAAACGTTTTTTCTTTTCATTCTTACACTTTCTTTTCACCTATATATACATATATACATATATATGTATAAATTTAAATGTTATAATATAATCTATGCCTTTAAAAACACAACATTTTTGTTTTAAACTTTGTTTTTAGATTATCATGATCAAAAAAATAATTAAGGATGACATTGTGGGGAATTTTGACTCCATTATTGGACATTTTATAATTTCTGAGAATAATTATGATGGTATTCAACAAAAAAGGCTTTTAAAACATATTCTGCGCTGAATAATGCCTTTTTTTGTAAGCAGTAATAATCTTTATTATTATTATTTTTAATAAGGTATTAACCATACACATCCTTTATATTTTCTAGGTGCTGCGAAAGCCCACACTACAAGCGAAAGGGGATATATAAAAAAGCATACGCCAAGCGTTTAAAATCCACAAGGGCCGCGTTTCAAAACGAAAGTACGACGCCAAAATAAAAACAAACAAAACCATTGTTAAAGAAAATATGGAATAAATTGTGAAATTTAGTTATTTTTATTTATATATTACAAATATTTACTTTACTGTATCATAATATTTATGGTATTTTTATTGTATATTATTTTTAATAAATAATTTTTTTAGAGTAGGTTTTTTTTTTTAATATTTCATTGCCCACAAATAGCATTACAGTGTAGAATTTGTAAGCTGGGCAGTATAAGCATTACCGTTTAGACCACCAAGTGGTATAGAAAGTATAGGAACTACCCACAATAGTGCACACATTTTTGTGAAATGTGTATCGTTGAGTAGCCGATACGCCCACAAATGGCATTACAGTGTAGAATTTGTAAGCTGGGTAGTAAGGCATATGTATTACAATTCAATATACGTTGTATATTGGGTAGTGTAGTATTAGTATTACCGTTTAGACCACCAAGTGGTATAGAAAGTATAGGGACTACCCACAATAGTGCACACAACGTGTATCGTTGAGTAGCCGATATGCCTACAGTCAGCATTACAATTTAGAATTTGTAATATTGGTTGTAATGGAAGCCCGAAGTGTGCTCGGCATTTTTTGCCCACTTTCCTGATAAGATTGTGGGCATACTCTCTACAAAGCGGCCAAGCTTCATTAAATGTAATGGGAATCGTACCGCATTCTCGAAGGTAGTGGGCATACCAAATTACGAAAAGGTAATAAGTTACGTGGGGTGTTTTTTCGCCGCTGGGATTTAACTTAAGAATTTAGTTTATTTTTGTTTATATATTTAAGATAACACCTTCAATTTGCCCCTCCCACTATCCAAAAATTGCAACAGGTGCATATTAACAGAGCAACTTGCTGTAAGCACTTTTTTGTTATGAGGTAGTCCCAATGGCGCCATAAATTTCTTGTTTGCATTTGCAATTGTTGCTGGACTAAGGTACTCGTCATCATCAAGTAATAATAGAGTATAGAAAAACGATACCTATCGTATAAAAAAACTTAATTTAGAACCCCACCACTATTATATGTAATGTCAGGCACTCGAGTGTGGCTCAGGTTTATTTATGTCCAGACTCAAGCAAGCGAGTGTGCTGCGAGTTCCGATGAACTGTGTTTACTCGTACTTCTATAGGCTCGCTCTAAAAACACTCGTTTGTAAACTAGTATTGAATAAGTTTGAAAATTTTGTTGACGAGTCTGTTAATCATAATGACTTATTTTAAACTAGGTTGTACGAACGAACTCGAACACACTCGTTGCAGCTCTCTGATGGGTACATTAACATTAAGAGATTAAAGACGCGGACAATTGCTATATAACACGCGGTGACACCAGTCCAACTTAAAACAAGTAAGAAGTCTTTAGTCGAGAAATCTCGACTCTTAACCCCATACCACTGGGTAAATGACCAAACTGCGATATCTCCGGTGTTTTTTAACCGATTTTAATCAAATATTTTTAAATGTTTATTATTTCATCCATAATTTCAAACCATATTTTCACAATTTTTAAACTAGTTTTTTTCATCGATCCCATGTATATATCGAAAACCAGAATAGTTATCGATAGTCTAAAACACACTTGTTCTGCTTATGGTATAGGAGAGTTTAAGTTACAAGTTTGAAGTCTTTGAGATCAGCGCGTTCATACAAACAGACGGACAGACTTGACTATATCGACTTGGCTGTTGATGATATACCTTATGAGTTTGGAGCTGCTTCCTTCTGTCTGTTACATACATTTGCACAAAAACATTATACCCTTATTTACCCATTTTACGGGTTATGGGTATAACAAGTAAAACATGAAGGAATTATTAAATTTAACAATAAACGAAGCAAGTACGCCTATTACAATATCTGATATGAATTCCACCACTTTTAATCATAAGCCTGAATCTCTTCAGTGTGGAGTGAGTCCCTTGCATGCATGGATTCTTTTCTTTGAATGTTTACTTAATTTATCATACAGGATTGAGCTAAAAATGGCAAGTTAGATTATAGTTTTATTAATTAGTTGAATTGTATTGAATATTTGAATATCGCGCCTTACTCTGTTACCGTCAGAGCACAACCCTGTTAAGATTAAGATAACATTTGGTTACTTCTGTGTGAATATGTAAAAAATGCAGTAAGAAGAAGATCAGTGTATAAACCGATCGAAAAGTGAAAAGTGGTGCATTGCGGCACCTCATTAAAGAAAATAAACTCAAACTACCTTTGAATAAACCTTGCACCCCCATCAACTTACTATTATAACCATCAAGAAAAAGCTCTTGATTCAACAGGTATATTTAATAAGTTTTCTGAATATGGGTAGACCTACTAAACTTACTGCTCATATGAGACAGCGTCGTTTAAGTGAAACCAACAAAGTAAGGCAGAAACGCCAAACTCAACTAGCTTCCCAACAAATCTGGGATGATGTCGTCAACTGTCTTCCTTCCAAATTTTGTGACTCTAGCTCAAAAACTGTAAAATATTACTAAATTCTCGTTTTTAAAAGGTGGGCGGCAGAGGTGGCTGTGGCATCCAAATTTTTGATGCAGATCTTTGGTAGATGTCACCGTCTATCTTCCTACCAAATTTGGTGACTCTACCTCAAGAACTGTTAATGATATAGCCGTTTCCGATTTAAAAAGACGGTTGGCAATGGTGGGCGTGGCATCCAAGCTTTTGATGCAGATCTTTATGGGACGTCATCACCTTACTTCTCAACTAATCTCTAGCTCAAAAATCGTGAGAGATACGTATTAATAAGTGTGCAAATTTAAGAACTATGCGGTTTTCTTAAAGCCATTGTCAAAACTGGACCGAAAAAATGGGACCATACTGGAAGCACCAGTTTTCAAATACAAAAAGAATTATCAAAATCGGTTCACCCAGTCGCGAGTTCTGAGGTAACAACGCCAAAAAAAAAAAAAAAAAAATACAGACGAATTGATAACCTCCTTCTTTTTTGAAGTCGGTTAACAAAACTGCCTGAATCTCCTACAGTTTTGAAGCTATAGCTACCAAAATTGGCATAAAGGTATATGCTGTCATCTTTTTATTTATTTTTATTTTTATTTTTTGTTTGCTATGACATCTGTGAAACATATTTGGGGTGTTCACAAAGTGTAGTATCATAGCAAAAGTGCAAGCATCTCCAACAACAATTTTTACTGAGTGTAGTTTGCACTTTGTGCTAGGCCTCAACCCTTGACTACAAAAATCGTGGCAAGTATTGCATAGAAATGAGTGCTAAGCAACAGTAAAAACTTGAAAAGAAGTGAAAAGTGTTGCAAAAGTCGCCAAGAAAACAGACTTTATTTTGGTATTTTTATACTTTGATACCAAAGGTATCATAGTATATTGGGTTTGTGCAATGTCCGTCATGGTGTCTGTCCGTCCGTCCGTCCGTCTGTCCGTCCGTCTGTCCGTATGAACGCAACTTTTTTCGACACCTTTAAAGCTAGAGCCTTGCAACTTTGCAAATATCTTGGTACATGTCTTCGTCAGACAAAGTGTTAAATGTAGGGCTCTACGACCTCAGGGGGCCCGAGAAATCGATAACAAGTCGATACACCTCGATGTGCAAATCGATAAAACACAAATATATCCCACATTTTAGCAGCTAGAGTCACCAAATTTGATGGCAAGATAGCTGGTAACATTCCTCAAAAACTGCATTAAAAGATTGGATGCCACGCCCACCTATTTCGCCCCCAGCCCCCTCCAATTATAAACAAAAATGCCTGTATCTTCTACAGTTTTGAAGCTATAGCCACCAAAATTGACATGAAGGTAGATACTGACATCTGACAAAGTTATGCATCAAAACATTGAATGCCACGCCCCCAAACAACGGGATATGCCCCACCGCCCTAAAAAAAAAACAGGAAGGCATGTATCTTCGCCAGTTTTTAAGCTAGAGTCACCAAATTTGGTATGAACATTGGTAGTGACATCCGTAGCAGGTGTACATCAATGTTTTGGATGCCACGCCCACTTATTCCGCCCACCGCTATATCTCTCTCAGTTTTTGAGCTAGGCTCTTCAAATTTGGTATGAACATTGTTAGTGGCATCCGTAACAGATCTGCATCAATGTTTTGGATGCCACGCCCACTTATACCGCCCACCTCTATATCTTTGTCAGTTTTTGAGCTAGAGTCTCCAATGTTATACCGAAAACCCTCATATATTACTATTTGCACTCAGAATCCTTAACAAAGCTATGTGAACTGGTATCAAAGTATATCGCAGTCGGTTGCGTCCGACTGCAACGCTTTTACTTGTTTGGTATAATTAAGTGCTTTAGGTGCTAAATCAAATCAATTAGCTGGTTGGTTTTGCTAAATGCAGTGGAAGAGAAGATCGCAAATAAAAGGAAAAGAGACGTTGAAGTAAAGAGGTGGAGCGAGAAGGAGATTGTGGCCATTTTAGCATATATGCAAGTCCACAGAAACATTGAGGCAAGAAATGAATTTTGCGATGTACCTGCAAACCTTTAAATAACGGCTTTTACAGAAACCAACAGCGCAAATTTATTATAAAAGGTTGCTATATGATACAAAAATTGTTGCAACATGAAGCACCCTGAGAGTCTCTACCAAAAGGCTGAAAATTTTAAAAATTTTTAGAAAAGATGCTGAAAATATGCCCACACTACGCTCAAATGAGCGATATTTTTTCTGGCAACAGAGAAATTGAGACGGTGGTAAGAGAAACAATGCCACCTGAGGATGACTCTTCTTTGGATTCGCCATATGTTGAGGATGTGGCATTCATAGCACACTCCTCCGACACAAATGTAAACATGGCATTCTCCAAAAAAATTAAGCTAAGTTTGGACAAAACGGCATTACCTAAGCTGATGACAAAGGAGTCAGAAAGAACGGAAATGCGAAAGGTAATGATTAAACCTCGGATATTGCATATTTGCATATTTTTTGGCAATTGGCAAGGCCCTTGCATAGGGTATTTTTATACTTTGATACGAAAGGTATCATAGTATATTGGGTTTGTGCAATGTCCGTCATGGTGTCTGTCCGTCTGTCCGTCCGTCCGTCCGTCTGTATGAACGCAACTTTTTTCGACACCCTTAAAGCTAGAGCCTTGCAACTTTGCAAATATCTTGGTACATGTCTTCGTCAGACAAAGTGTTAAATGTAGGGCTCTACGACCTCGGGGGGCTTGGGAAATCGATAACAAGTCGATACACCTCGTGTTACCATTTAGCTTTGTGGAGGGTCTTGGATTTCGTAAGCTTATGCATGGGGTGGATCCAAAATACGTTGTACCAAGCAGGACAACATTGCAACATGTACATGTACAAAATATGTACGAGCAAAAATTGGCTATTTTGAAACAAAAACTTAAAAAAATCGAATATTGTTCCATAACAACTGATGGTTGGACATCCCGTGCAAACTGCCATTACCTGACAGTCACGTGACACTTTATTGAAAATTATGAGTTAAAGACTGCAGTGCTTGCAACACAGCCACTGTCTAACGAGGAAAGCCATTGCAGTGAAAATATTGCTACAACATTGAAAAACATATGCGATGAGTTCGAAATTTTTGAAAAAATTGAGACCATCGTAACGGATAACGCAGCTTCAATGAAGAAAGCATGCGAAATATTAAGCAAAAAGCACATTGGTTGCTATGTCCACACTTTAAACTTAATTGTTCAAGAGGCACTGGCATTAAGCGAAGTGAATGCGATTTTGAAATGTGTGACAAACATTGTTACTTATTTTAAAAAAAGCACAATCGCTTATGCCAAATTAAAAAAAGCTCAAAATGTTGCAAAGCCATTAAGCCTGACCAAAAAAGTCCCAACACGTTGGAACAGTGCGTTGCACATGCTAAAGCGAGTGCTCTGTATAAGGGAACACCTTTCAACAGTCCTTTTAAATACTTCAAAGGCACCATCGCCCTTAAACGAGGATAAATTTGATTCCATGAAGGAGATATGCAGCGTATTGGACCATTTTGAAGCAGCTACATTAAACACTTCGTCTGCTAAATCCACCACAGTAAACCTAATTATACCCACGACACTTGGCCTTATGATTAAGCTGGACAGTGCTCTTCAAGGTATGAAAACAACTGTGGGGGTGGAAATTTGCAATTTTCTACAAACTCGTCTAAGGGCAAGACTCGCACCTTATGAAACCCGAATTGGTACGCGACTGGCGACTATGCTGGATCCACGCTTCAAAAAGGAGGGATTTCGCGAGCAAAGTAATGCAGAACAAGCAGCAAAAATATTAAAGACTGAAGTTGCGTCTGTATTGCAAAATGTGCAAAAAAGCAATATACTATCTATGTATGAAGAACCGCCGATTGAAAAATAAAAACGTTAGTGATCTCTATAGTTTTATGACAACAAAAGTTAAGCAAAAACCAAAGACAATTCGATCGGATGCAATAATTGAGCTGCGTCAATACTTTGAGCAGCAGAATGCATCGCGAGAAGCAGATCCGCTGGAGTATTGGAAGGTAAAATTTAAAATATGAATCTTTTTAGCTATAACCATTTTTAAATTTTTTGCAGAGCACTAAAACCCAATTTAGTTCGCTAGCACATTGTGCCATGAAATATTTGTGCGTTCCAGCAACATCAACAGAGTCTGAGCGAACTTTCAGCAAGGCTGGGGAGATCATTTCGAATAAACGTGCGGCGCTAAATCCAAAAGCGGTCAACGTTCTTGTTTTTTTAAACAAACACCAATGGCTTGACGAAATTAATTCGCAATAAGCCAATTTCTTTTAAAGACAACATGTTATAATTATCTGTGAATTGAAAAGACTTACATTTTATGTTTATTTAGTTTTAAGAACCAATTAATGAAACAATTGTTTTTGTTCTTCTAATTTTAAGATTTGAATATTAATGAGTAAGATTTGAATTATGAAGACATAATTTTTGTTTTTTAATTTTAAGAAATGAGCCTTTATATTTGTTTTTTCTTTATTATTAAGAAATAAATTTGAATAACAAAGCTTTAATTTGTGAAGGCCTAATTTTTGTTTTTTTGAATTAAAAAAAAATGAAAATATAAATTTTGTTCGTTTATTATTAAGAAATTAATAACATTATTTTACACAAACAAAATTAATGTTTGCCTTTTTGTATATTTTTCTTAATATAGCATAAGATATATGGTATTTACCGCAATCTAAAATATTTGAAAAATTTTCGATGTTTTAACGATATAACGATGTTTTTTTGGAAAACATCGAGGTTTTGAAACATCGAAGTTAAAAACCATCGATGTACCCCCTATCGATAGTTTTGCAGCCCTTCAAAGCACTGCTTCACAGCTTTGTGGTATTATTACCTACTCACTATAGCCCAATTTTTTTAAAGTACAATTTTCATTCATCTTTCTGACGAAGTTCTATTGTATGGAGATCCATTAGATTCCTTCAGCGCATTTAAATTTAAAAGCTTTTTATTTAAAATTAAGAAAATGATTAAAAATGGCACAAACGTCAGCAGCCAGATTTATAATAGACTTGTTGAAATTAGCATAAATTGTCCAAAAGGAGCACAACCATCCAGTTCAATTTTAAAAAAGGATTTACTTGGAAATATAATTTCAATTCAAGCAAATACATTTTGCTATTCAATACATTTCCCCGAAAATTTATATATGATAGGAGCACAGATTTTTCAAATAAAATTAATCGAAAAAGATAATAGCCAGATAGTTATAAAATAAATAGAAGTATTAAATCTGGAAGATTTATTTTACGAGCCGTTAAAGTCAAGTTTGGTACATTTACAGTGCCGCTCAACTGAATAGGTTTGACTTTTTTTTAGGTTTGAAACGTTGTATCTCTGTAACAAGCACTCCGATTTAAGCGAAATAAATTTTGTTGTATAAAGAAATCAGTCATTTGTGAAATAGCAAAGTTTCTGTTTTGTTAGTTTTGTTTTTTTATGTAATTTTATTATTTTTTTTAAAAACATAACAAAAAATCTCCATTTTTTTGGCTCAACTGAATAGGTTTGACCACTAAAACTATTAAACAAAAGCATATAAAGCAAAATTTCATGGCACTGAGTAACTTAAATAATAAAGGCCACTGTTTTAGCATTATTTAGTATTTGGTATGCCCACCCTTGTTCTTAATTATTTCAAACATACGGTTTGGTAAGGAATCATAATATTTTTTAATTTCATTTAGTGAAATTGTTGACCAGGCTTTTTTAATGGCTTCAACTAGGGTCCCAGAGTCACTAAATTGTCTTCCTCCTTCGTATACTCTCCTGGACAAAAGTCCCCAAATATTCTCGATAATGTTAATGTCAGGGGAGTAAGGCGGCCATTCGAGCAATTTGACGTTTTGGTCTTTAATCCACAGTTTTACAACCCGAGCGGTATGGATGGGAGCGTTGTCATGTTGGTATGTCCATGGAATATGACCATAAATCTCCGAAAACTGGGGAAAAGCCTTTTGGTCTTGTACACATTTGCGTTCATCTTTGAGGTGACAAACTGAAGCTCGCATGTTCCATAAAACGATATGGCTCCCCACACCATTACTGCACCTGCACAAGTGTGATGACGACTTAAAAAGCATTCCTCTTTTCGCATATCGTGAAAATAATAGTTGTAGCCATCCGGTCCATCGAGGTTGAATTTCTTTTCGTCGGAGAAGACCACCGTCTTCCACTCCTTGTTCCACGTCATGTGTTCTCGGGCAAATCGAAGTCGTGCTTCCTTACGAGCATCATTGAGAGGTGGTTTTTTTTTTATTTTCAATCTCTTCAAGTGTTTGGCGCTTCGAATAATTCGTTTTACCGTGGCCACACTAGCATTTACGCCGCACTCTTCCCTAATTTTACCAGCAGAAAGGTGGGAATTTGATGCAGTTCGTAGGATAAGTCGCCGCTCAGATGCTGTTGTTGCATATTTTTTTCCTCCATTCATTTTTTTTCCATAGACTGCTTCATTACGGAGATAATTACTCACAACGTTTTGACTTCGACCGATTTTCTTGGCTATTTCATGGTGTTTTAAGCCAGATTCATTATAGCCTTTTATTTGACCTTTTTCAAAATCGGTTAAAGGTTTTCCGCGGCCCATTTTACAAAAAACTGATATCAGATGCTTTAAATTTAAGAATACAAAAGAATTCAACTCTTTTCAATAACGCAGTCAACCAAAAAGTGAAGTCAAATGTGTCAAACCTATTCAGATGAGCTAAAAATAGAGCACAGATTTAGCGAATTTCACGATGAAAGCAAAATTCTGAATTACCGTTGCATATGTCCCGTTACTTTTTCTTGTATATAATAAGTAAACAAATGAAGGTTCAAAATAAAAAAAACAGATAGAAAAAAATTCAATTGGAACAAAGAGAGAGGGAAAAATGTTGGAAAGATTTTTCAAACCTATTCAGTTGAGCGGCACTGTATATTGCACTACGTCACTTAAGTTAAGTGACAAGCTGTATTCTCATAACGTTTCGCAAATTTCAAGTAAAGTGCTGAAATTCAACTACAATAATTGTGACATATTGCAGCCTATATATAAAATGAGTTTCACACATATGATTTTTAATGAAAGTGAAGGTAAGAGTAATTATTTTTTTATATCAAATAGCCAAAAATTAATATTTTTTGTTCTTAAGATGACAAGGAAAACAATCCCCCGGAAGACGCGGTATACACAACCCTGAAACCCGTTCAAACGAACAGATATGAACAGAATGGTAAGATACGTAATGTTTTTAATACTTATAAAAATAACTAAATCGTCCTCTTTACAGATATACTCAATGAAATTTTAAAAAATACTGTTGAACTTAAGCAGTCATTAAATGGTACTTTTTCTTGTGGAATATGGAATTTATGAATATTTATTACAACCTTTATTCTCGATTTCTTTCAGATTTAACTACTAGAGTTGTTAGTTTAACTACTAGAGTTGAAAAGCTAGAAGCAGATAATCAAAAAATGCATTCGCGGCAACTAACTGAGCACTCAATGAAGCAAAAATTAATAGCTCCAAAAAAACAAACTTTAATAATAAGAAAACCATTCAACTCAGTCGAGGAATTTGAGAAGTTTGAGAACGACTTGAAGAGTTCACCAGAGTTATACGACAATTTGGTAAGTAACTAGGTTTACACAAAAATTTGTTTGCTTTGGTTTTATATATAGAATAAAATTTTAATATAACTTAATTTTCAAACACTTTTTAGGAAGATAAAATCTTCAAGCATGAAGGAAGTGATGCGTCGAAGTTTATTCGCTCAATGTGGCGAAGAATATTAAACGATAACGTCGCTTCCCATTATTCATGGAAGGGGACGGCAAAAAAAGAAAGCGGTAGATGTTATGGCACTGACGAATTCATTAAGAGGTTAGCAGTAAGCGGGTAACAAAAATCGTTTGACTAACACTGGTATTTTCAGGCGCATTTAATATAAAATTTGTTGGCGCTGACAAGGAGTTTGTACGAGCTAGCGTGAAATGGTTTCAGACATCGAAAGAACGTCATTCCAAGAAGGATAAGAAATAGTTTAATTTTTTTTTTTTTTACATTTAATTTTATTTTCTTATTATTTGATTTGATATATTGTTAAAAAATTTATTTTGAAAAATTATTCCAATTAAAATGATAATAAAAAAACACAAATTTTTATTAACTACGAATATAATTTGGGAACGTTTTAAGCAACCGTAGGGACTCCTCTTTGGACTATTATAGGAGCCCAAAAACAATCCCAAAACACTCCATCTGGGTTATCTTTGGATGATTTAGGGAGTCCCTCTTCCAAATAACACAAGCAAAAAATGGAGTCCGCACGGAGTCTTTGCGGGTTATCTAAGGGAGCATTTTAGGACTCCAAAATCACTCATTTAAGGAGTCCCATAGGTTCCCTTTTTCATATATTTTGAAAAGTCACGCACCGTACTGGGAGCCCTAACGAAGCACCCTGCGGACTCCGATGGTTGGCTTGGTACTTATTTTGCGAGCTATGATTTAAACATTTCTTTCACTTGAGTGCAGGCCTTTACAAATGGAGTCAAAAATGCTCCTCGTATCGGGGAATTGTAAACGTTAAAAATATTGCATAAAGCGAAACCAGCTACAACTTTTTTGTTATTTAAATGTTGTGCACTAGTGCCGGCTGCGCTGGAGCATGATACAATTAATACGGTAGTTTCATCCGAGAGTGTGCTCTCTTTTTTTTTTTTGTGTACTAATTGTCAATCGCTAAGTGCTTGTCGTTGAGGTAAGACGTTGATGCTGACGATTTTTTTTTTTTGTTTGTTATTTTTGTTGTTTGACAGTTTGTTACAGTTGACTATTGAAAATGCCGTATTGCGCAGTGTGCAAAAAGTCGATTGACGGCGTCAATACTAAAATAATGTGTGTTCCCACGGACAGCGCTAAAAAAAATATGGGGGAAGCCTTGGAACAAAGTTTTGCAAACTTTTACAAATAACAACAAATAACAGTGATTTAATTTGTAAAAAAAAAATAAACAAATTGGCAAAGCGAAGGATTTAATGCCCAATGCTGTACCAAGTAAGGTTCTGCGCAGTGTTGAAAGTGATGGAAACTGTGAAAATGTCGAATCGGACTGCCGTAAAAATTGCAGTTTCCAAACCGAGTAAGTGAATACGCTTGCGTACACCTATATAAATATAAATATATATCTTAATATATATAAATCTCGTGTCACGATGTTTGTCCTCAAACTCCTCCTAAACCACTTAACCGATTATAATAAAATTCGCACACCATGTGCAGTTCGATCCAACTTGAGAGATAGGATAGTTTAAATCTCAAATTATTGTCGCAATTTTAATTTATTGCTAATTATTTGTCTGACAGTCCTTGAGCTGTGTTTTGCAAAATCTAAGTAGGCTACATTTAAAAATCAGTAGGAAAAATAATTCTATTCAACGTATAAATGAAATTATTTAGATATCCGGCGAGCGTTGCTTCGCCAACAACTAAAATAAAAAAAAAAAAAATTTTTAAAAAACAAAAAATTCAGCTTCTGAATCAAAACAGTTTTTTTTACTATTTAAAATCGTACATTTTAAAAATACCTGCAATACGCAGAGGAGCTAACCTCAACAACGCGAGCAGCAATGGGTCCCGACGCAAACGTGTTGAAAGAGCTCAGCAATTACCAGAACAAAACAGAACAGCCGGCATTTATCTTTAAGGTTGTAAGTTGAGCTATGTAAATTATGTGGATTGTACATTTGAGGTAAAATTCATCAGTCTGTCCATAGTCTTAAATGCCTAGAGGACGACGCACAGTGGGGCCTCTGCCGGAAAAGCGTTGCATAAATAATTTTTTTCATGAACGCGTTTGGCAAAAGTAAAGTAAGTAATCGATAGAGAATACTTCAAAAATAATGGATCCAAAAGATTTTTGAAATCGGTTAAAAATTATGGCTGCTAGAGTTTATCAAACTTGAGAAATATTTCGTGAGTACGAATAAATGACAATTTTTACGAAAATTCGCCACTTTCAAAGTGAATATTGGGCGATATAAACAACCGATCTTCGCTCTTTTTTTTATATGAAAAGTATGTTCAATGTTAGTATTTTGTTGTTTAAAGTTTGAATATAACTGAAATACTTATTAAGCTAGAAACGTTTGAAAAATACACTAAATTTTTCTTAAATTGAACTTTCGTGGAATAGAACTCACAGGGATAAGACGGGATAAGTGTGGGACCACTTGCATGTGATAGATGAAATAACATATATACCTTTCATATGTTTTTGGTCTAAATGTGCGGAATTGTGCGGAAATCGAGATAAATCCAAAAAACTAGGTGACCTCGCGTTAAAAGCACGCGGAATTTATAAGGAAGAAGAGCGCATGCAAATTTGGCTGTAGCGGGTGTGTCGTTTATTTATAACATTGCTATATGTTGTATTATAAGTACTACCTGACTTTATGTACCCCCTTTAAGAAATGTTGAGTTTATAATTACCGGCTTGAAAAGGATGTGAAAGGCAGGTAAATATATGTTTATGGCTTCTGTTGTTTCCTTACGCCTGAGGAGTGAAACTTCTGAACATTGGAAAAATCTTCGACCATTATAGATTCATTATTGTCGCCCTATTTTCTTAAAATATGCGAAGAAGTCCTCTGAGTTGATTAAATCAACTGTAAGCGACATACAGAATCAAATTAGCCAACTGAAACCTAATGTTTTTCAAACCAAAAGTGGAAAAACAATCACGATTAACTTTCAATTTTTCCTGACAATGATTGATGGAAAAGTTTTAAATGAAATTACAAACACCTCCTCAACTTCAAGGTGTCCTATTTGTAAAAAAACTCAAAAGGACTTTCACAATTTCGACGACTCAACGAGTGACGAGAACTGCTACGAATATGGAATTTCTCCTTTGCATTGCAGAATAAAGTGTATGGAATTTATTCTGAAGCTTGCCTACACTCTTCCTCGGCCAGGAGAAACAGCAACGGATAATACACCTCGTGAGGATATACAGAGTAGAAAAGAAATTATACAAGCTGAGTTCTCTCGGAAGTTGGGATTGACTGTTATTGGCTGTTATCCTAAATGTTATAAACTGCAAGGAAATGATAAATGGTGCAAAATTTGGCGAATACACATCGCAAACAGCACAACTTTTGACTGATTTGTATCCTCAGAAAAAACTTACTCCCACGGTACATAGGATTTTGGCTCATGGAAAGGACTTAATAGAGTATCAATGCTAACCAATTGGAGAGCTTTCTGAAGAAGCACAGGAATGTAAAAACAAGGACTACAAAAGGTTCAGATACACAAATACGTGTAAAATTTCTCGGGATCGACAAAATGAAGACCTTTTTAACATGCTGGCAGCCTCATCGGATCCACTTCTTGCATCGCTTAGACATGTGCGAAGGAAGGAAGCAACTTTGGTTCCGAAATGTTAAGTTTATTAGATATGTACATTAATGTTGATGATCATTTTGTTGAAAATCAGTCATCAATAGCAAATTTTCAAAATTAACCTCAAAAAATCGGCAAAAATACCAATTTAAATGTAATGTATTTTAGTTTGAAAATTCGAATAAAAACAACTAAAAATGTTAAACAGTTATTGAAATCATTAAAAATTTTCAGTTATAATTGAAAAAAAAAAATTTATTTGAATTTTACAGGCAAAATATGCTCAAAAATATTTCTTGACTTTGACCTTAAATATTAAGGCAGCACGGATACCTAGAACTCTCAACGAACACTCATTTTAAAGCTTGAGAAGTTTTCTATCAAATGCTTTTTAAATTTTTGAAATCGCTTCATTAGTTTAGAAGTAATGATTTTTGCAATGTAAAATGAGCGTCGCTTCGAGTAGGAGAAATGCGTATGTGCGTTCCATCTATGGCACCTTTGAAAACAATATTTATTTTTGGAAAGTAATTAAAAAAAAAACCATTGTTACCTATAACTCCTTCAGCAAAATCTTTTCCGCTGTTCAACCCAGCATAATAAGCAGATGTTGCTTGATTCTCCATGTCATTCGGTCAACGAATCATGTTGTCTGACAAACCGCTCACGAAAAAAGTAACTCTCCGGATTATAAGGCTTGTCGTGCTAATGGCAACATTAAACCTATCGGCTACATCACGAAATGAGCAAGCCTCATGACCAGCATGACAGTTTGTCGTACATAAGCGTTTTGCTCCTTTTGCAATGCTGCGTTTCTTCATAAAATGTATTTCTGATAGACTGAAAGTTACTTTTTGTTGTTGTTTTTGTTTTATAAATTGCTAAAAATGAAAAACTTAAGTTGTCATTTATTATTTATTTCAAATTTTGTTTTTAGTTGGGCATCATTGAGTTTGCAATGGCAGATTTAATAACCTCCACATGCGATTCATAATCTGATGCAAGATTTGCTTGATCTGGCTGAACACGACGCTGAACGGCATCACTCCAACTTGCATTTATTTCGCTGTTATGAAAGTTGAGCAGATTATGTAAAATGCAGCAGCACATTATGATTAACGCATTTTCGCCTTTTAGTGGCAAAATGCATTTTCAACAACCCGCCTGGCCTTTGACAAATGGTAACTAAATGTCTTATGTGACTCCGAGGCTGTTGTTGAAAATGAATATGGTTTCATTACTGTTCTAGAAAATTTAAAGGCTGATTCTCCAATTAAAAGCAGTGGAACTTGAGCGCCGCAGATTTCTCTAGACTTTCTTTCTATAAAGGGTGAGGACTCAACAATTTGCTTTAAGTCAGAGTTTCTGTAGATGGTCGAATCACTGCAGCGTTCCGGACATCCAACGTTGACATAGACAAATCTATAACTTTATAATAAAACTAGCTAACTCAGCCACGCGTTGCAGCGACGGACCCGACAGACTTCTTCCTGTCAAAAAGATTTGTAATGTTGAATTGTTTTGATTCTACGCATTTTATAGCCGGGGCAAAAAATTTTACTACTATAACCCTTTAGTTCAATGAAATTATTTACGAACAAAGACGAAAATGTTGAATTTTGAATGTAGTTTCAAAATTACGTCCATCGGATGCACGATCACAAATTTTAGTTGCCCCAAATGACGTCATTTGGAAGCAAGAATTTAATTTGCGTATCTTACGCAAAAATAATTTGGAATCATCTGAATTGCCAGTAAGAAGGGATAATAAAGGCTCCGGCGGAGCGGATAGAGGTGACAGCACAACTTTTCCTGATGCGCAACACATGCCGGCTGCTTCAATCCGAAATTTCAATGCCTGACAATATTGAAATACTTTATCCATTCCACCGATAGCAATTTTTAAATGCGCTGAGTAGTTAATATCTGGTGCATATTCAAAGGCAAGCCGAACGAATGATGCACGTGTTAATGAGCGGCTGATCCGTTGACTTTGTCGATCTAGTACTCGTACTGTAGCTATGTTTCGTTCTCGTGCCGCTCTTTTTCTCGTAATATTCTGTTGCAGACGTTCGTCACGCTGTTCTTGAGATTCTTGTGCACGACTTTGTGCAGTCCTGATTCTTTGAGCTGCATTTCTTGTTTCGATTTGTTCTGGTAATAGCTGAGCTCTTTCAACACGTTTGCGTCGTGACCCATTGCTGCTCGCGTTGTTGAGGTTAGCTCCTCTGCGTATTGCAGGCATTTTAAAAATGTACGATTTTAAACAGTAAAAAAAAACTGTTTTGATTCAGAAGCTAAACTTTTTTGTTTTTTAAAAATTTTTTTTAATTTATTTTAGTTGTTGGCGAAGCAACACGCGCCGGATAACTAAATAATTTCATTTATACGTTGAATAGAATTATTTTTCCTACTGAATTTTAAATGTAGCCTACTAAGATTTTGCAAAACACAGCTTTAGGACTGTCAGACAAATAATTATTATTATTATTATTATTTGGGGTGAATGCACTGCGACCTAAAAGATCTATTGTACCCCCTTCTTGGCCTATAGCTCTTCCATCAAACCCAGGTCTTGCATGAAGGCAAGTATATTTATTGGGTCGATGTTTTCTAAATCACTAAGTTGTATAATATGTCTTCCTAGGAGACGACTTCTTTTCCTTATTAAGGCTACACATTCTGCTATGATGTGCAGGGAGGATTCTTCCTCCATTTCGCAGAATCTGCACATTCCGCTTCTGGTTATGCCCAGCTTTGCTAGGTGACTTCTTAGTCTACAGTGTCCTGTCAGGAGACCAGTGAGTATCCTAAGTCTATTCTTTCCCATAGATATCAAAAGCTTAAACCGCTGCCCAAGAGAAGCTTTGCTTGTCTGAGTCCAGGAGTCTCTGCCCAGCTCATTTCCCGCATAAGCCTCTCTTCATTCCTAAGCTCCTGCCGTATCGTGCTTCTCCCTACCCCACAGTACGGCTCGGGTCCTATAAGGGGTGTCGCAGCTCCCCTCCTTGCTTGCTTATCTGCCTCTTCGTTCCCCGCTATATTAACGTGTCCCGGGACCCACCTTAAGGCAAGCCTATTCTGTGATCCCAGGGTGTTTAGCTTGGTTCGCACTTCGCGAACAGTTTTTGACCTGATTTCGGTCTTACTAAGTGCCAATAATGCTGCTTGGCTATCCGATAGGATGGCTATCTCCCTGTTTTGATAATTGCGCTTTAAATTAAAGTCCACACACCTCCCTATTGCACACACCTCAGCTTGGAATATGCTAGTGTGCTTGCCCAGGGATTCGAAATAAGTGAGCCGTGGGCCTACCACACCAAGGCCGGAGCCTTGGTGCTTCAGGGATCCATCAGTGTACCACTTTATGGTGTGTGGTTTCATTTTGTGGACCTCTTCTTCAGATGTCCACTCATTTTCGTTACATAGGTGAACTTGAAATTTCTGCACGAACATGTGTTCGGCTTTCATTTCGTCCCTTGGCTGTGCCAGAAGGGGAATTTCACCCGATAGCAAATCCACCTCTGTCTGACTAAGAATGTGCCCCCTCCCTACTCCTTCTGCGGACATTCTTAAGAGGGTTGCTTTCTGTTGTAGCCTTATTGTGTGGTGAAGTGGCGTGAACTCCAAAAGAACCTCAAGTGCTGATGTTGGACAAGTCCTCATCGCTCCAGTGATTCCTACACAGGCCATTCTTTGCAACTTTTGTAGTTGCTTTTGCACAGTGATTTGCTGTGCCTTATCCCCCCACGCAATCGCTCCGTATGTGAGCATGGGCCTCACAACCATGAGATAAAGCCATCTTAATATTGTTGGCGATGTTCCCCATGATTTCCCAGCTATTCTACGACAGGTATAAAGTGCTCTGCAGCACTTTGCGATCGTATTTTGAATATGGGTTCCAAAATTTAGTTTGCAGTCAAAAGTGACCCCAAGGTATTTAACCTCCTTGCTTGTTTCTATTGGACTCCCAGCGAGCCTAATTTCCCTCATCCTTAGTAACTTGTATCTTCTGGTAAATGGAACGATGATGGTTTTTGTGGGGTTGAGGTTAAGGCCAACTTCCAAACACCAATCATGCGTGATCCTAATTCCCAGTTGAACAATGTCACAGAGAGTTTCTTCGTACTTGCCCCTGGCTATTATCACAATGTCGTCGGCATAACCCTGACACTGGATACCCCTGCTGGCAAGTCTACCTAACAGCTCATCAACTAGTATGATCCACAAGAGTGGTGATAAGACACCCCCCTGTGGACAGCCCCTTGTGGTCGTAACTGTTAGAGTACTATCCTGTATGGATGCCGTAGCCCTTCTAGTTTTTAGTAGGGATGAGACCCATCTGCTAGTCGTAGGGTCCAGGCCTCTTCTATTAAGGGTAGCTCTGACTGCATCATGTGACGTGTTGTCAAATGCTCCCTCAATGTCTAAAAAGGCACAGACTGCTACTTCTTTGTTTACTATCGCCGAGCGTAAGCTACGGTGCAATTCATATAGTGCCGTGTCCGTAGATCTACCTGCCCTATATGCATGCTGTGTCGTCTGCAGTGGGTTCTGCATAAGCAGCGTGCTCCTGGTCCACTATCTTCTCCAATGTTTTCAACAAAAACGATGTCAAGCTAATGGGTCTGAAGGACTTTGGGTTGGTGATGTCTGTCTTCCCTGCTTTGGGGATGAAGACCACCCTAGCTCTACTCCATCTGCTTGGTATATGACCAAGTGCTAGGCTACTAATCATAATTTTCCTCAGGGCGGGTAGGAGTTTCACCTGTCCTTGCTGAAGGAATGCGGGTGATATACCATCCAGACCAGGAGATTTGTACGGTTGGAAAGTTCCAATCGCCCATTTAATTTTCTCCAAAGTAACCATTGACTTGGCAGATGCCCAGTCGGAGATGGTCGGTCTGTGTTGTTCCTCTGTTTCAAGTACTACACTCTGTTGCCAAGGGATACACCCTGGGAAGTGAGTCTCGAACAGAAGCTCTAACTTTTGCATGTTGCCTGTCGTAAAGCTGTTGTCCCTACGTTTCAAGGCTAGATTCGCCTCCGGCGCCCGCTTTGATATGGCTCTATGGAGCCGGGCACCCTCATTTGTGCTTGCTATGCTTTCGCTTTCGTTTGGCCTTCCTAATCTCCTTGCTGTAGGAGGTGAGGCTTTCACGGTATGTGTCCCATGATCTATCTCTCTTGGCTTTGTTAAAGAGATAGCGGGTGGTTAAGCGCAGTCTTTCAAGACTGTCATTCCACCATGGGGCATCTTTCTCTCTACGCACCTTTCCCAACGGGCAGCTTTTTTCAAATGCATTATAAATGCCACTACAAATAATTAGCAATAAATAAAAATTGCGACAACAATTTGATATTTAAACTACCTTATCTTTCAAGTTGGATCGAACTGCACATGGTGTGCGAATTTTATTAAAATCGGTTAAGTGGTTTAGGAGGAGTTTGAGGACAAACATCGTGACACGAGATTTATATATATTAAGATAATAATTTTTAGCAAAAATACATACATATATTATATTGAACGTAGATGTACTAATCGATAATCCACACACGCAAACAAAATAATTGAGTACCATTCTTTATAATTGTAATGGTCTGCGGCCTCTTCTGCTGCCGGCTTTATTTCAATATGGCATCCACCTAAATAATTAAAATAAAATAAATCTAATGGCATTGACTATACTAATCAACTATATTTACCAATTGCTCCAATACATTGTGGAAATCCAAGGGCATTAAACCCAGCAACGCATTCATCCACCATATTTTCTGTTAAAAAATCTTTTGGCAGATAATCTCCGGCAAACTCAGCAATGAATGCTGTGCAAAATTCATGCAAAATGTTGCACACGCTATTTAGGGATACACCAAACAACCTTGCCACAGTCCGGTACTCCGCCGCACTCCCCAAAGTGTATAGCGCGATAGCTATGCGCTTGTCAAGCGGGATAGCATACCGAAAGGGCTTGTCATTTTTTTTTTAAAAAAACTCCCAACCTTTGGACCAATAAAGAGAAAGACGCCCTTTCCATCCTTAAACTTTCTTTAAAAAATGTTTGTTGTAGCCGTTTCGAGTCCGAAACGAATAATGGCTTCCAAATCCTTTATTATTCTTTAAAAATGCTTAAATCATTTCCCTTCTTTCTTTTTCGATGCTTAAGTTGGAGGCAAGTTTTGTGAGCACATATAGTCTGTCAAATAATTGTTTGCAAAATAAAAAAATGCACACAAATTCAACATTAACTTAAAATTGAGTAACAATAGCACATTTTTTAAGTTTTTTTTTTTTACAAATATCCGTTTTGGGGTATTAATGATATATTAAGCAAAAAATTATAACATTAATATTTCAAAAAACAAAAATATAACAAGAAGAGCTAAAAATTACAAATTTTTTTGTGTCAAAATTGTTTAAATGCACAAATGTCGAACAGCGACTTGAAACTGATCAACGGGACTTCTAACGGGACTTTTTCCAGGAATTTAACTGAGCTCCTGCATTCTTGCAATTTACTGTGTGCGTATTTAGTTTGATTTTTTTTTCGGCAGTGTGCACAATTAGCTGAAAAGAACTTAATTGATAATGCCAGGAAAGCGTACAGATGATAATTTAATACAATTAATTTATTATAATTATCATCACGGCAAAACGGCTAAACGGACAGTCTACAACATTGGAGTTGACCAAGTCAGGAGGCAGACCATCAAAATTTGATCGTCGTGATCAGTCCAAAATACTGAGGGAAGTCTGCAATAACCCCCAGATAAGCTGGAGAGTGTTGGCCAGCACTTTAAAAATTGAGTGCGATAAGAGCGTGAGTCATTTTAGCGCGATTTTTGTTCAAAAATTTTTTTTCCTGCGACTTAGGCATATGCCGTTAGCATAGGTTTAACGTAATATGCTACTGTAGACAACAACAACTATTTTGCGTATTTCGTTTTATAACTCTGTTCTTTTTTCATTCACCGTTGCGCTGCAAGTTTTGTTAAAAATTATTTACACGCATACATAATTATTTTAATTTTCCGATTTTTAAGTGGCTATAATTCGATAACTAAGTAAGATATCGATCAATTTTATATAATATTTTCGATTTTTTTTACAGAAATCTATAAAAATACACCAACAAATTTTATTGAAGAACATTTTTTCTCGATAGCTTGATAACAAATCGAAAAATCGATAAATTGCATTAAGTATTTTCTTTTTTTCGGAAATACATTTAACTTCACAAAAAAAAATTAATTTTTCAAAATTTTTCCAAATTTAGATAAGGTATATCTCGATAACCGAGCGAGTTATCGATAAATTTTATTTGTAGTTTTACGTCTTACTTTGTTAAGCTCCACAAAAATCAATGTTCAGATTTTGGCACCGTAGAAACCGTAGAGTCCCCCTCAATTGAATTTAAATAGCTTTGTTATATAGTTTTCCTATGAGTGAGTAACAAATTATCATCAACAATTTGTATTTTTAGTTTTATTTTCTAATAGCTTTTTTCCACTCCAAGCTGAGATGCAAGTGAAATCGGTTAAAGATAGAAAGTGAGTGAGACGAATTTATGTGAAAAATATGTGTGTCAGACAGGAACAAAACATTTTCCAATTTCATGAACACATTGAAAACGCGCCTTTTTTTTTTTTTTAACATAATCGCCCGTATTCCCATAGAGGGGCAACAACTGCAAGCCAAACTCCTTGACTCGTAAGGTCGTGAAGTTTTTTTTTCTCATTTTGCTTTGACACATTCCGATTGAATGACAACGTAGAGTTGCACAGACAGAAACATGGTTTTATGTGAGTAATTGAGTTATCGACATCACTTGAATCACAAAAAATTCAAAACAGAGTTGCATATACAGGGTAAAATTTTTATTAACAAACATTCTCATGTAAGTGCAACCAAATTTTGCGAAGATGTTTTAAAACGGAATGAATAAAAACTTCATTAACAAACATCTTCGTAAAAATCGGCTCTAATACCCCGATTCCATTGCAAGCAATATGCACGTATGTAATTGGAACTCAGATATGATGCATATATTGAGTTTGAATCGAGTTTCCAGAATGGGAATCATGTTTAAAGTTTTCCCGTTGGTAGCTTTTTTCCCAGTTGGTAAGAAACGGGCCAACTGGGAAATTTAAAAGTTTGCTTACAGAGCACTTTAACAGAATCGATACTAACAAATTGTTACTCGATACTTGGCTTAAACAGTGCCATTTTGAGTATTACAACTGACAGCAAGTGGAATAAAAAAATAAATACAAACGTACAATATCCAACAAATTTGTAATATTGTAAGGGTGAGTTCAATTTTTACAAATTTATTAGAATAGTTTGAAATCGTGCACATTGAGTTGTGGGAAGAGAATATGGACGCGATTCCATTTGGCAGAATTTGTCATTAACAGCAAGTCGGGAATGTAGGCGGTTTCACTACACAACCAATTGGTTTTAGCATATTTCTTTAACAGGGTCTCTTAAGTGACAGCTGTTAGTTTATTTTGTTTGCATTTAATTGAAAACAAATATGAGTTTAGAAGAAAATAAAATTCGCAAAGCCACAAAGGCAAAAATTGTTGCTTTAATTTGCGCGGAAAATGCAAAAATGACATTGCAAATGTGTCAAGTTGTCAAGCTGTTTTCAGCAAACCAGTTCCTTAATTATTAAGTTGGCGAAGAGCTTCAATGAAATTTCAATTCCACCCGGAAACATATCAATTAAACGCGCTTCGCCTATAAAGTGGAAATTCGTGAGTAATAAAGTAAATAAATATGAAGAAATTTTTCAATAAGTAATACATAATATAGACATGGTATGTTGTGGGAGCACGATGTTCCATCGAATTCGGATGCGTTCTTTAAAGAAAGCTTCCGAATGGAGAGGTTCAACTTTGACTTTCTGGTAAGTCGCTTCCACCGAATGTCAAAGCAGGACACTTCATTTCGGAAAGCGATTCCACTCGACAAGCGAATAGCCATCGCCCTTTACGCATTTGGCTCTTCAGCGGAGTACCGCGTCGTGAGCAGGCTCTTTGGAGTATCCCCATCAATGGTGGGCAAGATACTTCATGAGTTCTGCCATGAATTATACAATGAGCTAAAAACGGTTCCTGCTGCGTTCATTACTCAAGCATAGGAGGAAGAATGCGTGAAAGGATTTGAAAAGCTTGGATTTCCGCAATGTTTTGGGGCTATTGGTGAGTTTTGGTTATTTGTAACCAAGCACAACAATATCATAATTTTATTTGTAGATGAAAGACACATAGAAATTCATCCCACTGCGAGTGAGGTTGTCGACTACCATAATTACAAAGGATGGTACTCAACAATTTTATTTGCTTTGATTGACCATCGATATAGATTTATGTATGTCAGTGTGGGCGTGGGCTGCCCAGGTCGTTGCCATGATTCGCAGGTGTATGAATTCAATGCACTAGAAAGAATGGTGGACACAACCACATTGTTTAGAGAAAATGCACAGCTCATTGGTGGAGTGAACGTGCTGGTCGTACTTTGAGGGGATTCTGCTTTTAAGTTTTCGACCACACTCATGAAGCCGTACCCATTCAGTGTGTCAGCAGAGGACGGTCAACAGACATTTAACTATGCCTTGTCCAAGGCCAGAAGAGTTGTTGAAAATGCTTTTGGACAGCTGAAGGCACGCTTTCGCAGAATCGGAAAAGGTTTGGATAATCGATGCGACAAAGTGAAAAAATGTAATGGCATGCTGCATACTGCACAATTTTTTAAAGGAAAACAACGGAGAGTTGGAATTCAAGTGAAAATGCACAAGAACAGCCAGAACACAGCAGTATTTGCCACGATCACAATCCCCCAGTTGAAACAATTCGGCGTGCTATACTAACCTCACTGGAAATACAAAATGAATGATTGCATCTGTTCTAGGAGAAGATCAAAGATACGTGTGGAGCGAGGAAGCCAAGCTGGTGTTGCTCAATCTTTGGGAGGAAAATATTAGTGGTTTGCGAGGAACTAGAAAAAAACAACAAATAAGATGGTGGAAAAACTGAAAAAATTTGGGCCATCGTGCAAGGAAGTTAAAACCAAAATGGACAATTTGCAGCGAATGTATAAGTACGTTGAGTTACATTGTTGTGTATTTTAACTTTTTAACAATTAGTTCATAATTTGCTTATAGGACAGAGCTTGCCAAGGTTGGTCCATCTGGTGGGGCACCCTAAACTTGGGATTTTTTTAACTAATGAGTGCCATGTTAGGCAAATCTCATTCGGTTAACTTCGGAATCAAATGATGGAGAGCGATAGTAGGTTTACCGAACCAGCGGTGAACTTGATGAACATGAAGAAGATGACACTCCCAAAGACTCCAAAAAACGCAAGCGCGACATAACCAATGAACTTCTAGAAATAGAATTAATTTTTTTTATTAGGTCAAAAAATAAGAGTTAGGTATTAATTTATTTACATTCGCCCGTATTCCCGTTGTCGTCGTCGACGCAAAACGTCTGACGACGACAATCAAAATTCGGTATTCTCGTTGTCGTTATCGATACCTATCGACAACTATTGTCACATAATCGGTATACTGTAACTAAAAGTGACGACGATATTGTCTTGACACGACTCTGTTTTTGTCGTCGACTTGTTCAGTGACGACAGTCAACGACACAAATAAATTTTTCAAAATGAAAATTACAAATTCCAAACAATTCGAAAAACTTGTTGAAGAAATGGAAAAAATCCATCTTTGGCAAAGGGATTCAAAAGAGGTCATGTGCCATGCAATTTTAATGAAGAATGGGCAAAAATAAGTATCGTATTAAACGCTTTTGGATCGCCGATGAGAAATGGCTGGCAAAAGGTAAATGATTCAATTTCAGGTTTGGAGAGATTTAAGGTGCTGTCACACGAAGCAATTTTTTCAAGCAAGCAATGATTTAATTGCTTGCAAAACTACATTGCTTTGTCTGACGAGGCTGCAATTCATTGCAGAAATGAATTTTGAGCAATGACAACAATTTCAAGCAATCGATTTCACTTTTAAAATTGCGTCGTCTGACTGCTTCAAGCAATCGATATTTGAAAATGAAATCTAGTGTTAGCAATCATTGCTCATTGCTTGTGCTACAAATGAAATGAAAAACAATTGCAGCAATGAGAATGGATTTCTTCTTCTTTTTTCTGTTTCAAACTGTCAATTTAATACGACAATTTTTGTGAACAAGTTTTTGCTCACTCGTAGTTTGGAAGCAATGGCATCAACATCGAAAAAGGTAAAGGAAATTAAATTAAATATTAAAAAAAAAAAATATAATAAAAAAATATAATAATAAAATATATTTTTAATCGAATAAAATTAAAGGTCATTTGGTCCAATGAATCCATATTTAAGCTGATTGAAGAGTTGGAGGGCATGCCGTGTCTTTGGCAAAAATGCAATAAAAATTATAAAAATAAATATGCTAAGGCAGCGGCAGTAGATGCAATAGCTGTTTCGCTTGAAATGCCGGCGAGTGCAGTGAGGGAAAAAATTAGAAATCTAAGAACAAACTTCCTCGCTAACCATAAAAAAAACTACTAGCAGTGGAAGTGCTGCAATGGTGCAGCCTAAGTGGGAATTTTATAAAGCCCTGCTTTTTATGGCCAACGAAAGGACAGCATCGGGCGATATAGATTCAGTAAGTTAACAAAGCATTTTTTTTGCCAACACCCATCAATACAATACTATGAAATCCTTTGTAATTATAATAGGAACTTCCAGAATTTGATGGAGCCTTGCACGCAATGTGCTTACCATCTAACGCACCTAAACAGTTGGGGAAGTGCAATTTTCTTTCAAATTCACCAGCTATTTCCTTCCACTCACTTGCCTTTTTGGGTGTCTGTAATAAAATTAATGTATTTTCAGTTGCATTCAAGTCAAACGGATGAGGAAACTTTGGAAACTTTGACTTTGGAGCAAACAGATGAAGCTGCTCCAACGGTGAAGAGGGCCAAAAAACGCAAAAGCGAAGGCATTAATGAATTGCAAGAAGCATTAACACCTCTATATGAAGAGTTGGCCAAATCGCGTAATGCGATTGAGCAGACAAAGGGACCAAATGAATCATTTGCAATAGAAGTTGCAACTTTTTTAAATAGCTTAAGCGATCAAACTATTTTAAATCGAACCAAAGCACGCATGCGTCTGGTAATGGCAGAGGTCTTGGCAGAAAATGCGCAAAAAGATTTAGAAAATACATCACATGACATATTTAAATAAATAAAAATTACCTTTAAAAATTCATTTGCCAATGTTTTATAAATTGCATTGCATACTTCTGGCACAATGGTGCTAATTGACGGTCTTAAAATCCGAAACATTTGTGAAAGTGTGTTATAGTTTGAACCGCTCGATAAATGTTTCAATGTCAGTGCAACTCTCTCCTCAACTGCTATGGCCATACGCATGTTTGTGTCTTGACGCTGAATAAGCGGCCGCACTTTTTCACAAATGATCAGGAAATCGTCATTTGACACGCGTACAAAATTTTTGAAGAAATCATCTCCTTCAGCATGCAATTCTGTGAACATTTTGGCAAAATAAGGATTTTTATCGCCGCGTTGCCAGAACGGCCGAACCCAAAAAGATTTATTTTTTTTTTACAATTTTGTTTTTTTGGGTGTGATGCGCCAAACGAGCAATTATTTCTATTAAAGATAATTGTCGCAAATACTCAGCGTTTCTTTTAAAAGTAAATTCCATAATTATTTATTTTAGGAAATTAAAAAAAAAAAACAAATTACAAACAAATCGCTCTGTGCTCTATGAGTTACCAGAATATAATGTTTCAAATTGTTGTTTGGTTTTTTTCCAGGGAGCCAACCAATCGAAAGTAATCGATAATTTTGCAGCACTGGCTGCTTATATTTTATTATTTGATAATTTTCTAGCTCAATGCACAGCGCCATCTATCTTTAATTGTCAAGTTTATCGTTTACAAACAGATAAAATAATGCATTTGGTGCAAGACAGATGGCGCATTACATAATCTATTTGTAAACCATAAGCGCCATCTACCCAATTAAAATGTAAGCACAAAACATTTCATTTTTACCACATTTCTCACCCTGACCAAGGATCTATCTATCATGTTTTTCTATCAAAAACACAACTATTCATAATTGATATAATATTTTGATAGCCAAGGTGGTTGATAGCAAATTAAAAAAAAAACAATTAATGAAAAACACCTTGGTTGCTTTATCAAACAAATAAAATTAAAAATTTGAATTTGACAATTTCATTGCAGAGAGTAATTTCAGAAATGTATTTCTATTGCTCCGTCTGACTAGGTAGCAATAATTGCTGAAATGACTTGACGCAATGAGCATTTTTGAAATGAAAAAATCAGTGCTTGCTTAAAAATTATTGCTTCGTCTGATAGCTCCGTGCAATAGCTTTCAGCAATTGTTTATATGTCAATGCCTGAAAGTTCATTGCTTGCTTGAAACAATTGCTTCGTGTGACAGCACCTTTACTATACCTTACTCTATCGCACTTGCAAAACAGACCATTAACAGACTCGAGAGAATAAAAGTAAGAGAGCAGCTGGGCTTCTCTTTCGCGCTCGCACATTATATGGCTAGTACGGGCTGCCTCGGATGGCACTACCATTAACCTGGGGATGCCGGCTCGGGGTGTGTCAGATATGTGTATGAGGATGGTAATAGTGTGGATGTGCCGGATATATGTTTGGCTAATGAGAGACCTCACGTTACAAACAGAAGCAACATTTTCAAACAGGCAGGCCCCATGCCACTCTGTCAGAACAAGAGCCAGTTGTGAATTATAAGGCAAACTGCTCGTTATACAACAACAACAGTTTAAGTCAGCGTCTTGGGCAAGTTTCAAATTAAAAGTTACCATCTTAAAAAGTGAAACAGGCAGAAATTTCACCGTTTGAACAAATAATATATATAAAACTAGAAAACCAGGCGAACTCCGTTACGCCACCTCGTTTTTACATGCTTTTATTATTGAACTTGACGTGTCTGTCTGTTTGTACCGGAATCTTGTAATCAAATTTTCACCAAGTTCCCGACTAGCTAGAGCTCTGCAATTTTCACCAAAGATGTGTTTCAGATGACAATCCATGTTTTTAAAGTTTTCGGCGCGGTAAAATGTGTAATATCATGTAAAAACCACGAAAAACAGTTTTCCCTTTTCCTTAAGTTACTAATATGACTGCCGAAATTCACAAGCTCTGGTGGCATGGAGGGAAGACTGCCGCTTCACAGGCCAAAGGATGTGGGTTCAAACCTCGAACAAGACATACTTTTTTACATGCTTTTATTTTATTAATTAAATTTATCGATAACTTACTTAGTTATCGAATTATAGCCACTTAAAAGTCGGAAAATTAAAAAAATTATGCTAATGTCGCAGGAGTAAACATTTTTTGAACAAAAATCGCGCGATTTTTATAACGGCACTTTTTTTCAATTAATCTTACCAATCCACTCCAGGTACTTTAAAGTATAACGGTTACATGACGTTATGTCATGTTAATTAACATTAGACAGTTTTACAGCTAACTAAGTTACACCATGACTTTCCGTTTTCATTATTTTTCTGCTGATTCACCAAGGAAATAGTGTTTTGTCTATGTCTTCATTAATTATTATATTGTACAATTACAACATATAAGTGAATTAACTCATCATATTCAACTCAAGAAACAAGTCTCCGTTACAAACAACTTGCATTTCAAACAAAAAAAATAACCACAAGTAGAAACAACATGACGGAACACCCAAATTTACATCCTAAACTAAAAAATTTCAATATATTTGATTCCTTTTATCAATTAATTGAAAATGAAGAAAAGGCTGTTTCGTTTTTAGAGGAAATAGGTTTGATTCCTTCACTTAAATCAACTCCTCCACAATGTTGTGGATTGCCAATGCGAGTTGAACCAGATTCACGCGCTAAATTGCACTGGGTATGGAGATGTTCCGCACCTGCAACAAAAAAAAGGGTTTATAAGTCCTGCAGAAAATCTATGAATCCGAACTCAAACACATTTTTTGATGGTAATTTTTGCAATATTCCAGTTAATGAAGTTCTCGCAATTGCCATTTGTTTTGTCATCAAAATGAAGATTTCGGACGTTTTTAAAAACTTGCAGCAGTCGCGGTTACGTAAAGGTGGTAACTCCTTAAGCTGGAACACAGTAGTTGATTAGTTGACCCTTGGTGGAAAAAATAAAACCGTCCAAATCGACGAAACGTTTCTAACAAAACGGAAATATAATCGTGGACGATTAACCCACCAAATGACAATAACTGTTCTTGGATTATATTGCAAGGAGGATAAAACTGGACTTTTTTTTAAAGTAAATAATAAGTCTAAAAATGAATTGTGGCCATATATTCAAAAGTATGTTGACCTTCATACCTCACGAATATGCACAGACAGTGCCAAACAATATGTTGGACAAAATATGTTGACTAATGAGTTGACAAAATATTTTCTACAGAAACGGTGCACTTAACCACAAACCTCAGCAAAGGTGAATTTGTTAGTTCAACTAATCCGGAAAATACAATAAATGATTTGGAAAACCGAAACAAATTGCTTAAAAAACAAATTATTTGTCGGAACACAACAAAGCTTCTGCAACAATATATGGCACTTTTTTTGCCGACGTAATTGCTTGGAAAAACATTATGAGGACTCCGGTTCGCAAATTATGCAATTTCTTCTTGATGTAAAGAAGGTCTATCCAGGAGTTTTGAATGGTGAGCTTCAAGAAGGGCTAAGTTTAAAGGAAATCGATGAGCCCAACACAGTTTGTCCACCTAAAGATGATGATGACAATATTGATTTTTGTCTAGAAAACGCTTCTTTAATTGATGAAAATGATGATAATTCTACAATGATTTAATTTCAAAAATATATTCGTTAATTTTCCGTTTTTTAAGTGGCAAAAATTCGATATATAAGTAAGTTACCGATAAATTTTATTTAATATTTTCGATTTATTTTTTCGGAAATCTATAAAAATACATTTAAAAAAACATTTTTTCTCGATAACTCGATAAAAATCGCTAAATCGATAAATTGCATTAAGTATTTTCGTTTTTTTCCCAAAATACTTTTAACTTCACAAAAAAAAAAATTAATTTTTCACTAATTTTCAAAATTTAGATAAACTATATCTCGATAACCAAGAAAGTTAACGATAAATTTTATTTGTAGTTTTTCATCTTATTTAAAAAAATCGATTTTCAGATCTTGGCGCCGGAGAAACCGCAGACGTGCCAATTTCAGGTTTATAGAGATTGAAAGTTTGTAGTTAAAAACAAGTTAAAACGTTGCAGTCGGACGCAACCGACTGCGATATACTTTGATACCAGTTTACATAGCTGTGTTAAGGATTCTGAGTGCGAATAGTAATATATGAGGGTTTTGGGTATAAAAATCAGGCAGAAAGGGTAGGCACGACATTTATCTGTGGCGGATGGCACTTTCTATCCCCCTACCAAGTTTGGAGACTCTAGCGCAAAAACCGACAAAGATATAGAGTTGGGCGGTATAAGTGGGCGTGGCATAAAAATTTTTATGCATACCTGTTACGGATGTCACAACCAATGTTTACACCAAATTTGGTGACTCTAGCCCAAAACTAAGAAAGATATAAGGGTGGGCGGTATAAGTGGGCGTGGCATCCAAAATTTTGATGCCCATCTGTTATGGATCCCACTAACAATGTTCATACCAAATTTGGTGACTAGCTTAAAAACTGGCGAAAATACATGTTTTGATGCATAACTTTGTCAGATGTCAGCAATTACCTTCATGTCAATTTTGGTGGCTATAGCTTCAAAACTGTAGAAGATACAGGCATTTTTGTTTATAATTTAAGGGGGGCTGGGGACGGAAAAGGCGGGCGTGGCATCCAAACTTTTGATGCAGTTTTTTTTGGGGAATGTCACCAGCTATCTTGCCATCAAATTTGGTGACTCTAGCTGCTTAAATGTGGGATATAAAAGTGTTTTATCCAGTGGCGTAGATAGGGGGGTCAGGGATCAACCCCCCCCCTTGGGTCTGAGAATTATAAGATGATAAAATCGAATTTTTTCCAGGCATGTGTTTTAATGTAAGCATAACATTTTTGAAGCGCCAATATTTATTTTGTCTCAATGTGCAATACTGCAATTAATGGTAAAACTCTCAAAATTGAAAAAGAAACACACATTTTTACGCGATGACTGTGCAGTACAGCTGCGGCGCTGCATCAGCTGTATATGATAGTTTTGAGCAGTTTCGAGTATGCATTTCGTTTATATTCTCTTAAAATGAAGCGATTTTTAGTACCTGTAAAACCATTTTGCAATCCTCCAAAAACTGAAGACAATGAAGAATCGCAATCATCTGTCGAAACAGCCGTGAAAAACCTCGGTATGCTGCATCGGGTAGTGAAAATACGGGCGATCAAAGCTCATGTAGTGAAGGCAACAAAAACGTTAAACAACATAACCCTCATCCGCCTTATCGGAACGTAAATAAACACGACGTCGGAAATTTTATTGGCATCAGACTTAGTGAATCTCAGAGGCTGGACTTATTAACAAATGCCTGGGTTCCGCCGAAAAATTACTTTTTTCCATTGCTGCAAAAATTCGAAACTCGAAAATTTAAATTTTGTTACAAATGGTTTGATGAATTTTCCTGGCTTGCTTACTCAGAATTGCATCATGGTGCATTTTGTGTTCCGTGTGTAGCATTTGCTCTAAGCGGTGGCGAAGGGTCACAACCTTTAGGTCATTTGGTGAAAGTGAAATTCGATAATTGGAAGAAAGCAAAAGAGGTGAGTACCATAATTATACAAATTGAATTATCTATTATGATAAACTCATATTTATATAAACTTTGACCTGTTCTAATGCGTCACGACAACCATTACAGAATCATATAATGGATAGACATTTTATTTAATTTCAAGATAAATTGATTTTTTCGATATTCCCACTCGATTTATTGAACGTCAAAGGCTTTTGGCGCGAAAAAAATCATCCGAGCCAGAAATCGAACCCGGGACCTCTCAATTTCGCGTCGAGTGCTCTAACCAACTGAGCTACTTCGGAATCCTAATTTGCTCGCTGAAAACCTCCAATTTATGTTTGAAGTTACTTTTTGTCTAACTAGAGATCGACATTATTCCGAATTTGTTTATCCGTCAAAAAACCTTTGACGTTCAATAAATTGAGTGGAAATATTGAAAAAATCAAAAGTTTGAAACGGATAAAAACAATTCAAAGGAACGCGATAAAAGAAGTGAGTTCATCATGTTCCATCTAAATGTTTGGATACTATCGAATATGCATCAATAATAACTGTCTGATTTATCTATTATAGGACCGCTTTAATGGTTTGGCAGCTCTGGCAATGCATCGTGACATTGGAATCACAGCAGACGAAGTCATTGATGAATTAGCAAAAAAATCTCGAAAGCTTGAATTTCTTCTTCGATAATAAGAGAATTGTTTTACAATGCAACTTATCAATGTGAAAAATGTGACCAATTTCTGTACACAACTGTGCAACGAGGATTATTATCGCAGTGTAAAATATAACTTACAAAAAAACAGGATATTATTCTGAGTCATATCCCCCCCCATATCAAAAAGCTATCTACGCCACTGGTTTTATCGATTTGCACATCGAGGTGTATCGACTTGTTATCGATTTCCCAGGCCCCCTGAGGTCGTAGAGCCTCAAATTACCAAAGTACCAAGATATTTGCAAAGTTGCAAGGCTCTAGCTTTAAGGGTGTCGAAAAAAGTTGCGTTCATACAGACAGACGGACGGACAGACGGACACCATGACGGACATTGCACAAACCCAATATACTATGATACCTTTGGTATCAAAGTATAAAAATGATTTCCAATAAAGCAGAGTGTAGGGCTACCGGTGGTGGGGTAAATAAACAAGTTGCGCTAAGCTGTTTGGAGGAGACTGTGGCAAATTTGGTTCAATTCGAAAAACAGCAAGTCCCGAGGGAAGTGCTCAAGGTGTCGATATGACTGCTGTATTGGATGAGCTGCAACAAACGGTAACGGACCATAATACAGACGTGGAAACGGTAACAGACCATTGTACTGAGGTGGAAACGGTAACAGACCAAGAAGAACCAACAACATCGCGAATCCGAGAAAATGCAACCACTCTTTCGGCCGGGAACACACAAGCAAGCCAGTTAAATCACAGTGAAATGCAACACAGGGTGCTTTCGGATATTGCTAACAGCTTAACTTCTATCAAGCGCACTGTGGAGAAAGCGTCCCTATGCTCCCAAAAATTAATTGAGATCGAAGAAAAAAAACTTAAGCTTATGGAAAATCGGGAAATGCGGGAAGCAGAGAGGTGGAGTTAAAAGATCTTGATATTGCCATAAAAAAACAAAAAAAAAAAACTTAAATAAAAATAATTAAAAACTTATTTTTATTTTCATACAAATTATAACTAAATAAAACTTCATTTTATTTGGTTTCGTATAGCCGAAGCTTCAGAATGTCACCGTTTCCAACGTCCATTTGACCAATTTCTTCAATATTTTCAATTAAGTTAACGGCCACCATTGAAACGAAATTGTGATCTTATAACGAAACAATTTACTTTGTATTACCGTTTTGATAGAAAATCATGATATGTGGCGCCTTGGTCAGGGTGAGAGAATTAGTGAAAATGAAATGTTTTGTGCTTACATTGTAAATTGGGTAGATGGCGTTTATGATTTACAAATATATAAAATAATGCATTCGGTGCACTTGAAAATTAAAGACAGATGGCGCTTTGCATTGAGCTAGAAAATTATTAAATACAAGCCCAGTGCTTTACTTTACCTTTTCCGATGCAGATGCTTTCAAACTACGAGTGGGCACAAACTTGTGATTTTATAACTTACTTCTTCTCTGGCAAGTTCATTATGTCGGACTTAAATCTTATGTTTTTCCTTATTTTGAAAAGATTACGTTTTTTTTTTATCATCACTGGATGAATCCGATGAGAAAAAAATGTTTATCTATATATATAAAATAGTTTGGCCTGACTGACTGACTGACTGACTGATTGTTGAGAGGGCCACAGCCTAAACGATAAGAGCTAGAAGGCTGAAATTTTCACAAAATATTCCATTCTCGGTGAAAGTGAGCACTAAGAAAGGATTTTTAATTTGGACCACTCCTTCGAGTACCTCCCAAACAAATCAATTTATTGCATTAATCACTTTACCTCATTCCACCACTCTGGCGCCTCATTGTCGCACAAGCTGTGAGTTTCAACGCCGCCGAGTGTTCAAAAACAAAACACATGACCCATTCCACTACTGCCGTCTGCGCACAAGCTATTGCGGCCGAATTTACAAAAACAAAACACATGACCCATTCCACTTCTGCCGTCTGTACATGTGTCTCCGTTATTCTCTTTTCTTCTTTGACAATTGTCGAATCAAGTAGCATTTGTTGTTGGGCTCGCAATGCTTCTTTTTGTTGGTATCATTGATTTAAAACAAATCAATTAAAACATAACTTGGTTTTGTACACCAGAATATAATACGCGAGTGGTTTTACCTACCTAATTACATATCAAACAAAACTTAACACACAAATACCTATTGCCATTGTTGTTTTGATATAATTTTCGAGCTGACATTTGTAACTTTAGTTGGTGTTGCAAATGCACATATGGACGTACATACACATGTATTTACGTGGTTAATGCACGCATACATTGTTGTATCTGTAGCAAGCTAAATGAAAGCAATAAACATGTTCACCAAATATGTACAGTGCAAAAACAAACATCTTAAGAAATGTAATCTACATGTACATAAATACACAAGCTGGGAGTTTGACCGCGAGTGAGTTTACAAAAACAAAACAAACACAAAACACCCTATCAGCAAAATATTTTACAGCATGCTAGTGGAATGCATTTTTATGAGCACTTACTATTAGTGTGACAATGATTGACCAACCTTAATATATAATAGTTTAGTTAAGTATTGAAAATAGTTTAAATGAAAACATTTTTATTTGAAATTATTTGATTTTTGGGAAGGGTATACAAAAGTTGTGCAGTGAAAGTGTTTGTTACCAAATTTCTTGTGTGAACAAAAGAGAAGAGAAGAAAGAGAAAGTGTTCTAGTCGTCGATGACTTTCCTTTTTACACATTTTCAATTGTGGGAAATTTTGGCACGCGTCAAGTGATTCGAAGGAATTAATATTAATTTGTGGTTCAAATTTGTGTGAATTGTGATAATTTTTTGATTTCGCTGACTAAAGTAAGTATTGTTGATTATAAAAGTTATGGTTGGTGAAAGACAATTGCGGCGCTTGAAAGCGGCAGAAAGGGAGCGTCTTGAGCGTTTAATGTTGTGTGAAGGCAACCAAGCAGAGCAACCTGCGCAGAGCGCAGTGAGTGTGCTTGAGATGCCTGAGCATAATCAACTTGCGCATGATATGCAAGACGGGGACGGTGACGGGAACGTATTGGACATTACGTGTAGTGACGAAAAGATAAGCTTGACGGCAAAGTTGCGGATGTGGTTTGGGAAATACAAGCCCAGACGCGACTGCACCATTGAGCTTATCAAAATTTTACGGGGTGAAAATTTAGATGTTGGCGCATTTTATGAAAAACCAAAAATATCTGATTTTAATGGCGAATCATATTTAAATGTGGGGTTAAAAAATCAGTTAATTAAAGTAAATGCAGGGATAAAATTGCCAAGCAGCTTGAGCCTAGATATAAATATTGATGGATTACCATTATTTAATAGCTCTAGGGCTCAACTGTGGCCAATTTTAATCCGTTTAAGGCCCAATTTCTCAATGTCCGGTTAGGTAAACTAACTGACGTTTAGTCAAATTTGAGTTTCTCAATGTCCGGTTAGGAGTAAATGAAAAACAAACTAACCGGAAGGCTGGGTCGCGTTTAAAATTTAAGCTGATTTTTTGTCACGATATATCGTTATGAACTATCGTTAAGGCAAACAGCTGTAATTTGAATTGTTTATTTATTTTGTTATTAAATTAAAATGGCATCACATAAAAGAGTGTTTTTATCCATGCATTTTACTGAACTGGAAGATGCCAAATTTATACAGCAGCTCAGGCTTACAAAATTTACGTGCAAAATCATTCTTGCAAGGATTGTAGATCAATTGGCTTGCCATCATATGTGGGATCTTAAACAGAAATCATTCAATGTTGCCGAAAAACAGCAAAAGTCAGCTGAACCACTCGCTATATTTGGCAAAACGTGCATATATGTGGCAACGCTGTTAAGGCGATAGTTACTTATCGATGATGGGTAAATTTGGCTTTGAGAAAACCAAATCGTTTAACTCTACCATTAAATTAATTTTGCGTTTAGCTAAACAAAAATTTAACCGGACATTGAGAAATTGGGCCTAAATAATGTTGAAAGTGTGCCAATTTGTCCGATCGGTGTGTTTTTGGGAAAAAGTAAGCCGGGAAATTGTAATGAGTTTCTTGGCAACTTTTGCTCAGAGTTAACCGAAGTTGTAAAAAGCGGTGTTGTTGTAGACGGTAAAAATATTTCCGTGCAACTTCGAGCTATTGTGTGTGATGCGCCTGCCAGAGCATTTATAACTGGTGCTTCTGGGCATACGTCTCGCCATGGATGTGCTAAGTGTACACAAGTAGCAAAGAAAATTAATTCCACATTAACTTTCAGTACAGAATCGGGGGTTTTAGTAACGGACGATGACTTCAATAATAGAGTATATCCTGGGCATCACAGGAGAGAATACTTAGCACAAAAGTGCGCATTTGAACACATTGGTGTTCAAATGGTAATCCAGATACCCTTAGACTGCATGCACCTAATTGAATTGGGTGTTATGCGTACGTTTTTGATTCGGCTTCAAAATAACATGGTTAAAGTAAAATTGTCCGATATAAAAAAAAAGAATGTGTCAGATAAATTAAAACTTATGCGCAGCCATGTTCCAATGGAATTTGTTCGCAAACCGCGGGTATTGCAAGAATTTCCGCATTGGAAAGCAACTGAGATTCGCCAATTTCTTTTGTATACTGGCATTGTTGCTTTGCAGGACGAAGTAGATGATGATCAGTACTATGTATTTTTATTGCTACACTGCGCCTACAGATTACTTTGCAATCCCCAGCAGCGCGATGCAAATTAGGAAACTTCGCAACAAATATTAAATGTATTTGTTGAGAATTTCCCTAAAATTTTCGGCGATGACAGTGTTTCATATAATGTACATAGTCTTCTGCATGTTGGTGAAACAGTTTGACAGATCGGAGATCCGATTGCTGGTTCCGCATATGGTTTTGAAAATTATTTGCAAATTCTAAAAATTCCATTCGAAAGCCAACTAAAATTCATGAGCAAATGCATAGAAAAATTGTTCAGGAAGATTTTATAGCCCCATCTATAGGTGAATTCCCTATAATAAAGGGGAAAAAATGTCTGTTTAGAGAATTAGTTTTGTCTTCCGAATGTCCTAACAATTACTGTTACATTAAGGACAATATCCCTATTTGCATTGACTCCTTCTCAGAAAATTCTGAAAGAGCTGTCATAATTGGTCGGAGATTCAAAGAGCTAAGCCCCTTCTTTGTCGACCCAATAAACTCCCTAAGTTTGGGAATTTATTTTGCAAATAAGGACTCATTAGGGGAATCCGAATCATTTTAATTTGGTGACTTGGAGTCTAAGGCTGTCGGGTTACCACACAAGGGGGATTGTTGCTGCTGCCGCTCCTTCATTGCTACAATGCCTAACACCATACATAACTAAATATAAGCAACAATTATTTATTTTAACCAATTAATCAATATTTTTATTCCAATTCATATGAATATTCATCATACAAATTAATATTAATTTTATAGAATAACTATGTCCAGCCCAAAAAATTAAACGTTTTGCTGCAACTAAGTATATTAAAATCAATGATCACATACATTTATTTATTTTTAATATATTTTTCCATTTATATTATAACAAAAGAAAATGGCGCTACAGGCTTATTGGGAACAAACCGCCACCTGGAGCAGAAGGTTGATGCGTTGGAAAAAAAAATTGATGCTCAAACTGGTAATTAAAATTATTTACATAATCTTTATATTATTAACGTATATTTTTTTAATTACAGAACTTATGAGGAATATGCAGGCCCAGCATGAGGCACAGATGAAAATACTCATGGCTGAAATTGCCAATCAAAACGTGATTCTTAGGCAGCTGGTGGTAGCCAAAACGGAGTCAGAAGAATTGACCAAGCTCTTCCCATTACAAGGGGAGGCAGAGTTACACAGCCTGGAAAGCTCTATAAATTCGGATAATCGGGAAATATATGTAAGTTATGCAGTTTTATTAAAACTTATCTAAATTTATATGTTGATATGTTTCTTTGTTTTGTAGGTGTCAGCGATGAAAAAAATATTGGCCCCTGGCGGATTTTTAAAAAGGACTGCCCCGCATCCTGTCTGACGATATTGTGGAGCAGTTCAATAGACACGGGGTCAAAAACAAAAGTTTTTAATAACGCTTCCGCGTTTTTACCGTGCTCTGCTAGGTAATAATATATAAAGTATAAAAATGTTAAATATTTCATTTTTTTAATGTCATTTGTATTAATTATTTCAGATTCAATTCTGGACTCTGGCGACATTGAAGCGGAGTTGCGCCTAGCGCTAATAGCGCAAAAAAAAACCTCATTAAAAAAAATCACTAAAACGAAAACATGAAAACAACACACGTGACGAAAACGTCAGTCCACAATATATAAGAACTTAAGTTTAAAAACAAGTAGCTTTAAGACATAATATAAAAATTTTAATTTAAAAACAAGTAGCTTTAAGACAGACAGACAGACGGACGGACACCATGACGGACATTGCACAAACCCAATATATATATATATGTATATATAAACACTTTATTTTTTGTTATTATTATAAATATATAAATTAATAATTCGTTTAAATAAATATGTTGCAAAAAATGTGTAATATTAATGTTGAGAATATAAATTAATATTTTATAGAGATTTTTTTAACAAAAAAAAGCATTCTGTATACACGGCATTGCGTCGACCCAGCGTCGCTAACGTCGCCGTTAAACACGGCATTGCGTCGATAATGTCGCTTTTATACACGGCATTGCGTCGACCTAGCGTTGCTAACGTCGCCCGCTGCATGGCATTGCGTCGATAAAGCGTTGCTAACGTCGCCCGCTGCATGGCATTGCGTCGATAAAGCGTCGTTAACGTCGCTTTTATACACGGCATTGCGTCGACCTAGCGTTGCTAACGTCGCCCGCTGCATGGCATTGCGTCGATAAAGCGTCGCTTACGTTCTCAGCTGCATTACTTTTCGTTGCACGAGCGTCGTTAACGTCGCTTTTATACACGAGCGTTGTTAACTTCGCTCTATGCACGGCATTGCGTCGCACGAGCGTCGTTTTCGTCGCCTTTTTGCACGGCATTGTGTTGACGTAGGGTTGACGGCAAACCTTGCACGTATTGGCCGGACATCGCCTAACAAAATACGTCGGTAAATTGCATAGAGTTGCGTCGAGCGAGGGTCGACGCATGTCACAGCTGCAAGCAAAGCACATATGTAAGTTTGTATGTATTTGTAACATTCAGATTTGTGATGCATATCTGTGGCGGATGGCACCTTCTATCTCCCTATCAAGTTTGGAGACTCTAGCGCAAAAACTGAGAAAGATATAGAGGTGGGTGGTATAAGTGTGTGTGGCATCCAATATTGCACATTTGTTACGGATGTCACTAACAATGCTCCCAAATTTGGTGACTAGCGCAAAAAATGGGAAAAATATAGAAATTTCAGTGGAAAAGGTGGGCGTGGCACATAAAACTTTGTTGTAGATCGGTTACGGATGTCACTAACAATGTTTCTACCGAATTTGGTGACTCTAGCCCAAAAAGATATAGAGTTTTCAGATTTTAGAAGGTGGCGGTATCAGGGGGGGCGTGGCATCCAAAGTTTTAATGCATATCTTTGTAAGACTTCAGCATCTACCTTCCCATCAAATTTCGTGAGTATAGCTTTAAAACTGTGGGAAATACAGTCATTTTCGATTATAACTGAAGGGGGGCTGGGGCGGAAGAGGTGGGCGTGGCATCCAAACTTTCGATGCAGTTTTTGAGGAATGTCATCGGCTATCTTGCCCACAAATTTGGTGACTCTAGCTGTTAAAATGTGATTTATATATGTGTTTCATCGATTTGCACATCGAAGTATCGATTTGTTATCGATTTCCCAGGCCCCTGAGGTCGTAGAGCCAAATTTAACACTTTGTCTGACGAAGGTATGTACCAAGATATTTGCAAAGTTGCAAGGCTCTAGCTTTAAGGGTGTCGAAAAAAGTTGCGTTCAAACAGACTGACAGACACGGTGACGGACATTGCATAAATCCAATATAAAACGCGTCTGATTCTCAACCTCAATGGTGGCGTGAAAAAGGAAATATTAAATACTTTGATAATCGCCCGTATTCCCGTTGTCGTCGTCGACGCAAAACGTCGTCGTCTGACGACGACAATCAAAATTCGGTATTCTCGTTGTCGTTATCGATACCTATCGACAACTATTGTCACATTATCCGTATTCTGTAACTAAAAGTGACGACGATATTGTCTTGACACGACTCTGTTTTTGTCGTTGACTTGTTCAATGACGACAGTCAACGACTCAAAAAAATTTTTCAAAATGAAAATAACAAATTCCAAACAATTCGAAAAACTTGTTGAAGAAATGGAAAAAAATCCATCTTTGGCAAAGGGGTTCAAAAGAGGACATGTGCCATGCAACTTCAATGAAGAATGGGCAAAAATAAGTACCATATTAAATGCTTTTGGACCGCCGATAAGAAATGGCGATGGCTGGCAAAAGGTATTTTGGTTTACTGCATTAGATTTCCGCGATTTCAACAAATGATTAAATTTCAAGTTTGGAGAGATGTAAAGTTTAAAGTAAAAAAAAAATGATTTCCAATAAAGCAGAGTGTAGGGCTACCGGAGGTGGAATAAATAAACATGTTGAGCTTAGCTGTTTGGAGGAGAGTGAGGCAAATTTGGTGCAATTTGAAAAACAGCTAAGCCCCGAAGGAAGTGCTCAAGGTGTAAATTCTGTTGTGTTGGATGAGCTGCAACAAACTGTAACGGACATTTGTACCGACGTGGAAACGGAATCAGACCATTACACAGAGGTAACAGACGCACAAGAACCATCAACATCGCGATTCCAAAAAAATGCAACCGGGAACACACAAACAAGCAAACGTTCTTTACTTGAAAATCACAGTGAAATGCAACACAGGGTGCTTTCCGAAATTTCTGAGAGCTTAACTTCTATCAAGCGCACTGTGGAGGAAGCCTCCCTATGCTCAAAAAAACTTATTGAGATCAAAGAAAAAAAAACTTAAGATTATGGAAAATCGGGAAATGCGGATGCTGAGCAACACGCTAAAGACATAGAATTAAAAAATCTTGAAATTGCCTTAAAAAAGCAACAACTAGAAATGTTTAATAAAAATAATTAAAAACTTAATTAAAACTAAATAAAACTTAATTTTATTTGGTTTCGTATAGCCGAAGCTTCAGAATATGGTGAATGGTCAATGTCACCGTTTCCAACGTCCATTTGACCAATTTCTTCGATATTTTCAATTTCCGCACGCATACTTGTAGCATATTTAACGTATACATTATGCAGTGCTGCACAAACATTTATGATTTTGGTTGCCTTTGCCGGTTTGTAGTGGAGTTGTCGGGCACCGATTATGCATCGGAATCTGTTTTTTAACACACCAATTGTGCGCTCCACAACATTTCTTGCCTTAGCGTGCTTTACGTTGTAAACCGACTCAGCACTTCTACTTTCAGCTGATCGATAAGGCGTCATAAGGAAAGGTTGCAGAGGATATCCAGCATCACCTTTATTAAAAACATTAAAAGTGGTGGGCTTAGTATATAAATCATTCTTACCCAAAAGCCAATTTTGCTGATCACCAGCAAGATAGTTTTCTTCCAAAACGCGTTTGGCATGGCTAACATTCCATATTAGGCTATCATGCGCCGAACCAGCATACCGGGCATCCACAAAGCGAATATTCATTTTGTGATCACAAATCTAGATTAAATTAAAATAAATCTCGATTTATATAAAGCTTAAAATGGTTACTTACAATCATGGCATTCAAACTGAAAAATCCTTTTCTATTGTAATAAAGGTGCTGGTCTTCCTTGTTTGGAGCCAAGATCTTAATGTGGGTGCCATCCACACACCCAATTACTCCTGGAAATCCTGTTTTTTTCAAAGAAACTGAGTTTGGCCTCATCCTTTTCCTCATCGGTCATCTCAAGCTTTATCCAAAGGGGACAAATAACTCTTTCTAATACATCAATTGTATCCGACAATATTCTTGAAACAATCCGCTGCGACAAACCAAGGTTAAAATCGTTACCGACACTTAATTGGTAGGATCCCTGGCCCAAAAACAACAATGTTGCAGCCAACTTAGATTGGTTGCTTACAGCAGACGACCTTACTCCACTTTTCATTAAAGGCTCTTTTGTCTGGAGAACATTCTTAAATGCTTCTTTGTTTAAGCGAAAATATGTTTCAAACCTTAAACAAAAGAAATCAAGTTAACGGCCACCATTGAAACGAAAATGTGATTGTATAACGTAACAATTTACTTTGTATTACCGTTTTGATAGAAAATCATGATAGGTGGCGCCTTGGTCAGGGTGAGAGAATTAGTGAAAATGAAATGTTTTGTGCTTACATTGTAAATTGGGTAGATGGCGTTTATGATTTACAAATATATAAAATAATGCATTCGGTGCACTTGAAAATTAAAGACAGATGGCGCTTTGCATTGAGCTAGAAAATGATCAAATACAAGCCCAGTGCTTTACTTTTACCTTTTCCGATGCAGATGCTTTCAAACTACGAGTGGGCACAAACTTGTGATTTTATAACTTACTTCTTGTCTGGCAAGTTCATTATGTCGGACTTTAATCTTATGTTTTTCCTTATTTTGATAAGATTGCATTTTTTTCCTCATCACTGGATGAATCTGATGCGAAAAACATTTTTATTTTAATATAATTGTTTTTCAAATTGCAAACAACTGTCAAATTTCTTAGCGAAGTGTGTTTTTTCGATTAAACTATCGATAACGAGACGTCGTCGTCACAAGTCTGTTACAGAATACGGATTTATATGGTGTTCACACTACGGTTGCGTGTTGCTTGTTGCGTTAACTGTCAACAAGCAGCTTCTTGCCCATACAAATAGCATAGGGGCCTAGTGGTGACAAAAAGTTGAGTTTGATTTGGATGTAGTTGCGTGTATTCGATTAAGTAACTAATACATTCGACTGACTCAAAAGGAACTGCCGACTTTTGCTTATCGTTCTCAACTATCACCACTGGTTTAAAATAACTGTTGCCTGCAAAACAATAACAAAGAATAAATAGTGCAATTCACTTTCGATATGGCGCAACAAAACGGTAAGCAATTGATTTTTCAATATAATATGTATGTTTAACCCATTTTAACTCAGTTAAAGGTAATGACAAGAGATTTTTGTAGTCGAGTGTCGCTTTGGCAGGATGATATTGATGGGTTTCGGGGAGCCAGGAAAAACTCCCATATATACAAAGAAATGGCGGAGCAAATGAAAGAGTTTGGACCATCGCAATAGATCAATTGGTGGGGAATCAGGCAATTTTCAAAAATAAGTGCTGAGCCTTTTAAGAGACTGCGGAATAATATTTACAAATTTATAGTAATTATTAATTAATAAATTCCCTGTTGCTTGAGTATGTTTATATAAATTTGATATGTTTATTTAATTTTGGTTATTATTTAAAAATTCTACAGCTAAAGCTTGTCGAACTGCTTCGGCACTCGCATTCATATTGCCAGGGAAGACTTTATATTCTGGTTGGGCATGCTCATGAGCAGTTTCAGCTTCTCTTTGCCAATTCTCGCACACGGAGCTGTTGCGCATATTACAAAAATTATGCAAAATGCAACAGCAAGCAATTATCTGGGACGTTTTATCAATATGGTTGTCCAGTCCTTTCCCAATCCTCTGAAAGCGTGCCTTGAGATGGCCAAACGCATTCACAATTTGTTTTTTATTATTATTTTTAAGCACCGAAATCAAAACACTGCAGTTGCAGCTCACTTCACGTTTAAAACAAGCATAACGCACTTTTTACCAGTGTGAACACCAATTCTGCTTGTTTGCGTTGATAACAATATCGATAGCAAACGCGCTGTAATCTAAACGCCACATTAGTGTCGACGTGATACGATGTTGATGTGATTTGAAAACGACTTTGAATTGACGTCGACGTCGACGCCGACAATGACAACGGGAATACGGGCGATTGTCACATAATCGGTATTCTGTAACTAAAAGTGATGACGATATTGACTTCACACGACTCTGTTTTAGTCGTCGAGGTGTTCAGTGACAGCTAATTTCAGAAATTCGAATATACTTTCACGCTGACTTTGTAAACTACCAGCGTACATTTCAGATTTTTAAAAGCTTCAATCCAATCTTACGCTGACATTGTAAACGCTGCCTAATCCCTTTAATTAAATTCAAATTGCAAGCCAAACATATATATAGATTAACTAGCTGTTACCCGGTGCACTTCGCTACACCTATATCGAATTAAACTTTTAATGGTTTTTAGTTTGTGTTTTACTTATTTTTCTAAAACTGTAACTTATATTTGCAAAAATTTATAGTCAGCATCGGCAAATGGTAAGAGCGAGCCTGCTCGATGGTATATTTGTCCCTGAACCTTGAACGGCGGCATAAATTCATCTCTAATGATTTTTGTTGCACCAAAAGAAGTCATTTGAAAGCATGAATTGTATGCTTGAATATTCTTCAAGAAATGCTTAGACGTCGGCGATTCTCCAGTGATCAACGAATGTAATGGATCGGGAGGCGGTTCCAATGCTGGCAGTTTCACTTTGCCATTGGAGCAGCACATGCCAGCTGTTTCTCCTCGAAACTTCGCTGCATTGCAATGCGTACAAATAATATTAATTACTCCAAAGTCACCATGCAGGCTGTAGTCGCAGTCAGGATCGTATTGAAAGCCAGCATATTCCATTTGATCGTGAAGGCGAAGCGGAACTCTGCCTTCACGATAATTTGTACCTACTCGTGATCACCGTGCAAGACTCTGTGCAAGTACACGTACAATAGTTATCGCAGCACGTACAAAATAAAATGACAACAGAAAAAAATATTGTTTACTTTCAACACTGAAAAAATTTTAAATTTGACAGCAAAATCCCCGTTTTCTATTTTTTAAAATTTGTTTCCATTTATTGAACTCATTATAAAATATGAGATAAATGAAGAACTGGTATACCGATTTGGGTCGAACTTCACACAAACCATCTACTAAATAGTCCGAACAATGCCTAAAAATTTGGTTTCAATAGGTGAGCTCTTTTTGCGCTATGCATGAACAACGAAAACTGCCACTTATTTTTATATATATAGATATAATATTATTTAAAATTTGTTATATATAATTTGAATAATTTGTTTGTTAACAATAATAATAACTTAATATAATTATTATTATCATTATTATATTCAGCTTGACAAAAAATCTGACCCTGTTTCTCCAACAGGAAGATAAACAACAGATTAACAGGCAAACAACGCCCATATGTAAAACGCATGACATTTGACAATTTAATCTCAATCACTACACACAACAAAGAGAAATTAAATATGTCGAATAATCTTTCAGTATCTAACGAACTCGAGATAGAATTCGACGAATTTTCCGAACTAAAAACTAAATTTAATTCATTTTTGCACGAGCACGCCGAGTACAACAAGGAATATATGCAGGTTTCAGTGCAACGGCGCACTCCGCAAACTATGAGAAGAGAAACTAAATTGCTCGAAAATATGACACCCATTCAAAACACACTATTGGAATTGCTAGAGACCATAAAGAACAAGCAAATCACTACAGAGGACGAGCTTTTAATATTGGAAAGCAATTAACTGAGGCGTGCGAAAAGCACCCGCATACCTACCTAGACTTGACAACCATACTCGAAGAAGCAAAAAATGCTAGTATAAGACACATTAACAAACTAGAAATACACGAAAATCAATTAGCTAGCAACATAGTGGACAACAGCGACCAGCTCCGCAGACTGAGACGTGTCCACCCTCTGGACCTTCCATTTAGGATACCTTAGTATAATTTTTAACACTATCTGTACACACTGTTTCGTGTTATTACCCGTCAACGCGTAATAATGTTTGATTTATTGCCCTCCGGGCAGACGCAAATAAAGACCTATTCAAATAGAAAAAAAAAAAAAAAAAACCTACATATACAAAAACACACACACACATATTTACCATAATGTACACATTGTCGTGAAACAAGACTCATTCCGCCTGTTAAATGAAACAAATCAACAATAATACAAAAAAAAAAAAATACAAATAAATAGATTTTAAAGATACTATTATTGTTTTTAATTTTGTCTATTCACTTTATTTTAGCAATGTCTTTAGGTTGTCATCGAGAAGTTTTTCCTGCTCTTGCTGGCGTCCACATACATATGTACATATGTGCCAAGGAGTCAAATGCCGCTCGCTGTATTAAACGTTTGCTGAATAAGGGTTGTAAAATCGGCCCGGAAGCCTATACAAATAAAAGAAACACAACACAAAGGCATATATATAATATATATATACATATATATATGTGCATACATGCAAGCAACCTAACAACGACAGTGAAAGTAAACGTACAAAATAAAAATGTCTCAAATTTTAATAGCCACAAATTATGAAGATGGTATAGCGGAAATTTCTGCAAAATTTAAACAAGGAATTGCAGACCATAAATTATATTATGATGAGAATCAAACACGTTTGGGGCTACCGCACACACCCTCAAAAATCACACAGATGACCAATTTGTGTGAGCAAATGATGGCTGTACAAAAAGACATGCATTAACATGCTAGACGAGCTCCGTTCGAGAAATATAGACGATGAAAGCTACAGCGGGCTGGAAAAACTTTTAACGCATGCATGCGAATATCACCCATTTACAAGCGTTCATACACTCCATAACACACATGTAACGCGAATTGTGCACACAGAAGAACACCCAAAAATAATAATTAAAAATAAAAAATAAATCCAAATTATAAAAAGTATTGGTAATTTTTTAGCAGGAGAAGCAAGAGAACAAAAACGGCAACTACTGCTGGACCGTCACGTCTTTTGCTCCTCCTAATTTTAATCAGTTATTGGGCCGAGACTACACTGCGGCCGGGCTAGAACTAGTTGAGAATTATAAGGCCCCAAAGTGAAAAAAACATTTGACCCCTGAAAGCAGGCAATGAAATTTTCGAGCAACTGAAACGGCAGTTGCATTTGAAATGAGAGTTGTCATACGTTGCACTATGGGTAATTTGACCAGTTTTTTTGGCCAAAACCCATTTTCCGAAAGTCGGTTAACATGCAATGTTAAGCGAAGCGGCCGCCATCTTTCGTTCGTATTCTGAAAGCAACTTGAACAGCCGATCGCGTATACATATATCGTGCTTGACTTGAAGAATATCGAATGTCTACGAGCACTTTTAGTCATTTAAAGAAACTAGTCAACTCTACACATAATTTGTTTATGGTTTCGTTGGTTTGCAAGCAGTGCGATAAAGCAGTGCATGTGAATTATGTCGCTCACTGCGTTATAATTCTCAAACTGTTTAAGTTTTCACTGTCTGACTAGCAACAACGTCAAATTTATAAATCGAGAGCGCTTATTAAATTTATTTGTTTGGTTTACAAATTGTATTTTATTGCATTACAGCTGTTCACTGTGTTTCACTGAAGTGGAACCATGCTTAAATGCTAAGTGCTATAGTGTTGTCACTGTTTTTTTTTTATATGGAAAATATTTAAATAAAATTGTTAAATCTTTTTGTTATTGTTTATAATCACATTGATATAATACACTAGATATATAAAAAAAATGTTATATCTTTATGTTGAACAACACATTACAACATTAGATTTTTTTTCTGTAGTCTTTTTTGCAATCAGTCTCTAAGGGGACTATCAGCGAATTGTCGAGCAAAACATTGACCTTTGTATACTATTTCTCAAGTCGTATTTAACAAGGTGGCATCGACGTCGACGTCGCGTTGCCTTACGAAAAATGACAGCATGCACATGTATACACACACATATATGCATTGCCTTGCGAAAAGTATATCTACATTGGCGCGAGGCGCGAGACGCGAGGCGAGACTCGCGTTCGAATTCGAACGCGTGGACACTTTCTTTCAAATAACGCGTGTCTATTTACATTGACGCGATACCTCGCGCGTGATTTGCAACCCTGTTCGATAAAACATGGCAGCCCTGTTCACCATAACATGGCAACTTTTAACAAAAAAAGCAAACAAAAAATGTTTCAATTGCTTTTCTCTTATTAAAATTATTAGATTTCAATTTGCTCGCAATTTAATTTTTGCATTGTGATAGAAAAAGTAGCTCACATTAACGCCAGCTGATCAGCTGCGTTGGTAAAGCGTGATCAGCTGCTTTTCACGCTTTGCCAACGCGAGGGTTTTTTAAATTTTCGAAATTGAACGCGAGAGACGCGCGACTTCTAGCGCCAATGTAAACAGACACAATGTTAGCGACACTCGCTTTCGAACATCGCGGCGAGGCCTCGCGCCAATGTAGATAGGGCTTAAGGCAACAGCAAAGAGGGCGACGTCGACGTCGATGCCACCTTGTTAAATACGCCTTGCTATTTCTATTCCAATTCTATTCTATTCCGTAACTTTAGAGTTGTTAATGGGTATTAAAAAGGGTGGGCGGGGTGAAGGAGAAGGGAGGAGGATTTAAAAGTTTAAGTGTTTGGCAAATCCAGGGGGTGTATCCTCTTCAGTCGTCGTGTTGTTGTGCTGTTATCCAGCAGGTTTATGGCCAGAGGGTTGATATGATTGACCAGCCTATCCATATATGCCCTCGAGATCCTAGCCACCTCCTGGCTTACGAGAGGGACGTTTAGTTCCTGATGGATTTCTGTGTTTTTATGGTAAGGGTGCGCCTCAGAAATTATGCGCAGAACCTTGTTTTGGAACACTTGGATTTTTTCTTTATTGCTTCTCTTAGCAGTGCCCCAGAGTGCTATGCCATATGTCCACATAGGTTTCAGTATGGCTTTATATAAGAGAAGTTTGACCCTTAGTTGGCTATTGGACCTTCTATCAAGCAGCCACTGATGCTTACGCAACCTCTCGTTCAGCTGGGAACGCTTTTGTTTGAGATGGCTACTCCATGTTAAGCGCCTATCCAGTACCAGGCCTAAGTACTTTGCAGTGACGCTGCTGGGTATGGCAGCGCCATCCAGACTGACGGCAGGGCAGTCTCCTCTTCTTAGGGCAAACGTAATGTGTGTCGATTCGTCTGGGTTGATTACGACGTTCCACCTTCTTAGCCATGTGTTTAGCCGGTCCAGCTGAGTTTGGATTATGCTGGACGCCACGATTTCTTAGCGAATTTCCCGGCTCCAGCTGTATAAAGAAAACATTAGGACTGATCCCTTTAGAATGTTTGTGTTTTGGGTGGTAAACCGAGTGTACGTCAAACCCACGATTTGAGAGTTCTTTATGGATTTTATCAGTTTTGGTAGCAGTGTGGATACCCCTAACCACTATCTTGAAGGTGCGATTCGTTCTCATTTGATAGGTGTTGAAGCCAATCTTTTGTCCAGAAAGCAGCTGCTTTATTCCTTGATACGCTGCTTTAGTGTACGGTGAGATTTTAACGGAGCCCGCTCCCCCCAGCTTAACAATATACTCCGTTATGGGCGGAGTAAGTGACCCAAGCTGGGTAAGGAGAGCATCAACGTCAGTTGGCCCAGTTTGGCCGTTTTGATTAACGTTGAAGCACAATTGTGGTGGCTTGGCGCCGTCCATACTGTGCGTGGGTTGTGTTTTCAGCTGAGACTTGCACCCTGAAACTCCACTCAACACAGCACCATAGCCAGTAGTGATACCACTGCCACTGGTATCACCATCAGCCAGGGCACTTGTTGAGTTTAAGCTGAGTGCAGTTGCTTCAGCACTCAGCACACTTATTTTGCCTGCCATTGCCTCCTGAGCAAAGGTTTCAGAGTGCGTCAGGACTTCGTTAAACCACCTGTATCACGGGATTTTGGTGATTTGATTACTTCATCACAAATAGATCCCTCTTCATCCGATAGCACGTTAGTTGATGAGAAGCTGTTTTTCATGATTATTATTATATATTTATAAATATATATACAATATTTCATGTAGCTTAAATTTTTTTTTAAAATACGCTAGAGCAGTTCAAAATGATTTTAAAAGGTTTCCTTTTTTTTTTTAAGTACGCTAGTGCAGTTCAAAATGATTTCAAAAGGGGTTTTTTGTTTGTTTAGATTTCAGTTACACAAGTGAAAGAAAGCAGTAAAAGATTTAAATTTGCTTTTTACTTTTCGATCTGTACTTGGACACAGTCAGATAGAAAGTGAGTAAAAGTTATTCGACATTGTTACATGAGCTGAAACATTTTCACAGTTTTATCAACTTAGTAGCCGGTTTTCATTTGTCGTAGTTTCAGGTTACTTTGATGAGAAGCATCAAGCTAGAAAAAGTTCTGGTGTTCATGCAAGAACTTGGTAAGTTTACAGACCGTATTGGCCAAAAAGAGGGAAAAAGAAAAGATAGGCCGCTGTAAATTTCTTACTACATGCTAGCATTAAATTTTAACTGAATCTGCAGGATTAGTGAAAGGAAAGTTTGACCACAGTACATAACCAGAGTACGTAACCAGAGTTTTATACTAAGTATGCAATAGCAGTCAGTGGCTAGAGGCATGCCACATAAATATAGATACAGTTTTGTCACGTCAAGGGTGAGATTAATAGGGGCGATTTCTTGGTGCCTGTCGCTGGAAAAGGTCATTTCCCGGCCATATTCGTCTGAGCCTGCGATATGCTTGGTGCCTAGTAGAAGATCCAAGTAGAAGTTTGGCCAGCTTATTTGGGTGAGTTTTCAATCTATTTAGGTAGCGGGTTGTATGCGGGTTCAATTCTTCCCATATTGTGGGAATATTTAGATCAGTATGTAGTGTACGATTGCAAACGTCAAAAGGAGCTCCCGTTATAAAGCGAATAGCTTTTGATTGCAGACCTTGCAGTTTTCGCCGGTACACATCAGCTGCGCATCCATATAGCTCTATACCATAGCGCCACACAGGGGCAACAATTTGTTTATAGATAAGAATTTTATTTCTAAAGGCCCATTCCCAGCAAATAAAAATTTCATTTATGAAAAGTGCTTATTATTTCATTAGGTTCCGCATAAAGTTAGGGTGACCAGATGTACTAAATATTTTTATGGAAAATGTAAATATTTGTTGGTCACCTTACTTGATTACTTACAAAATAAGTCGGTCATTGTGACAACAAACTGTGAAAGATTAAATAATAACAAATGGAAAACAGTGAATTCTTGATGGCAATAGCTGCTTTGATAGTTCTGAGGAGAAGGAGAAAGGCCAATGAGCTGAAAAGCATCCTTCCGCGTTCATGTTGGGTCAACCCATATTTAAAAAAACGGGGTGAAAAAGGACGCTTTATAAGCGATTTCCGCAACATGATTTACACCCCAACGGTGTTTTATCAAAATTTTCACATGGATGAGAGCTGTTTTAATTGGCTTTTTAATTTGGTAGAGCCACATTTGGTGCCAAAAAGAAGTTCACGTCCTGATGCGCTACCATTGAAAGCCAAGTTTGCAATGATCTTAGAATTTTTAGCGATTGGAGATCTGCAAAGCCATGTTAGCTCTTTATATCGCATTAGTCCGTAGCATGTTGGTCGGACAATTGAACTGGTATGTAATGCCATATGCCTTGTTTTAAAAGATGAGATTCCACTTTGGACACAGACCAATATGCTAAAGTAGCCATAGTAAAGCCACCAAACAGTGGCAGCGCCTTCTACAACTATAAAGTAAGTTACACAACATGAACATTTACGCGTATATATTAATTTATTAAATCATTATTTTTTCATCTAGGGTTTTTTTTCCATTGTTCTAATGCACAGTGGTCCGGCTTGTATGGGGAGAGCGGCCAAAAATACTTCTAGTTGAGGTAGGGACTTGAAACTTTGCACAAAATTTTTTTATATTTATCCTTAAATAATATGTAAAAATCAGCCAGATCGGGCAACTATATCATATAGCTGTCATATGAATAATCGGTCAAATGTTCAGTTTTTATATGAAAAACTATTGTTTTTCATTTTATTGCAACAAAACTTTGGAAATTTTCTTATATAACCTGGGAACTTCAGTAAAAATCTGGATACTATGAATATAGCTGCCATAGGAAAATCAGTGTAAAACGAGTTTTACACGAGGAAATAATAAGCTATTATTTTAAAGAAAAGAATATAAACACATAACATAACTCAAAAATAACAATAAACGACAATACAAACCAACAAACGGCAACAAAGAACAAAATAAAGCAGAAACACGTGCTTTTTTAAAATTGAGGTTAGGTTACCTTTTTGTATTTTGCAAGCCGCACGGCACCTTACGGCACTTGAACTAAACTTTTTTATATTCTTAAAATGCTTAAGAATATTATACAAAAAAAATTGTGAATGCCAAAGAGTGCCATCACAACTAAAACTCTAACCAAACACAGAAAAGACAAACTAAGAACGTTCACAATTATGTACTAAATACAACAATGATTTACACAAAATACAACAAATACTACATAAACTTTTTATTGTAAAATGAAAGTTAATACCTTTCTTTAAAATATTAATAACTTACATGGCACAAACACTTGTTTTAAATATGTTTAACAAATTTTTTCCGGAGAGCTTCCCTTGCACGTTGCTTACGCTGCAATACACAATGAATATCATGCTATCTCTTTCGATGCTATTCTTGAAGCGGACAGACAGAGCAAAACAAAGAGATGAATAAATTCAAATAGCTAGACCAATTATAAATAAGAATCGGTACACTTAGGCCCAATTTCTCAATGTCCGGTTAGGTAAACTAACTGACGTTTAGTCAAATTTGAGTTTCTCAATGTCCGGTTTGGAGTAAATGAAAAACAAACTAACCGGATGGCTGGGTCGCGTTTAAAATTTAAGCTGATTTTTTGTCACGATATATCGTTAAGAATTATCGTAAGGCAAACATCTGTCCCTTGCATTGTTTATTTATTTTGTTATTAAATCAAAATGGCTTCACATAAAAGAGTGTTTTATGTCCATGCATGGAACTGGAAGATGCCAAATTTGTACAGCGGCTCAGGCTTACAAAATCTACGTCCAAAATCATTTTTGCAAGGATTGTAGATCAATTGGCTTGCCAAAATAAAAGGTAAACAATTAAGTTCTTTTGCGCTCGAATTAATCATAAGTGGGATTTTAAACAGAAATCATTCAATGTTGCCGGAAAACGGCAAAAGTAAGCTGATCCGCTCGCTATATTTGGCACAATGTGGCAACGCTGTTAAGGCGATAGATACTTATCGATGAAGGGTAAATTTGGCTTTGAGAAAACCAAATCGTTTAACTCTAGCATTAAATTAAATTTGCGTTTAGCTAAGCGAAAATTTAACCGGACATTGAGAAATTGGGCCTTAAAGTCAAAATTTGGACTTTGGTTTTTTTATTTTTGGCCTACGGGCTGGCCCACTGTGTAATGGCTGTTTGCGACGCATCTTATCGCTTTACGTACATTGATGTTGGTGCATACGGAAGCGAAGGCGATATGAGCGCCTTCTCACACTGCTCGCTTGGGAAAGCAATTTTGGCAGATAATCTAAGTTTTCCGCCAGACGAAGCTCTCAATGGAATTACCACACCCTATTTTATTGTTGCAGACGATGCGTTTCCTCTACACAAGAGGATTATGAAGCCGTATGGGTCGCGCTCACTCAGCGTACCCGAACGTATTTTTAACTATATGCTCAGTCGAGGTCGCCGCTGCATTAAAAATGCATTTGACATTTTGAGCGCCAAATGATTGGCTGTGCAAAGAACTTTGCGTTGTCATCCTGAAAGAGCACAAAAAATTGCTGCAGCTTGCTGTTATCTGCACAATTTACTTATGCGCCTTAATCCAATTGAATATAGGTCTCAGGAACAAGAGGCGAACCAAGTTGAAAGCACAGCTGATGTTGGGTCTGATAATATCAGGGGACGTCTGGAAGATTATCCAAAATTTGATGGAAATAACATTAAGAAGTATGTAAACTCAAGCGAAGGTTCTGTTCCTTGGCAAAATAATTCGGCAGGTGTTCCCAAATAAATAAAACATTGAATTAAATTATAACTAAGATTTTATTCATTTCTTTTTTTTCAAGTTCGCTTTCATAAGCTTCAGTTTTGCCATAAATTTAATTTGTTATTTCGACTTCCACATCTGTTGCCAAGTTTTGCGGAAGCCGATTAAACAATCTTCCTAAATGGAAATATTTCACGGGTTGCTGGTTTGTGTGCATTTAAATAACAGTCTATTATGCCCACCAGTTGCTGGTCGGACTGATCCACCTCCTTAGCCTTGGGCTTCCTTGTTTTCTGCAATAGTCAGCATATTAAACATATATTATATGCAATTGTATATTATAAGCACTGGGAAACTTACGTAGCTGTATGCACTAGACGAGCTCGGCTCGTCGATCATCTCTGCTGTAGCGCTGCTGTCGTTAAATAACGATTCTAAAGACTCTGAAGCCGGTGACAACAAAGGTGTCGAGCAACTTGATTGGCTTTCAATAGGTGTCAAATTACTGCAAATCGTCTTGAAAACATAAAAGTAATATACAACGCATTGACAACATAACTTATAACTGCTTACAATCTCTCCGAAGCCAAGCTGGGCAAAAATTCCATGTATTTGGCGAACTCCCAGTATATGGCTTCCCCGACACTCTCCTGTTTTTGACGAATACCACCGCAGCTTCCACTTTTTTGCTTTTTATTCCGGTGGTACCGCAAGCTGTCCTTTAGGCCGATCCACGCGGCCTTGCATTCGGCGACTAAAATATGCATATTTTTTAAATAACTGCCACTTACAAAAGTAAACAATTAACTCACCATCCTTATGCATCTCTGCGCCAACACTTTCCAAGGCGTTTTTAATTGCCACTTGGTCAGAATATTTTTTGCTCTTAATATTCCAAATGGCTTCGTTCATCTTCACTGCATTAATTAATGCTTTTTTGCTCTCGCAAAAAAGCTTTCAAAGTGCTTGCGTTTTAAGTTTTTTTAACGTCCATTTTCACTCTTGCCCACTTGCTGCCCGAAATAATAGTAAACTTAGAATTCCATTTTTAAGAACAGCTGATTATGAACACTCCACTATCGGAACTATCGATTAACTTTGCTGATGCTTGCTGGGAATTGAATAAAAATTACCAGGCAGGGAAATTTCTGACAACTGTTTTTATACCCTTAACCCATAAAATGGGTAAATAAGGGTATAATGGTTTTGTGCAAATGTATGTAACAGACAGAAGGAAGCATCTCCGACACTATAAAGTATATATATTCTTGATCAGCATCAACAGCCGAGTCGATCTAGCCATGTCTGTCTGTCCGTCTGTCTGTCTGTCTGTCCGTCTGTCTGTCTGTATGAACGCGCCGATCTCAGAGACTATAAGAGCTAGAGACTTCAAATTTGAAACTTAAGATCTCCTATTCCATAAGCAGATCAAGTTTGTTTCGAATTATCGATAGCACTTCTGGTTTCCGATATACACATGTGATCGATAACAACAAAATAATGAATTTAAAAATTCTGAAATAGGGTTTGAAACTATTAATAAAATAATGAACATTTAAAAAAATTTGATTAAAATCGGTCAGGAAACACCAGAGATATCGCAATTTGAAGTTTGGTTATATTGGTCACTGAATTAACACACATAAGTAACTGTAAGCATTAAGTATCGGGTTAAGGGTATGTCCTAGTCGGTAGAGGTGCAAAAACATCGATGTGTGAGTCCATCGATGCTTTCGATGTTTTTAAAAGAACCATCGAGTGAAACATCGATGTTGAAAAAAAAATTCTGCATTTCAAACAATAACAAAAACATAAATCTTTATTAAGTATCATTGTTAAAATGTCTATTCTTGTTTAAAAATAGAAGCATATCTACAGATTCAGAGTTCAGTCTTGTTCTGCGGTCAGAAATAGTTTGTCCTGCTTTACTAAACACTCTCTCTGATTCGCAAGAAGAGGCTTGAATACATAAATATTTCCACAATATTTTACCACAATAGTTGCAAACACCATGCGTGTTGTTACTGCTTTTTTTGAAGTTGTCCCATACTATAGATCGTTCTCTTTTTCGTTTTGTTGGCACTTCCACCTCTAATTCCTCTGACGTTTCCGCTCCTAGTAAATAAAAAAAACATGTTAGTAAACTGTATGTAATACACAATATTTTTTAAGTAACATAATTAAACATTTATTTGCAGTCTTGCCTAATGCTCAGTTGCTGACCGCTAATTTATTGCGGTAATAGTTTCGCGCCAAACATGTGAATGCAAGTAGACATGTATATCTTAGATGGCTAATAAGAAATAACTTACTTTTCAGGTATTTATGCATCCTGCCGTTGTCCTCCACGATATTCACCAACACCACCGACTTGTAATCCTACATTTTTACAAAGATTTGGTTAATTTTTTAATAAAAATTTAAAAATGCCCTTTACTTACAATTTATACTTCTTTATTCACCAAGCGCAGAGTTGTTTCAAAAACATCGATGCTGGCCTACAAAGCATCGATGATTCCGATGTTTTAAAAACATCGATGACATCGATGTTTCACTCGATGCTTCTGCACCTCTACTAGTCGGGATTTCTCGACTAGAGCCTTCTTACTTGTATAGAGTTGAACAAAAAATTCCATTCCGGGCCTGCTGGAAATGGGCCTTAAGAGAGAGCTTAGAATGAGGAGCAGAGAGTAGCCAATTGTGTTTGGAAAGCTTAGAGCGTATAGATTGTACAGTGATATGAGCATGTTTAGCCCATCTTAATTTGCTGTCAAGGTATTTAACATGATCTTGAGTCGGAATGATATTATCGTTTATGAGGACTAGACTTTCAATTACGCTAACATTCGTTGTAAGGAGGCTGAAGACAACATGCACCGATTTATTGCTATTTACCTTTATGTTCCATTTTGAGGCCCAGTCAGAAAACCGGTGTAGGTGCTCTTGTAATACATTGTTACTGACTATGAAGGCAGTGTCATCAGCATAGGTTGCCGTAAGAGCATTTGTGTGAGACTTTTGTACAGCAGGTGAAGATACAATATCATCCTGGTCGCAATTTAGATAAGTTTGTATGCACGGCATAACAGAGACATAGAGATTAAAGAGTAGGGGGCAAGCACACTACCTTGTGGAACACCAGCCAATATAGGACGAACTGATGATTGCTGGATATTTTTGGCATAGCTTGAGTAGCGATTGCCTGTTTGAGATTGAGTTTTAGAACTAAGGACACAGAAACTGCGGTTAGATAGGTAAGATTTAAGTATAAGGTAAAGGGGCTCAGTCAGGTGAATGCGAAGTTTGAAGAGCAAACCTGCATGCCAGACACGGTCAAAGGCCTGCTGCAGGTCTAGGAAAACGCCTGATGTGCAGTAGCCATACTCAAATGATTTGTTCATATGTTTAACTATACGGTGCACTTGTTGTATGGTACTATGCTCCGCACGAAAACCAAATTGATGGTCGGGGATCACCGCAATACCATCAGGGCAGTCGTTGCTGGACTGGGTACGTTCATAAATTACTTTCTCAAAAATTTTTGATAGCGTAGATAAAAGGCTTATAGGACGGTAGGAGTTTATATCAGAGGTAGGTTTGTTTCCACCCTTGTGTACCATTCTAACGGCAGCACACTTCCACTGACCTGAAAAGTGATGCAGCCTGAGCATAGTATTAAAGAGCAATAGTAGAAAAAGGAGGGCTTTTTGGGGCAAAAATTTTATAAGACGGTTATCAAGTTGATCAAGCCCAGGAGATTTGCATAGCTTTAGTTGCTTTATGTAGGACTTTAGTTCACTTTATGTTACATGTCGTATGTGGGTTCCTTTTTGAGGACACAATATATTAGAATTAGTGATTGTGTTGTTGCTTATTTGGACCGTTTGATTAATTTAGTTGTTTACACGTTGACAGTGTTCAGCTGTTGCAAAGTTAAATGGTTTAAAACGATCTTGAAGGTCATCAGCAAAAGCTTCAATTTGTTTCTCTTGTGACTCTCACCATATACCATTGGGCTTTCGAATGGCGTGTTGCACAGGGGGCAATCTTTTTAGGTGCTTTGAGGCATACCATAAATTTAACACTCCCTTCTTTTGAGGGTCAGCATTGCTTAGGACAAAATTAAAGTAATTTTGACGTTGTAGTCAGTGTTGCCAACTTTTGGCATAAAAAAAATTAATTTTAACAGAGAGAAAAGTTAAAAAAAGCTGAAAAATTAACAAATAAAGCGTAAAAAAATCTATTTTTTATTTCTTACAAATAATTGTTTATTAAGTCATTTAACGGAAAGAATTTCCATAATTTCGTCTAACTCTAAATCGGCCTGGGACTCCTTGTCGTACGACACATTCGTACCAATTATACGGAGGTAGTTGGAAGGCAGCTCGTAGCTATAACAGCATTTTCCTTTCCTTCGTAACCCATATCTGTAAATGTACATAAGTTTGATATAAAAATCAGTTAAACGGTTTTGACTCACAAAAAAATTTACCTTATGCTGAGTATGCTATTAAGTGTGCTCAGGTTAATCCTATTTCGTAGCTTTGATTTAACAAGGTTAACCTGGAAATATTTTGGACATTAAAGAACTCTAATATTTCTGTGATGCCTTTTTTTTTTGCCCGCAAAATATTTTCGACGGAAAACATGTCAATCTGCTTCAGAATATTTAAAGTATCTGGTAGCCTGAAATTTAAATTAAAAAAATTATTACTTTTAAAATAGTAAACTAAATAATATAATTTACCTTTGTTTTAATTGTTTAATAAGCTCTACCACAAAATTTGTGCAACTTGCTCGAAGTTCCTTTTCAATACTCGGATCAATAGCCAGAGATTTAATTTTTTTTTTTCAAATTCGTATCCCTTGTACATATCTGGATCAACAAATTTTTCAAATTCTTCTGTTTCAAAAATATCAAGCTTAACTTCTTGTTGTATAATTCCATTTTTAAGAGAACTGATAGCTAAAATTAATTCATTCAGCAATTCCGTAGAATTTGTATCCTTGCTTTGAAAACATTTATTTACTTTCTGTTAATCCGAAAGAATCGGTTTGAGGAAAAGCAAATACAAGTAATTTTTCTCGTCTTTAAATAGTTGGTGTAGGATGTGAGCTTTATGGCATTTTTCATTGCTTTCCGCTAAAGCGAAATGCAGTTTTAGCTCTTCCCACTGGTCCACAATGCGTGTGACTGCTAACTCTATTGAGAGCCATCGAGTATCGGACACTTTCGGAATCTTCAGTGGAGTCTTTTGGAATAAACAAATCTTCAAATTTTAAAACTGCCAAATAATAATGTACAAACAACAAACACATACACAAAAACTAAACATATAATTAGGGTATTCACTTGCTGTGATATGTGCGTATAGTAATAAAGTGATATTTGAGAGCTTTACAACAAACACACTAGAGCTTTTATAACATAGCATAACACATCATAACATGCCCCTGGGTATGTTTGCTATTATTGTGCCATTTGTGTTATTTAGGGGTTGCCAGACTACAAATAAAAACAACCGTTTTCGAGATTACTGATGTAATGAAATTTGGTCACACTGGGCGAGTTTTGGTTGCAAAAGTAAGTAAATTTGATTGTTTATTAACTTTTAAGATTAATCTGATGTTTATAACAGTGGCAGAAGCGAGTAAAGCAAAAAGAACGAGGGAAACGGAGATAAAACGCTGGAGCGAGGATGAAGTAAGCAAAATGATAGCGTATGTTCACTCGCATACAAATTTTGAGGTAAGGTTGCACACAAAAATGCAGTGTACATAGTACTTATAAATATAAATATGTTTTGTTTTTTTATCATATTAACCATCGGCAAGAGTATTCTATTGCAAAATGCTCGAGGAATTAAAGATTGACACAAAGTGGCATTTGGCAAGGAGCAAAATGAGACATCTGAAGGCACTTCAAATTAAGTAAGGCAAGTGCATTTTTACAGTCAACAAGTGCTGGGGTTGAAGAGTACGATGGCGTTAGCACAGTGCAGTGTAAATTTTACAACATTCAGTAATAATTTCCATATTTGTAATGCATTCAAATAATTTATTTCAGAAAAAGTTAACAAAATTGGTCCGCATTTTGAAATGTTAACAGACATATTTACAAAGACAAGGGAAGTTGCCGTCGCGGAATATGACACTTTGGTTTCACCAAATGTGTTTGACTTGGACACAGATAACTTCGGGAAACAATCATCGGATCAGTATGTTACATTTTTGGATGAATCCGAACAGCCCAAGTTTAAAAACGCCGAGTGCAAGCGTCTATGGAAAGGCTTTGTAATTCCGAAGACGAGCGATTAAAATTGCGCCGCGAGCATTTGGCTTTGGAATCAAAAAAACACGAGCAATTATTGAATCTGGAGCACGAAAAACTCAAATTGGAGCAAAGAAAATTTTATTTTGAGGAAGAGAAGGCAAGAGATGAATTTGAACTAAGAAAGTTACAATTAGAAAAAGAGGAAAAAATCTAAATATTAGAATTAGAATTAAAAGCAAGAGATGAATTTGAATTAAGAAAGTTACAATTAAAAAAAGAGGAAAGAATCCAAAAATTAGAATTAGAATTTAAATATAGTAAATAAAAAACCATTTATTTGTAAACAATAAAGTTTATTAATTATTTATTATGAAATTAGCAATGGCTTGCCGTTTTTCCTCTGGTGTTGCTCCAGAATTTAAATTTAACGCATTGGGGGAATATTCAACATCGTCGAAATTTTCGTCGAAATCATTTTCTACTTTCAGATTAATTAAAAAAATTATGCAGTGCGCAGCAAACAAGCACCCATTTGCACAACAAAGAATGGGTTTTTTTGTTGCGCATGTTTATTCGCATCTCTTTAAGGCTAGCAAACTTTCCTTTTAGCAATCCAAAACAATTTTCTACTCTAACACGATACTGGCTATGCAGAGTATTATACATTTTTTGGGTTGTGGGATGAGCCGATGTTGCGTTTCACCGATAGGGTGTGATAATGAAGCGAGATAACGGATATGCTGAGTCTCCGGCAATCCACTCCTCCCCGGACAAATATTTGTAATGCTCCTTAAAAAGAGCGCTCTTTCGCAATATTTTTGCGTCATGATAGCTGCCCGGACTGCCAACAACAACATTTCTAATACGCAAATGGTGATCACACACAACTTGCATTTTCATCGGGTATATCCTTTTCCTTGAGAAATAAACTTCGTGGTCCACTCGTGGTTTCCTCGCAACTCGTCCATGGTTTCCAGTGCAAGTTTCCTCCGTTCTGCTGCACTTGGCCAACAGATAAGTTGCGGCAACTTTCTGACAATTGCACCGAAAACTCTGTCTGTTATTATGTCGATTGTCCCACCATCTCCTTTTCCAAACGATGTTGCCATTTTCTTGATGGAGGCTGCTTCCCCTGATGATCCCAAGCGGAACAACACAATTGCAACCTGATGCTCAACCGTCATTTGGGTTCGGAATTTTGATAGCTTGAAGCAATCATCACGGCGCACAAGTTCAACAATTGCCTTAAATTCCATTTTGGATGCACGTAGCATCTGCAGAAATCTTTCGTCATTAAAATGCGGCAAAACTTTTGTTCGCCAAATAAAAGATTTCGGCACATAATAACGTGTGCCCCGTCGAGACGATGATATTATTGACAAGTCCTCCATGAGCTCGTCCATAACTGCATCGTACGCTGCATGGTCATCATCTGCAATTTTACAATTGCTTTAGCTGTTTTTTAATTTTTTTTTGGCATAGCTTCAGCCGTACCATTGACAAACTCCAACTCCAATAAGGCTAAATCGATCTTCCGCAATATCAATTGATTTTTAAATCCTTCTTTTGGCATATTGATGATAATTAACACTTTTTTAATTTTAATTACTCCTTTCAGCTCAGTTGCTCAATTCAATGTAGCTATCGATTGTATTGTCATCGAATTGTCAAACAGCTGATATAGCAAAAATACGACAAAAGAAACGTAAAAAGCGCACTCACTAGCTACACTGTATTATATATATTACTATACGATAATAGCACAGCAAGTGAATACCCTAAATATATTAATATAACATATAAGGACGCTCACTTTGACAAACAGATATTTAACGGTACACATGGACAGCTTCTAATTAAAAAGTGATAATACCTTATTTTCGTTTAAAACCTCATAAATTTTTTTATATTCGATTTGCCGAGAAGAGCTTTTACTAAACCAATTGTAGGTTTCGTAAATTAAAAACTCCAAACACACAGGCAGTTGGTGTTTGCAAACGTAACTTACAGCGAGTTGTACGGAATGGCAGACGCATTTTATTAGAATTAATGAAGGCGCTTTCTTTTTAAGTTCGGTGTACACACTCCTATTTGAGCCCACCATAACATTAGCGTTATCTGTACTAATTCCGATTAAGTTTTTTATGTCCAGTTTGTATTCAAGCAGAACGTTTTTTACGGCCTCTGCAATGCATGATGCATTTCCAAACTCTAATGACTTAAGGTTTAAAAATGTTGAAACAAATACGCCACGATCAAATGAAAAATAATTGATAGCCAGACCTAAATACAAACATTATAAATGAAATTAATATATATAAATAAATATATAAATTATATACTAAAAACAAAGAAATTATTATATTACCCAAAAGCTTCCTGATGCTGATATCAAAGGATTCGTCCACTAATAGTAGACTGAATTTCGACATTCCAATATCGGTGCGTAAATCTTCTATAAAATGTCGATCAATAACATTTTTGATAATGCCTGTGCATTTTGTCCTGTGCAGTCTTATTCTACCTGCAGTGCCACCGTCAAAGTTTTTGGTACACAGATTGCCTAAATGGTCTATTTGCGCCATTGCAGTGTGCTGCGCAATAAATAGACATAATGCTGCTTCCTGTTCCATTGTTTTGATTGGCAAGCTTACAAAATCAATTTTATTTTTCTGGTTAAATCCATTCATAGCACTGGTGTGTTTTTTAGTTGCTGCGTGAGCCCGCAAATCGCTTAATTTTGCAGTTATTGTGCTCTTGCAATAACTGCAATAGACTCTCTGTATGTCATCCTTTCGCAACCACTCTTTAAATTCATCACTTTTCAACCAAGCTTCGCGACACTTTTGCTTATAATCTTTCGGCATTTTTATATGAACACTTCAACTATTTGCGCGCACTTTAATTGTAGAGATGGAAGCTTGCCTTAAACTAGAGGTGGCATTGAAAAATATCGATACAAAATAATTAAGAAGACAGTGTGCTTAAACAATAGTGTAATAGATGCGGAACATTTAAGTATCGATAATAAAGTTACTACTTTTCATAACTTTTATATTAGTGTTTGTCAAAACCAAAAAAAGCTGAAAAAAATCCAAATGCATTTCTAAAAAATCCAGATTTCCCGCTTCCCGCATTTGCAAAATTTATCCCGCAATTAGGCATCAATTAAAGCCAGATTTGACGGGAAAAAGTGAAAATGGCAACACTGGTTGTAGTTGTAACTGGTGACGGAGTTGACGGCAGATTTGCTGCCATTCCAGCCAATCAGAGTGTTGTCGAGAGCGAGACCAACGTTTGCGCAATCTCCAGCCGCTCAGGTGTAGTAATAGAAGGAGATGGAGGTACCTGTTGTGAAGAGGGTGTGTCATTGTTTAAATGGTTTCCGTTGTTATTATCTCTTCTGTGTGCTGGTGAATTTGATGCTTTGGATGCTTTATGGATGTTAGTCATGAAAAGCTCCAGCATTTCATCAATGTCGTTTGTGGTTTTTTATTCAACATTAACATTAACTATGGAATCTAGTGTATTTTGGAAGACAGACACATTCGAACGTTTGGTGAGTAACCGTTGCTGGTAGGAGGAAGAGGAGGGTTTTTGTATGTGTTGTTGGTGATTGATAATGAGTCTGAGCTCAACAAGCAGGGGTAAGTGATCACTGTGAAGTTCAGTTACTCGACTTATAGAGAGTCTACGACTAGATATACCAGAGTGAATGCAGAAGTCAAGGATACTTGAACGGTGTCGTGAAATCGATGGAAAGTGGGTTGGTTCAGCAGTGGTAAGTACATTTAATTGATTGCAGCTCATCAGGACATTTGCAAGAGTGTTACTCCTTGCACACGCACGCGCATTCCCCCATAACCGATGTTTGGCATTCCAATCACCGCCGATCAGGAAGCTAAATCCTAATAGTTCAAAAAGATCAGAGTAATTTTCAGAGACAAGACTATGATTTGGGGACCAGTAGCAGGCTGCAATGTTGAATCCTCCTAGGTCTGTTTGAAGCTTAATAATAGCACAGTGTAGGTGAGGCAGAAATATGCCCGGCAATTCTTGAAACTTAATGCGATTTGCAATATTAATTTCTGCACCACCAATAAATAAGTGTGGACGGTGTGAGTTTGTCGCGTGAATAGTATAGTTTGGAATTTCAATGTATGAATTATGACCCAGATGGGTTTCACTTACCAACATCAGATCAATATTGTGCTGTTGAAGGAAATTTGTTACCTCATCCACTTTACGGGAGATGCCATTTGCATTCCAGATTCCAATATGTAGACCAAGCATTGTATAAGAGACGTCACTAGATATTATAATATGAGTTGCAAGATTTTAGGGCAGACGATGTTGAATCTTCACGGTACTGATTTTGTGTTCGGACGGTGGAAGTCTAAAGCTTTAATGCTTCTGCAGCAGACCAGTTCTAAGGCAGTTTCAAGGCTATTGTCGTCAGAAAGGCAATCACCAAGAGCTCCAGATGAGTGAATGCGATACGCAAGCGAAGAAATTTATTATTTTTATTTATTATTATTTTTTCAAAGCAAGAAGTTAGATGTTTGTTACTACAGGTAAGAAACACATACTCAATCGTGGCTCATTCAATTCGTGTTTTCAGAGAATAAACATTCAAAATAAAATATAAATTTCTCTTACTCAAAGGAAAATTTTCTTTTATACTTTCGATTGTCGAAATCTGTTTATTGGAGTAAACAACCAAATTACAACATTAGATGTAAACATTTATTTTAAATAGAATAAAAAAAAAGACATGTCAACAATGTACCACTGCTACTGTCATATGGCTTAAGCACTTAAGCGACGTATGGCTAAAGACATTGATGCCTGTACGCAGATGCCCGTACAGCTTCCGTACCATAACGCCCAGATTTTCCTGTCGTAACTACAAGTGTTGAAAAATGGTTAAACTGTGGTGGTAGGATGATTTCTTTAAATAATGATTAATAAACCGAAAAATGAATAACGACCAACGTACGGTACTTTTGACTTTGTGCACAACAAACACCTTGCTGTTGGCGGCAATTAAAAAAAGGGCAGACTGCAAAATCAAAAACCAAGAGCCGCATTTGGGTGAACCCATATTTGATGGGAAGGGATAAAATGGGCGATATACAAGAGATTTTGAAAAGTTGTACGAAGAACAACTTTTTATGAAAATTTTCATATGAAACAATACTTGGTACCTAAACGGCTCACACGCCCAGATGCTATACCAAATAAAGCCAAGTTTTCGATTGTGATGGAGAAAGTAAATTGCAAGGTGCATAGCATTTTTAAAGCAAATTGCCATCCAGATCTTTAACTTCTGGTGATCTGCAGCGGTACATACGCTCGTCTGAGCAAGCAGCAAGGAGCAACTATTGAATTGGTTTGCAATGGCATAATCCAGGCCATATCTGGCGAATTTCCAAAATGGAAAAATGAGTTTGCTGAGGGATTCGAAGCGAAGTGTGATTTACCTAACTGCATTGGCGCCATCGATGGCACTTTTTCTTCTCGGAATTTGTGATCCGTCATGTGCATTCACATTCATTGATCTGAATGCGACCAATCGAAAGTAATCGATAATTTTGCATCACTGGCTGCTTATATTTTATTATTTGATAATTTTGTAGCTCAATGCATAGCGCCATCTATCTTTAATTGTCAAGTTTATCGTTTACAAACAGATAAAATAATGCATTTGGTGCAAGACAGATGGCGCATTACATAATCTATTTGTAAACCATAAACGCCATCTACCAAATTAAAATGTAAGCACAAAACATTTTATTTTTACCACTTTTCTCACCCTGACAAGAATCTATCTATCATGTTTTTTTTTATCAAAAACACAACTATTCATAATTGACTAGCTAACCCAGCCACGCGTTGCAGCGGCGGACCCGACAGATATCTTCCTGTCAAAAAGATTTGTAATGTTGAATTGTTTTGTTTCTACGTATTTTATAGTCGGGGCAAAAAATTCTATTACTATAACCCTTTTTAACAATGAAATTATTTACGAACAAAGACGAAAATGTTGATGTTGGTATACAAATTCACTGGATTGAGATTTGAAGGGGAAGTACGTTGAACACAATTAATTAAAATGTTCTTACACTTGATATTAAGCAGAAATCAATAGGTACAAAATAAAAATTTATCAGATTTATTATTTCCATTTCAATTTAATTTAACACCAATCGGTGCACAATGTTTTTGGTTAACCTGTCTTTAGCTAAAACAAATAGATTCGACGGTTTCCCAACACGTGAACACGCAACATATAGTTGCCCATGAGAAAAACATGGATTTTCCAAATCTAAACCACAAATAGTCATTGTTTGACCTTGAGATTTATTTATAGACATGGCGAAAGCTAAGCGAATTGGAAACTGTAGCCTTTTGAAGGGTATGGTAGAATCTGATGGTATCATCGGAATACGTGGCAGCAGGACCACTTTTCCTTTAAACTTCCCAGCCAAAATGATTGCTTCAAGAATGTTTCCGGTGATCTTTTTGATGACCAAACGCGTACCGTTACATAATTGAGGTGGATTCAAATTACGGAGGAGAATAATAGGGGAACCAATCTTTAATCGAAGATTATGTGGTGGCATTCCAGGGATATCTAAAGAATTTAAAAATTCAATCGGAAAATTAACACTTTCATTTTCATCAACAACAGTATCGATTGATTTAAAAGACATCAGATCGCCTGGTAACAACTTTTGTATCTGGAAGTTAATTTCGTCAACATCAACGTTTTTGGCTGCCAAAATCGCCCGTTGACTTAGCCATTCATGATTCAAATAATTATTCTGTATATCCGGGAAAATACTCTGAATCAATTCATTTTTATCCTGAACAACAGTGCAAAAATTGTCGGGTAGTTTAAAGCATTGCGTATTTGGTTGCAGTTCTATATTACCGTTCCCAATATCAAGTAGTTGTTCGGAAAATATTTGTGCTGATGGATCATTTTGCAATTGTACTCGCATATTTTTGGTCAATCGAAGTGTTTTAACACTTCGCCATAAGAATGATTGTTTCAAACATGCATTAATCTCATCCGCGAAAGTAGAGCGAGGTATAACCGGTAAGGTCTGCCGGAAGTCACCAGACAAAAGTAACATAGCACCACCGAAAGGTTTATTATTGCTGTTTAAATCTTGCATAGTTCTGTTTAATGCTTCAAGTGAATATTTGTGTGCCATTGTGCACTCATCCCAAATTATTATAGAACTCTTCCGCAACACTGCACCTATTCCACTATTCTTTTGATGTTACACATTGCATCTGGTTTATTATGAACGTCCAATGGCAGCTTGAATGTTGAATGTACTGTTCGCCCACCATCCAGTAAAGTAGCCGCAATGCCTGACGATGCTACTGCTAATGCGATTTTTTGTTGCGACCGTATTTTGGCAAGAATCAACGATATTAAAAATGTCTTACCGGTTCCACCGGGTGCATCCAAGAAAAAAAACCGCCTTGTTCAGCAGCAACAGCCTGCATAATCTGATCATAAATAATTTTTTGTTCTGCTGTCAGTAATGGTTCACTGTTCATGATAATTGTTGCTAAACTTTCATGGTCATATTGATTTTCTCGTTGTAAATCGGTATTGACTAAGTCGGTGGCTGGACGATTAGGTGATGGCATACCATAATGATTAAGTGGTAAATTTGAAATAAGAACACATAAATCCTCGATCAAGACCAATGCTTCATTGTACATCTCTGGTGTATAATCTATGTTTTGGCAATGATTTGTTTGTCTCATTCGGTGCAAGATGTCTTCTGTCATACAATTTTTATATTTTTCCCACAAAGTTTGTGCTAGCGAGGGATAACATGTCGTCAAAATAATTGCAAACAACTGACGAATGTTATTCGGTGTTGATGTCAACGCAGCATCAGCAAGCGTTAAGTCCCAATGGTTATCGTCTTCTAGCAATTGCAGTTCACGACATGCATCCTGGTACGTATTGAATATTCGACCATTAACTGTTCGCAAAAATTCAAAAGACGTTGGTCCGGAAACATTCACCAATAATAAACGTAAATAGAAGCACTCACGTTGCTTTGGATGTACCGTGTAAAGTCTCCCCAATGTCTTAGCTTTGAATATGCCTGTAATGGAAGGATGTGGTTTTCCTTGTTTCCTAGGCTCCCATTTTTTACTGGATTTGTTCCATGTGAAATAACGTGGAACATCACCATACACCAATGTCTTCGCGAATTGGCCAAAAACATCAGGTTTTTGACACAATGTAAAAATTCAGTTAGAGTCGTTTTCGGAGCTTCTAACGCTTTTTGGAGAACATTTTCTTCAGTGAAGTATACACGTTGACCGTTTTCAAGATGTATTGCCAGATGTTGGACAGCAGGATCTCTTTCGTGGATGGGAAAGCTGAGAATATGCCAAATAGCTTCATTGCTGCTAATGTATCTGCCCATTTGGTATCGTGCTATTTCGTCATTTGTATTTATGTTTTGTACTTCAAATATGGCCAAATCACTGCCTTTGTTAACATACTTACAAATATACTTAATTGATTTAACAGAACTGCAAAGCTCAACATTGATATGAGCTTTGTAAGTTTTTGAAAGTAGTGGTGAGTATGGTACCACCCACTGATTATCAAACTCAACTTGATTTGGAAAGTTCGGCAGTCGCATTGTAAATGTGTGGCCACCATTCTCAGTACTTCTGCGGCGATACATTGGATAACCATCAATATCCGTGATCGTGTCATTCGTATGCGGCTTTGGGAAGTTTTTTTTACATTTTCCATTTTCCATGCACGGTGACGTCATGTTGAAAGCACCGCATGGCCCATGGATCATGTGTTTGGTGACAATATCAAATAATTCTTGATCAATTATTGGGTCTGGAATTTCGGCTGAAATTATTTGATCGATTTCTTCAGGACGGATTCTTTCTTTAAGCCAAACCAAAATGTGGGCATGAGGCAAACCTCGCTTTTGCCACTCTATCGTATACAGCCAACAACGTGTGATACCAAAAATTGAATATTTAACAATTAAATTGATTAAGGATTTCAATTTTTGTTTAAACACACGTGCAGTTAAATCATGACGATGAATGGATTGTTGTCCTGGCAATAGTAAAGTTTGTATCTCTTCCCAATTCGGATTACATGTGAATGTAATAAATAAATCCGGTCGGCCGTAATGACGTACGTAAGTCATCGCATCTTGTATGTATTCCTGCATGTTACGTGGACTGCCGATGTAGCTTGAAGGTAAAATGAAAGCATTACCGATGTCATTGGGATTTAAATTTCCATCGATGTTTCCAACAACAGCATCTCGTAAGTGAATATATTCTTCTGATCGTAGTTTTGCCTGGTTAAATCGAAGGAATCGCAAGCGTTCGCTTTCGACCTTAGCATACATATCAACAATGTATTGATGGAACAGCTGACGATATCGAAGGATATAATTGTCTTGATTTTGTCTGACCATTATTCGGTGTGCGTAGTAGTTCATTGAGCTAACTTTATTATTTCTGTAATCACCTAAAAAAAATAAAAAATAAAATGCAATACGAAATTAAAATTTAATTTCAATAATTTTTAAAGTCAAATTTACCGGTATTTGGATCATACTGTTTGATATTAAGGTGATATTCATCTTGTCCTTGCCAAAATATCAATGGATATTGTAGCGCGTCGTATGAACGGTGTAGATCCGAAATCGTACTGACAGTGTTGTCTCGCCGTGTAATTTTTATAGATCTTTTGTCAACTGGATCACCAACCATGATAACAGCAACCTCATCAACAGTTGGAGCGTTGAATCTACCAGCATGTTCACCTAATGGTATTTTGTCGGCTTTTATGACGATTTGATAATTGTCATTTTGCAGTCGTGGCGAAACTCTTTTGATCAATTGAATAAGTTGATTGTGATCTTCTAAAAAATGCTCCAATAATATCACTATTGCTGTTTCCTCTGCTTGTTCAATAAAATTATACTGGCACCGAGTCGTCACGCGCTCTTCACAATCGCCCATAAAATAAATTTGAAGAAATTTCGGATTGTTATCAGGCATTGGCATCAGTGATCCGATTTTATGGTACACCTGGCCTTGAATTTTGAATGTAGTTTCAAAATTACGTCCATCGGATTCACGATCGCAAATTTTAGTTGCCCCAAATGACGTCATTTGGAAGCAAGAATTAAATTTGCGTATCTTACGCAAAAATATTTTGGAATCATCTGAACTGCCAGTAAGAAGGGATAATAAAGGCTCCGGCGGAGCGGATAGAGGTGACAGCACAACTTTTCCTGATGCGCAGCACATGCCGGCTGCTTCATTCCGAAATTTCAATGCCTGACAATATTGACATACTTTATCCATTCCACCGATAGCAATTTTTAAATGCGCTGAGTAGTTGATATCTGGTGCATATTCAAAGGCAAGCCGAACGAATGATGCACGTGTTAATGAGCGGCTGATTCGTTGCCTTTGTCGATCTAGTACTCGTATTGAATCTATGTTTCGTTCTCGTGCCGCTCTTAGTCTCGTAATATTCTGTTGCCGACGTTCGTCACGCTGTTCTTGAGATTCTTGTGCACGACTTTCTGCAGTCCTGATTCTTTGAGCTGCATTTCTTGTTTCGATTTGGTATGGTAATTGCTGAGATCTTTCAACACGTTTGCGTCGTGTCCCATTGCTGCTCGCGTTGTTGAGGTTAGCTCCTCTGCGTTTTGCAGGCATTTTAAAAATGTACGATTTTAAGCAGTAAAAAAAAACTGTTTTGATTCAGAAGCAAAAATTTTTTGTTTTTTAAAAAAATTTTTTTTATTTATTTTAGTTGTTGACGAAGCAACGCGCACCGGATAACTAAATAATTTCATTTGTACGTTGAATAGAATTATTTTTCCTACTGAATTTTAAATGTAGCCTACTAAGATTTTGCAAAACACAGCTCTAGGACTGTCAGACAAATAATTAGCAATAAATTAAAATTGCGACAATAATTTGAGATTTAAACTACCTTATCTTTCAAGTTGGATCGAACTGCACATGGTGTGCGAATTTTATTTAAATCGGTTAAGTGGTTTAGGAGGAGTTTTTAGACAAACATTGTGACACGAGATTTATATATATTAAGATATACTATTTTGATAGCCAAGGTGGTGGATAGCAAACAAAAAAAAACAATAAATGAAAAACACCTTGGTTGCTTTATCAGACAAATAAAATTAAAAATTTGAATTCGAAAATTTCATTGCAGAGAGTAATTTCAGAAATGTATTTCTATTGCTCCGTCTGACTAGGTAGCAATAATTGCCAAAATGACTTGACGCAATGAGCATTTTTGAAATGAAAAAATCATTGCTTGCTTAAAAATTATTGCTTCGTCTGATAGCTCTGTGCAATAGCTTTCAGCAATTGTTTATATGTCAATGCCTGAAAATTCATTGCTTGCTTGAAACAATTGCTTCGTGTGACAGCACCTTAAGTAACTCGTCAATATTATTTATTATTTTAATCAAATCTTTTTTAGTGTCGGAACAGCATATTATGAAAAGGAAACGGGAAGGTGAATCAAAGCGCTGGAGCGAAGATGAGATATCGCGAATGTTAACTTACATTCAGACGCACAGGAATTTTGAAGTAAGTATGCCCTCTGACTACCACAAATTAAACATGCTGAGAAAACAAATACTTACAGAAACCAACCGCTCAGTTGTTTTATAAAAAACTATTGAGCGAAACGCAGATAGATGCCAAGTGGAATTTGGTAAGGGGCAAAATGCGATATTTAAAGATGCAGCTAGTCAAAGCCAATCAATGGCTTGGATCGACCAGTGCTGGAGTTGACGATGGAGACGGCGTGCAGACTGTGCAGGGTAAGTTTGCTGGTTGCAGACTTATGTGTTTAAAAATTAATAGCAATGTATAAATTTAGAAAAGCTGAAAAAAACTTGTCCACATTACGACCAACTGGCCGATATATTTTAGTTAGCAAGCACAATTGGATGAAGGAAATGGAGAGGAAGAAGTTGGAGCTGGAGGCCAAGAAGGTCGAACATGATTTTATTGTAAAACAAAAGGAGTTGGAGAAACAGGAAAGGCTAGAAAAATTAGAGCTAGAACTTAAATATAAAAATAGTCAGTGAGGTTCATGTATCATTTATGAGACTAATATATTTGAGAACATTTACAAATCAAACATCAAGTTATTTATTGCATGCCTTTTTTGCTCAGGTGTTTCGCTTCTCAGAGCAGTTATGGTTGCATCTGCTTCTTCACCGTTCATTGAATCATCGTCAGTAGCAGTGAAAGATTTGTCATGCTCTTCGAGTAAAATGTTGTGCAAAATACAGCAAACAAGAATCCACTTTGAAAATTTTTGTTGGCTCTCACGGTCCCGTATGCGAATCCTCATTTCTTTTAAACTAGCAAATTTTTTTTTAAGCATACCGAAGCAATTTTCTATGCGTACGCGAAATTGGCTGTGTCTCTTATTAAATCTTGCCTGATCACTCGGTTCCGCTGCTGTCGCATTACTTCTATACGGAGTGATTAAAAATTTGGATAGTGTCATGCTCCTTAAAGCATCGCGCACACCAGAGCGAATAATCCGCAGCGGCAGCGGCACGAATATACAATTACATTACGTCTTATGAACGTACGCACACCAAAGCGGGGCGAATTCGTTTTGACAGCGTATCTGCAGCGTTTTTTTCCGCTGAACATTGACAAACGTGCATGCAGCGTTTTTTCGCTTGCCGCCAAGAACGATAAACTTGCTCATGTTCTGCGCTGATGACGTCACATGTGATGCATGTGTTAAGATTTTTCCTTATTTACATGTTAAATTACTATATTTTGGCCTTTATTACAATATAATAATAATAATACATATAATAAGAGAAGCAGTTTTTAACATATAATCATTCACTTTTATTGAAAAAATATTTATTAACAAGTAAAAACGTTGCAGTCGGACGCAACCGACTGCGATATACTTTGATACCAGTTTACATAGCTGTTTTAAGGATTCCTAGTGCAAATAGTAATATATGAGGGCTTTGGGTATAAAAATCAGGCAGAAGGGGTAGGCATGACATTTATCTGTGGCGGATGGCACTTTGTATCCTCCTACCAAGTTTGAAGACTCTAGCGCAAAAACCGACAAAGATATAGAGGTGGGCGGTATAAGTGGGCGTGGCATAAACAATTTTATGCACACCTGTTTGAAAACTGTAGAAGATACAGGCATTTTTGTTTATAATTGGAGGGGGCTGGAGGCGGAAAAGGTGGGCGTGGCTTCCAAACTTTTGATGCAATTTTTGGGGAATGTCACCAGCTATCTTGCCATCAAATTTGGTGACTCTAGCCTTAAAACTGGCGAAGATACGGGCTTTCCGGTTTTTTTAGGGCGGTGGGGCGTGGCCCCTCGTTTGGGGGCGTGGCATCCAAAGTTTTGATGCATATCTGTGTCAGATGTTAGCATCTACCTTTATGCTAATTTTGATGGCTATAGCTTGAAAACTGTAGAAGATACAGGCATTTTGTTTATAATTTGAGGGGGGCTGGGGGCGGAATAGGTGGGCGTGGCATCCAAACTTTTGATGCAGTTTTTTGAGGAATGTCACCAGCTATCTTGCCATCAAATTTGGTGACTCTATCTACTAAAATGTGGGATATATATGTGTTTTATCGATTTGCACTTCGAGGTGTATCGACTTGTTATCGATTTCCCAGGCCCCCCTGAGGTCGTAGAGCCCTAGATTTAACACTTTGTCTGACGAAGACATGTACCAAGATATTTGCAAAGTTGCAAGGCTCTAGCTTAAGGGGTGTCGAAAAAAGTTGCGTTCATACGGACAGACGGACGGACGGACGGACGGACGGACGGACGGACGGACAGACACCATGACGGACATTGCACAAACCCAATATACTATAATACCTTTGGTATCAAAGTATAAAAATCATCACATGTGACGTTTCACACTGTTTATGCGCAATGTCTTCATGGCTGTCATTTGCTGTCATACATACATACACTAATGTTAACAATGGCAAAAGTGGAGCTGCTTATTGAACTAGTAAAAAACATAAAATATTGTCCGATTTGGCGGACGAGGACTACAAAAACATCATTACAATGTTAATAAAAGAACTTCTTCATCAGAGGAAGACATTTTAGCGAATAAAATACCGCGAATAAATTCGGCGCGGTGTGATCACACTTGCGATTTTGGCGCGGAAAATATCACGCGGATTATTCGTGCCGCTGCCGCTGCGGATTTTTCGCTCTGGTGTGCGCGATGCTTAAAACAGTTTGCAATTTATATAAATTTTTGCATCATGGTAGCTACCAGGATTCTCAACTACTACATTGCGAATTCCTAGCTGGTAGTCGCAGACAACCTGTACTTTGATCGAGTACACATGCTTTCGCGAATATTACACCTCGTGGTTCGAAGAAGGCTGTTCAGCCAGCTTAATTTCGCTGCCATCGATGTACCCAATGCAGAATGGCATCTCGTTGATGGTTTTTGAAACGTGTCGCTTTCTTTCAGCTGCATCAGGCCAGTAAATGTACTGCAACATCTTTCTCAAAAGAGCTCCAAATACTCTGTAACAATGCCTAGAGAGCCACCATCACCTACTCCAAACAAAGATGCTATTTTTCGTACTGATGCAGCTTCTCCAGAAGACCCCAAGCAAAAAAGTGCAATTGCAAACTTCATCTCAATATCCATTTGTGGCCGAAATACTGATGATTAAAAGCAAGGGTCGACTCTGATCAGTTCGACGATACAAGCGAACTGAGACTTAGTCACTCGCAGCATCTGGAGAAAGCGACCATTATTAAAAAACGGCAGCACATTGCTTCGCCAGTTTAGTGATTTTGGCACAGAGATGCTTATTCCTCGCCGACAGTTTGCAATTACAGTGAGGTCCTCCATAAGCTCGTCCATCACTTCATCGGCTGCATCATTGTCCGTACCTAAAATTGTATGCATTCATATTTTATCACCTACCATCAATGCATTCCATTTCAAAAAGGGCCAAGTCTATTTTGCGCTTTATCAAAGCTTGTCACTCACTTTCTCTCGGCATTTTTTATTAAGTTTCCGTTTGTGTATTTACTTTGTCACGAATAAAATTTTGGCACTCAACTGTCACTTGTCAGCAGCAGTTTTAACACAACAATTACGACAGGGTTGCTCCCTAGCTTGCGTGTAGTAAATTTTCGATTTACAATTTTACGATAGCTGATGAACACTTTTATAGGTTTGTTTCTAATTACATATAATTGGTTGAATATATTTCTTATTACTTGTATGTTTTAACAGATGAACAGGACTATCTGTGCACAATTCTTCTTAACGCTATTATGCTACCAACGGCACGCCTTAAGGACAAAGATGGAAAGCTAACAAAGGTTACAATAATTGACGCTCAGAAGAGTCTCGTGACACGTTTAGACAAATGAACTCCTTCATTGCTGCTTAAGATCTTTGTTTTAAAATATTTCAAGTGCTTCCTCTAAAATATACAGATGCGTGTAGCAACGTTTGGCTATTTATTCAAAACGCCAACGTTCGCTTCTTTTGGCTGTGTGCATAACAAACACCTTGTTGTTGGCGGACATTAAAAGAAAAATGCAGACTGCAAGATTAAAAAACAAAAGACATGAACCCATATTTGATGGGCAGGGCAGAAAATGGGCGATATGCAAGAGACTTCCAAAATTTGAACGCAGAACCAGCTGCTTTTTATGAAAATTTTCATATGAATTCAGCAAATTTTATGGAGTTATATCAAGTAATGCCAAGTTTGCGATTGTGTTGGAGAAATTAAATTGTAAGGTGCATAGCATTTTTAAAGCAAATTGCCATCCAGATATTTAGCTACTGGTGATCTGCAGCGGCACATAGGGTCATCCTATTGTGTGAGCAAGCAACATATGGGAGCAACTATTGAATTGGTTTGCAATGGTATAATCAAAGCCTTATCTGGCGAATTCCCGATATGTTCCTAGTTTGCGAAGGGATTCGAAGAGAAGTGCGACTTTCCAAACTGCATTGGAGCCATCGATGGCATACACGTTGCAGTTCGAGCACCTCCCAAAAGTGGCAGCGCGTTTCATAATTACAATATTATTATATACATATATTCAAATAGAGTTGGCTTTTTTCGATACTTATTGAATTTTTGTGTTTTTGTTTCGTAGGGCTTTTTTTATCTTCTTCTACTTGGAATTTGCGATACGTCATAATATAAAAATGTAAAAAAATAAATGAAATATTTGATGGGCAGGACAGAAAATGGTCGATACGCAAGAGATTTTCAAAATTTGTACGCGGAACCAGATGTCTTTGGCCCCCACGCCAATTTGCACTCATATGCTGAATTGTAAATACGCATACATCTATATATATAAAATAGTTTGTCCTGACTGATAAGAGCTAGAAGGCTGAAATTTTTACCAAATATTCCACTCAGGTAGAAAGTGAGCACTAAGAAAGGATTTTTAATTTGGACCGCTCCTTCGAGTACCTCCCATACAACTTAATTTTTTGCATTAATCACTTTACCTCATTCCACCACTCTGGCGCCTCATTGTCGCACAAGCTGTGAGTTTCAACGCCACCGATTTTACAAAAACAAAACACATGACCCATTCCACTACTGCCGTCTGCGCACAAGCTATTGCAGCCGAGTTTACAAAAACAAAGCACATGACCCATTCCACTTATGCCGTCTGTACAAGCGATCGCCAGCGAATTTGCAAAAACAAAACACATGCGCTGTGTATACATACACATGTATGTACGTACATTTAACATTCTTTTGTACATACATATATATAACAAAAAATGCAAGTGCAAATATATATGTATATACAGTTCAAAAACAAACGCACTAACAAATAGAAACTTATGAAAATGTAATCTGCATACATATTAAAGTGGTAGATTTGCTTACGTGCTGCTAATCTAACTCAGACGTAACGTCGTACCACTTAAACATTGTTGATATACAATTTCGAACAATCAAGCAAAGCACATATGTAAGTTTGTATGTATTTGTAACGTATGGCGGTTTGTGAATAAAAGGCAGGCAGAAGGGGTAGGCGTGACATTCAAATTTGTGATGCATATCAGTGGCGGATGGCACCTTCTATCTCCCTATCAAGTTTGGAGGCTCGAGCGCAAAAACTGAGAAAGATTTTGAGGTGGGCGGTATAAGTGGGCGTGGCACACAATATTGCATATTTGTTACGGATGTCACTAACAATGTTTCCAAGTTTGGTGACTCTAGCGCAAAATCTGGGAAAGATATATAAATTTCAGATTCTACGAGGTGGGTGGAAAAGGTGGGCGTGGCATATAAAACTTTGATGTAGATCGGGGTTACGGATGTCACTAACAATGTTTCTACCAAATTTGGTGACTCTAGCCCAAAAACTGAAAAAGATATAGAGTTTTCGGATTTTAGAAGGTGGACGGTATCAGTGGGGGCGTGGCGTTTTGATGCATAGTTTTGTTAGACTTCAGCATCTACCTTCCCATCAAATTTTGTGAGTAAAGCTTTACAACTGTGGGAAATACAGTCATTTTTGATTATAACTGAAGGGGGGCTGGGGGCGGAAGAGGTGGGCGTGGCATCCAAACTTTTTATGTAGTTTTTTGAGGAATGCCATCGGCTATCTTGCCCCTTAATTTGGTGATTATAGCTTCTCAAATGTGGGACATATATATGTTTGATCGATTTGCACATCGAGGGGTATCGATTTGTTATCGATTTCTCAGGCCCCTGAGGTCGTAGAGCCAAATTTAACACTTTTTCTGACGAAGGTATTGACCAAGATGTTCGCAAAGTTGCAAAGCTCTAGCTTTAAGGGTGTTGAAAAAGTTGCGCTCAAGCGGACGGGCGGACGGACGGACGGACAGACACCTTGACGGACATTGCATAAGCCCAATATAATATGATACCTTTGGTATCAAAGTAAAATGACGAGTCTGATTCTTAACCGCAATGGTAGCGTGAAAAAGACAATATTAAATATTTTGCTAATATGTTGTTAAACATTAACTAATTTATTTTATATATATTAGAATTTTGAAAAACTATTGGCGCAGCGAAGCAAGCGGGTCACTTACTAGTATGAATATATATAACATTTATTTTGTTCAAGGTACTTACCATCTTTTCCCAATTCAGCGCCTATTTCCTACCAGGCGCTTTAAGTGGTCACAATATTAAAATGCATTTTATGGGTTATATCCCACAAGACCTGATGACATTCAACTGCCCGAATGAGTGCAATTTTATCCTCCGTTTGCGAAAAATTAATAAAACGGATTTTGCGTCCTGCCATGCTCATGCTCAATACGTTCGTAATGAAGTGCTAAGCATTTATTACTGTCGTAAGAACAGCTGTCTGTCACTTAACAGATTCATTGTTCAACATATCTGAAAATAAATAAAATGACAAACTAAATAAATATATAAGCGTGCTTTAATATTTAATTTTTTTTTTTATTTTTTTTTATTTGAATAGATCTTTATTTGCGTCTGCCCGGAGGGCAATAAATCAAACATTATTATGCGTTAACGGGTAATAACACGAAACAGTGTGTTCAGATAGTGTTAAAAATTATACTAAGGTATCCTAAATGGAAGGTCCAGAGGGTGGACACGCCTCAGTCGGCGGAGCTGGTCACTGTTGTCCACTATGTTGCTAGCTAATTGATTTTCGTGTATTTCTAGTTTGGTAATGTGTCTTATACTAGCTTTTTTTGCTTCTTCGAGTATGGTTGTCAAGTCTATGTAATTTTTTATTGTTTTATTACGTACGTAGTATGGTGCGTTAAGGATAAACCTGAGTGTTTTGCATTCATTGCTTTCCAGCCGTTTTATAGGTGAAAGTGAGGCTGAACCCCAGAGCTCAATCACGTATAGGAACATTGGTCTTATTATACTCTTGTATAGAAGAATCTTGTTCCCGGGTGTCAGTTTGCTCTTCCTATTAAAAAGCCACCACAACATCCTTGTTTTGTGTCTGATTTTTTTGAGTTTGTTCACAATGTGTGCGCCATTAACAAAACCTTTTGGCACATCGATGTTTGATCGCAACATAATCTTGGCTCCAACAAATATGACAATTTCTTTTGGCATACCGCCAGTTTTATTTATGTCTACAGGTATTATTGTGTCAAGACTAACATTAAATATTGGTGTTGCATCAACTAACAACCAGTTTAGAAGGTTTCATACAATGCTCAGAAGGCTAGAACCAGTTGTGAATCTTAAGCCAAAAAAAAATTATCCATCACCAAAATATGATTTGAAAATCTTTTATTGGGATAGTTAAGAAAAATTAAATTAATAAAATAAAAGCATGCTAAAAAGTATGTCTTGTTCGAGGTTTGAACACACGTCCTTTGGCCTGTGAAGCGGCAGTCTTTCCTCCATGCCACCAGAGCTTGTGAATTCTGGCAGTCATATTAGTAACTTAAGCCAAAGGGAAAATTGTTTTTCGTGGCTTTTACATGATGTTACATATGTTATTGCGCCGAAAATGAAACGAATGTTCATACCAAATTTGGTGACTAGTCCAAAAACTGGCGAAGGTACATACCTTCCTTTTTTTTTAAGGCGGTGGGGCATGTCCCGTTGTTTTGGGGGCGTGGCATCCAATGTTTTGATGCATAACTTTGTCAGATATCAGCAATTACCTTCATGTCAATTTTGGTGGCTATAGCTTCAAAACTGTAGAAGATACAGGCATTTTTGTTTATAATTGGAGGGGGGCTGGGAGCGGAATAGGTGGGCGTGGAATCCAAACTTTTGATGCAGGTTTTTGGGGAATGTCACTAGCTATCTTGCCATCAAATTTGGGGACTCTAGCTGCTAAAATGTGGGATATATAGGTGTATCGACTTGTTATCGATTTCCCAGGCCCCCTAAATTTAACACTTTGTCTGACAAGGACATGTACAATGATATTTGCAAAGTTGCAAGGCTCTAGTCAAAAAAGTTGTGTTCATACGGACAGACAGACAGACGGACAGACACCATGACGGACATTGCACAAACCTTCGGTATGAAAGTATAAAAATTAGTGTCAAACATGAAAAATTTATGTTTAAAATTTAAACCGCAAAGCAAAACTTGCAAGTGAAAATTAAGTTAAAATATGTAAATACAATAAGCGCTTTTAATTAATTTTCTTAAAGTTGTTGATTTATAATTGTCTTGTTCGGCTGCAATTTATTTGTCTATTTTTATGTCGACAACACAGAAAATATTTGTTTTGAAATTAAGATTTTGTTCGTGGCAAGCAGTGCGATAAAACAGTGCATGTGAATTGTGTCGCTCACTGCGTTATAATTCTCAAACTGTTTAAGTTTTCACTGTCTGACTAGCACCAACGTCAAATTTATAAATCGAGAGCGCTTATTAAATTTATTAATGTTTGGTTTACAAATTGTATTTTATTAAATAATTACAGCTGTTCACTGTGTTTCACTGAAGTGGAACCATGATGAAATAATATAAGGTGGTCTCATCGGCAAAACGTGTCCGTTAACAATACCTATAATAAGTGCGAGTGAAAGGGCTAAGCGTAGTAAGTGTGAGTGAAACCTCAAAGAGCGTGTTGATTAACCCTTAGATGGACCATGGTATTTTATGTCGCCTGTTATAATAAAATGAGTTGATTTTTTTATAATTTAATTTTTAATAATTTTGAATTTGAAACAAGTCGTTGTTTTTGTTTTTGCACAAATATCTTTTTGTTAAGATTCTTAATTCTATTATAAAATAAATTCTTATCTTAAAATAAAATGTTTTTATATCTAAATTAATATTTACATTTTCTGCAGCCATTAACAATTTTTGTTTAACATTTTTTGTTATATTAAAGTGTTCCTTATTAATGTATAGGAATATATTTTCGAGCTCTTTAAGTTTGTTTTTGAATTCTTCAGAAGGTTTTATGAGACCACCATGCGAGACCTCTTCTACGTACGTAAATGTAGAATTTTCGGAAAACTCATTCGATAGTCGTAGTTTCTTGATGACATAGCCTGCCAGGTACTCAATAGCATCATCCGCTAACTCGTCTAAATCACATTCCGGTGCTACGCTGTTACCTAAATCTACCGCAAAATCTTCTAAGTCGCTGTCCTTGTGTTGACTTTGGTCTGCTTGGGAACTTATATCTAGGTTCAACCAAGTGTCAGAATTGTCTTCATTGACATTTTGATTGTTTGACAACAATTCAGTATTCTTGGCTAAATAAAAATAAAGATTATTAAAAATTATTAAAGTAATAAACAAAAACATTATAATTGACAAAACACAACACAAAATACAGAACACAGAACAAACCTACAAACAATCACGACTAAAACTTTTCTGGCTGAAACATATTATTAAAATCAATTATTTTGTAATTGAATGTTTCAACTTTGTCATACCTGTTATATATTTTCTTAACCTATACTTAAATTGAAGTGGAGTTGGATGGTCGAACTGTCCACCTTTAGATCGCATGGCGCCAAAAAAATTTTCCACAATGTCTTGGTTTAAACGACTTGTTAAGATAAACCGAATTGCATACCTCTCTGCCAAATATCCATGCAACCCATCAAGAGATGCGTTGTTAACCAAAATTCCTTTTTGGAAGGGCAGCATATGAGCTTTGCCAAGTATCTCCGTGCGCATAAGCTCAGACATTTTCGCCAAAATGCCTCGTTGCACATCAATTTGTTGGCCATAAGGCTGCGTCGCTTCAATGGAATTGGCTGTTGAAAGTTTTGAATTGAGTACGTCAAACCAATCATTAATGATTTTGAACAGATCAGCGGTTTCACATGCATTCTCTACTTCATAGCCCAACGCATAGCATCGTCTAATGGCGCTGGCGGTTGTATTAGAGAACAGTTGTGTTGCCAATTTCACCTTCTGTTTAGCCAGAGAACCAATATTGATGTGATTATCGGTGATCTTGAATAATATTGACACATCTGATTTTGCACAGTGGCTAATTGTTTGCTGAACTGTGGCCTTGGATAATCGGTTTCCGTTGATGACCAATCCAGAATCTATGTAGTGGTTACGGATCAATTTAATCAGATGTGGAGTATCCGAAAAAACATATATCTTCAAGTCTCCATCCGCTGGATGGCTAAACCAGGTCTTTGCTAAAACAAGAAATGTTCCATATAATCTTTGATTTCCAGCGCCCAAATCTGAAACAATTGCAACAACGGGATACCCTCGTATGTGCAGCTTATTGATAATTGAAAGCAATGTATCCGCGTCCATTCGAACATTAAAGTCAAAGTGTACGGGCTGCTTCCAAGATATTATTAAGCCGCGAGCAATGGCCAGCTGAACATAGTTGCTCGGCTCATACACAACGTCCGCTGAGCTGTCATATTTCATTCATTTCATCGAAGGACAAAACACAAAGTTTATCCACTTCAGGCATTTCCTTATTTTCCATGAGGTCTATAACAACATCAAGCGTTCCAGCGTTGATTTTAACGTCTGCCAACCATCTATATAATGTTGCCCGACTCGGCAAAGGAAATCCTTTTCTATATAAATGGTTATAGGCACGAGGTCCCGCGGCATGAAGGCAGATGGCAGCAGACATGTCTGTTGCATTGAATGAAGCTCGCTTCCCTCCACTCTTTAAAATTTTTATCTGTGTTTCGGTGAATATTTTGCTTAGGGACTTTTCCAACTCCTCATACTCTCCAAGTTGCTGGCGTAAAGAAAGCATCTCCTTCTCCATTAGCCGAAGTTGTTTTTGGAGGCTTTTGTTTTCCATAAGTGTGTTATGGTTTATCATTTTGTCTCTACATTAGAAGGAAATTATTGTTTGCATATACTCATTTGTTTTAACAGTTAGCTTACTCTGTTTGCGTGCTGGAATCGGCGAACCCTACTTTTAAAACTTTTGGTTCAGGCTCCAGGTCGTTTTGCGGGACAGCATCATCATTTAGCCGCCTTCTTTTAAAAACTTGTCCTTTTTTTGGTGCTGATTTCCACTGCGAAGCATTAAAATGCGTATCGCAAATTTTGGAGTGCTCTCCAAGGCTGCAGCATAAAATGTGCTCCCACAATTCACGTATCAGTGTACATTTTGGTGCATTCATAAATTTCTCACCTTGCACGTGCTTGCGACAAAAATTGCAGTACGTCATCTTTGTTTGCTCAGTTAAGGGTTAACGTTGGTAAAAAAAATTGCCTGCGGACAACCTTTCACTTCAAACAACGACCATGCACTAAACGTCAACGGACTAAAAACCGAACGAGTCAGCAGCGAACGAGACCACCTTATATTATTTCATCATGAGTGGAACCATGCTTAAATGCTTAGTGCTATAGAGCTGTCACTGTTTTTTTTTTATATGGAAAATATTTAAATAAAACTGTTAAATCTTCATGTTATTGTTTATAATCACATTGATATAATGCGGTTTCCTCACTAGAACTTTGCATCAGCTGTAACAGCAATTATCGATAACAAGACGGAGAGCTGTCCTCATGCTCTACATCAGCTATGTCCACAGTTTACCCATTTTGGGTAAATTGACACTTCGTTTCACACAGACACAAGCCGAAGCAAGTCAAGTAACAGCCGAACAACAGCCGAAGTTATTATTTGTTCAGTGTTACGCACACCAATGCACTGACAGCTCTCTCAGCTTGGACAAAGCTGCTCTACATCTTCATCTTCATCAAAGTGACAGTTAGTGAAAAAAGTGAAACGCAAAATAATGGATGGATTGTTAAATGCTGTTTTGGAGAACGACGCAAAATTGGAGGCGCTACTTATGCAAAATTTATGTGGGTCGACAAGCTCGACACAAAATTTCACCCAGAACGTTCGTGGCGTCTGAAAATATGTACGTTATATATCCATCTCCATATATATATGTTGGTTTTTACGTGTGCCTCGCAAACCTGTAATGTTTTCCTCCCAAAGGTTGAGCAACACCAGCGTTGCTTCCTCGCTCCACATATATCTTGTATCTTCTCCTAGAACAGATGCAATCATTCATTTTGTTCAATAATAAAAATCTAATTACTGTTACTTTGCCGATTATATAAATAATCGTACATAACAGAGTATCGTCTACAAAATCGAGTACTGTTAACACCAGAAGTACTCACATCTTGCTAAGACGGCAACGTCTCCCACCTCTAGCACCCATACAATTTGTATGGGAGATGTTCTCCATCTTTGCCTGAGATGCAAAGATGTAAGATGGAGGCCTAGATGTAAGATGAGGACAGGGCATAATACACTAGATATAGATGCCCGTACAGGTTCTGTACCATACAGCCAGTGCTGCCAAAAATTTTTCAAAAAAAAAACCTATTTCTTACTTGAAGAGAAAGGAAAAAAATCTTAAAATTCTCCACAAAAAAGCCAAAAAAAAAGCTTAAATATTGTCTTATATATTTTTTATCACAGTAATGCTGAACACGCCGGACAGTAATTTAAAGCATTTTCAGCAACTCGTCTAGCTCTGTGGCGTCATTTTCTAATTCGCATTCGTACGATTTGGTCGTACCAATTATGCGAAGATACTTATGAGGTACTTCGAAGTAAAAGCAGCTTTTTCCATTTCTTCGCAAGCCATATCTGTACATTTTAATAAAAATTAGTAATATCCTGTAATATCACTTCAATAAAACTTTACCTCATGCATAGAATGCTATTCGTCGTGCTTAGGTTCATAGAGTTCCTTTATTTGGACTTGACTATATTCAGCTGACTGAAAACCCGCTCGATTTCCGCGTTTGCCCACGGCAAGGACAACAATTGAAGGGCAACAGCCGCCAGCTCATTAAACCTGCGGTTGCCACCAGAATCTGTGTAAAAGTGGACTTCACTCCAAAACTAATTTGTGTCGTTGACGTTCTCCCACTTAATAAGGTGAATATTTTGGTATTGCTGTTCAATTTCTGCGATGTTTTCCACTTTTAGGAATTCTAAAACTTCGCCAATGTCTTGCTTTTTAGCACACAAGATTTTATCCACTGAAAAAACGTCTATCTTTTTTAGCCAAGCATCTCGGCACTTTTGCTTATATTCTTTTGGCATTGCGTAAAAATTATTCCACTTACGCGCACTTTTTGCATAGAGATGATAGTTTTCTTAATCTAGTGGTGACTCTGGGCAAATATCGATAAAAAATAATAATACGCTTGCCACATTTTTACATTTTAATGCAAACAGTGGCAACTTAAAAAAGTGTAAAAAAAACCAAAAATTTTTTGAAAAACCCCAAAACTCCCCCCAACCCTTATTAAAAAAATTTTTTTCTTTTTTTTTTTTTTAAAAAAAAAAATTTTAAAAAAAAAAATTTTTTGGGACAACACAAAAAAAAAAAAAAAAAAAAAATTTTTTTTCTTAAAAAAAATTTTTAAAAAAAAATAAATTTTTTTTTTAAAATAAATTTTTTTTAAAAAAAAAAAAAAAAAAACTCTTTTTAAATAAAAAAAATAAATTAATTTTTATTAAAAAAAAAAAAAAAAAAAAAAAAAAAAAAAAAAAATAAAAAAATTTTAAATAAAAAAAAAAAAAAAAAAAAAAATTTTAAAAATTTAAATTTTAAAATAATAAAAATTTAAAATTTTTAATTTTTTTTTTATATCACAACCCCCTCTTCTACACCTATTAAAAAAAAAAAAAAAAAAAAAAAAAAAAAAAATTTAAAAAAAAAAAAAAAAATAAAAATAATAAAAAAAAAAAAAAAAAAAAAAAAAAAAAAATAAAAATAAAAATAAAAATAAATAAACACGATGTTTGTCCTCAAACTCCTCCTAAACCACTTAACCGTTTTAATAAAATTCGCACACCCTGTGCAGTTCGATCCAACTTGAAAGATAAGGTAGTTTAAATCTCAAATTATTGTCGCAATTTTAATTTATTGCTAATTATTTGTCTGACAGTCCTAGAGCTGTGTTTTGCAAAATCTTAGTAGGCTACATTTAAAATTCAGTAGGAAAAATAATTCTATTCAACGTATAAATGAAATTATTTAGTTATCCGGAGCGCGTTGCTTCGCCAACAACTAAAATAAATTTAAAAAAATTTTTAAAAAACAAAAAATGTTAGCTTCTGAATCAAAACAGTTTTTTTTTACTATTTAAAATCGTACATTTTTAAAATGCCAGCAATACGCAGAGGAGCTACCATAAAATCTAACCTCAACAACGCGAGCAGCTATGGGTCACGACACAAACGTGTTGAAAGAGCTCAGCAATTACCAGAAAAAAATCGAAACAAAAAATGCAGCTCAAAGGATCAGGACTGCACAAAGTCGTGCACAAGAATCTCAAGAACAGCGTGACGAACGTCTGCAACAGAATATTACGAGAAAAAGAGCGGCACGAGAACGAAACATAGCTACAGTACGAGTACTAGATCGACAAAGGCAACGGATCAGCCGCTCATTAACACGTGCATCATTCGTTCGGCTTGCCTTTGAATATGCACCAGATATTAACTACTCAGCGCATTCAAAAATTGCTATCGGTGGAATGGATAAAGTATTTCAATATTGTCAGGCATTGAAATTTCGGAATGAAGCAGCCGGCATGTGTTGCGCATCAGGAAAAGTTGTGCTGTCACTTCTACCCGCTCCGCCGGAGCCTTTATTATCCCTTCTCACTGGCAATTCAGATGATTCCAAATTATTTTTGCGTAAGATACGCAAATTAAATTCTTGCTTCCAAATGACGTCATTTGGGGCAACTAAAATTTGTGATCGTGCATCCGATGGACGTAATATTGAAACTACATTCAAAATTCAACATTTTCGTCTTTGTTCGAAAATAATTTCATTGTACTAAAGGGTTATGGTAGTGAAATTTTTTGCCCCGGCTATAAAATACGTAGAATCAAAACAATTCAACATTACAAATCTTTTTGACAGGAAGAAGTCTGTCGGGTCCGCCGCTGCAACGCGTGGCTGATTTAGCTAGTCTATATCTTATATACATATATAAAAATAAGTGGCAGTTTTCGTTGTTCATTAAAAATCGCAAGAAGGAGCTCACCTATTGAAACCAATTTTTTAGGCATTGTTCGGACTACTTAGTAGATGGTTTGTGTGAAGTTCGACCCAAATCGGTATACCAGTTCTTCATTTATCTCATATTTTATAATGAGTTCAATAAATGGAAACAAATTTTGAAAATAGAAAACAGGGATTTTGCTGTCAAATTTAAAATTTTTTCAGTGTTGAAAGTAAACAATATTTTTTTCTGTTGGCATTTTATTTTGTACGTGCTGCGATAACTATTGTGCGTGTACTTTTCAAACAATATTTTTGTGGTGTTTCATATAGTTAAAAAAAAACGTTAATTTTGAGCTCTTGAAGTTTTTTTTTTTTTCTGAGACAAAGAAAAAATGCCAAGAGCCAAGCGAGCAAATATAGGGCGCCGAACGCGTGAAGCAAATTATGTGGCTAAACGAAGACAAAATCAGACTGAATATGAACGCACGCAAGCAAATGCATCGCAGCGTGAGCGAAATGAACGAAATAGATCGGTTAACACTGTACCTGCACAGAGTCTTGCACGGCAATCACGAGTAGGTACAAATTATCGTGAAGGGAGAGTTCCGCTTCGCCTTCGCGATCAAATGGAATATGCTGGCTTTCAATACGATCCTGACTGCGACTACAGCCTGCATGGTGACATTGGAGCAATGAGTATTATCTGTACGCATTGCAATGCAGCGAAGTTTCGAGGAGAAACAGCTGGCATGTGCTGCTCCAATGGCAAAGTGAAACTGCCAGCATTGGAGCCGCCACCCGATCCATTACATTCCTTGATCACTGGAGAATCGCCGACGTCTAAGCATTTCTTGAAGAATATTCAAGCATACAATTCATGCTTTCAAATGACTTCTTTTGGTGCAACAAAAATCATAAGAGATGAATTTATGCCGACGTTCAAGGTTCAGGGACAAATATACCATCGAGCAGGCTCGCTCTTACCATTTGCCGATGCTGACTATAAATTTTTGCAAATATATTTTATCGGTAATGGAATTGACCAACTGAATCAACGGTGTACAATTGGGACCGGCACAAGGAGAGAAATCGTACTGAATTTGCAAAGATTTCTCTATGAACAAAATGAATTGATTCGATTGTTCAAAATCAAAAACTATCAACGCCATGATTACTTAAGTGAACGCGCATTATTGTCACAATATACACGTCTCCGAAATCAATTTTGCCATTCTGGAAAAACTGCCAGGAGAAGCTACAATATATACATCAATTGATAGCGTTTTAAATCAAGATGAAGCAATTCATTATCCAACTGAATTCTTGAATTCTTTGGATCCCCCCGTACTGCCACCACATCGTTTAGTCATGAAAGTCGGTTCACCCATTATACTTCTTCAAAATCTGAAGCCACCGACATTGTGTAATGGCACAAGACTTTCAGTAAAAAAATTGTGGCCAAATTTGATTGAAGCAACCATACTAAATGGAAAGGCAGCAGGAGAAGTTGTACCCTTACCACGCATTCCAATGATACCAACGGACATGCCGTTTGAATTTAAGCGCTTGCAGTTCCCAGAACGTCTTGCCTTTGCGATGACCATCAACAAATCGCAAGGGCAAACGTTTCGAGTGTGTGGCGTCAATTTGGAAGAACCGTGCTTCTCCCGCGGCCAATTTTACGTCGCATGCTCGAGAGTGGGAACACCAAGGAATTTATTCATATACGCGCAAGGTGGAAAAACAAAAAATGTAGTTTACCAAAATGTTTTATAAGTTACAGTTTTAGAAAAATAAGTAAAACACAAACTAAAAAGAGTTTTAATCGATATAGTTGTAGCGAAGTGCACCGGGTAACAGCTAGTATCTATATATAAAATTCTCGTGTCACAGTTTTGTTACTAAACTCTCCCTAAACGGCTTTACCGATTTTAATGACATTTTGTATGTACAATCGGTAGGTCTGAGCATAGGTTTTTACAATTTCAAAGGACCACCATGATAAGTTCTTTTATCCTTAAGGTATGCTACAGTTGAGCCAGCCCTAGAGAAGTGTTTTACATGATCTTAGTAGACTAAATTAAAAATTCAGTTGGAAATATAATTCAATTCAATGTATCAATAAAATTATTTAGCTTTCCGGTGCTCGTTGCTACGCCAACAACTAAAACGTTGCAGTTGGACGCAACCGACTGCGATATAATTTTATACCAGTTTACATAGCCCTTTTTTTTAGGGCGGTGGGGCATGGCCCGTTGTTTGGGGGCGTGGCATCCAAAGTTTTGATTCAAATCTGTGTCAGATGTCACCATCTACCTATATGCCAATTTTGGTGGCTATAGCTTCAAAACTGTTTAAGATTCAGGCACTTTTGTTAGTAATTGGAGTGAGCCTGGGAGCGGAAGAGGTGTGCGTGAGATCCAAACTTTTAACGCAGTTTTTTTGGAGAATGTCAACCGGCTATCTTGCCCTCAATTTGAGGACTCTAACTTCAAAATGTTTGATACATAAATGTTTTATGGTTGAATCGACTTGTTATCGATTTCCCAGGCCCCCTGAGGTCGTAGAGCCCCAAATTTAACGAACATTCCTCAAAAAACTGCATTAACATTTTGGATGCCACGCCCACTTACACCGCCTACCTCTATATCTTTGTCAGTTTTTGAGCTAGAGTCTCCAAACTCGGTAGGGGATAGAAGGTGCCATCCGCCACAGATATGGTTGTCACGCCTACCCCTTCTGCCTGATATGTATATTATATACCCAAAACCCTCATATAAAACTATTTGCACTTAGAATCCTTAACACAGCTATGTAAACTGGTTTCAAAGTATATCGCAGTCGGTTGCGTCCGACTGCAACGTTTTTACTTGTTTTCATTTTTTTCAAAGGTAACCGCTGGACATTTGTGTGCAGTTTCTTAAATAAGAAAATAAAATATGCAAAGTTTTGTCTCTTGTAGTTTTTATACAAAATAAATATTAAATATTTTGCCGCCAAGTAACTCGTGCTGCTTGACAACTCTGCTATGACATCTTGCTTGAACAAATTTTGTACACCGAATGGCAAAATATCTTAGACAATTGTTAGAGATTTATATCAATAAAAATTCATGAATTAAAACATTTATTATACTTAAATGTATTTACAATATGCATTGAAGCTAAAAATTACCTTTCTAAAATGGTCTACTTATTATGCACTAGACGTTTTATTTTGCTTAAACTAAGCAAAACACTGGCTTAACAGCTTCGAGTTTTAAAAGCTTCTCAAACAGCGCTCTGGCAAACCTAAAACCACCATCATGTTGGTTTCGGGTTGAAATTCGGTTGGTTTTCATTAGTAGCACACCCTTGTATATAAGTATTTCGTACTTTTCTCAAGCTTAAATTATCCTATTTTATGGTTTTTATTTCGCTGTTAATCTCTGTTTAAAACAGCAACCACGAAATAGTAAAATAAAATAAAATAAAAATAAAATAAAATAAAATATAAAGATAAGAAATTATAAAATGCCGTGGGTGGTATTCGAATCCGCAACTCGTACTTGAGTCAAGAATTTTTGTTCTCGATTTCAGTATTTCTGGAAATATACTTCATTTAAGTTCACTTATAATTATTTAAAGAATCTTGTACTTGATTTAAGTATTTTACTACTTATTACAAGTATTTCGTACTTGTATGTAGAACATTTATACTTAATTCAAGTTTATTTGGGACAAGATCAAGATTTTCTTTCTTCAATTTTCATTTAAGTACGTTTTAGACTTATTTTAAGAATTCCTAAGTTCGAATCGTCCTTAAATATTTTCAGTAGGAGTCGGGATTATTCTAGAATAAAATTCTAGAATTTAGAACATCATTTTTTATTCTGTGTACACAAAAATGACTGTACGGGTTACATATGAGGTTAATAGTATTTTCTTGACTAGAGCATTCTTACTTGTTACTTGTTTAATATTTAAAATCGTGAGCTTTTAAAATGCCAGCAAGACGCAAAGGAGCTTCTTCAAGCCGTCGAACACGTAGATCTGCAAGAATACGAAATGCAAAAGCACAAAGAACGATGTCTGTCTGTGGCTTAGATTTGAGCACACAATGTTTTTCACAAAGACAACTATACGTGGTGAGCTCGCGAGTGGGCAAACTATCAAGTTTGTTTTTGTTGACAAAAGGTGAAATAACAACAAATATTGTACACACGTTGCAGTAAAGGATCGATATTATTTTTAGTAATATTGATAAGTAAATTAATTTAAATTAATAAAAAGGTATTTTTGTATTGTATCACAGCGCTACATATCTCTTTGTTGAGCTATTGAGCTTTTTCAATAGCTATCGAGTTTCCACAAAATTTAATAAATATAAATGCGACGAAACTTGCATTAATATAAATTTGATTTATTTGCCTTCGTGGCCAAACTTAAATCTATTAGAAATGTTAATTGTTAATTGCAGGCTCCGAATTGAGCTGTGCAATGAAATATGCAAAAACGAATTGGCAGGTGTCGAAAACCGTGCCGCGACTTGAATTCTCGAGTGATCGAACAGAACTAAATTAGCTGCCGAATTGAAGCAGCTGCCTTGCCCTTAGTTAATTCCAAGGGCAAGCAATAGAAAAATGCAAGGTAAAGAACTACGATGAGCGTAACAACAGTTATATGAGAAAAGTTAATTTGCTCTTATGCTGCGTATAGCACAACTTATAAAAGAGATTAAACATTAAGAGATGAAGCTGATTTGTTGGTTACGCAGCTACTTACACCAAACAAAGTAGCTGCGTAACCAAACATTCTCCCCCAGTTGAAAGATACGGGCTTTCAGCAACATCTTCTTTTGGAAGCGCACAAAATTTGCGCACAGCTCTCTTAATGGTTCCAGTTGACGTCTTGAGAACAGCTACTCTGGAAAAGTCGTCAGAACCAGCAACAAACTCGACCACACGAGCCAGTGGCCATTTAAGGGGTGGCAGGATTTCATCCTTTACAAGGACGACATCATTAACGAGCACGCCCGGCTGGGATGCTCTCCATTTGGACCGCTGCTGAAAAAGCGTTAAGTATTCATTACGCCAACGACTCAGCGTGGTGACATCAGGCTCCGGATAAAGCGCAAGTGGCGCAGTGCCAAGGAAGTGTGCAGGTGTTAACACATCCAGATCTGCAGGGTGCTCTGAAAGTGGAAAAAGAGGTCAAGAGTTTATTATGGCGCCAATGTGGCAGACGAGTGTGCGCAGATCATCCAGGGGCAGAAGCGAGGGTCCGACCGACCGATAAAAGCGGTATTTTGCTGTTTTCACCGCCGCCTCCCAAAGACCACCGAAATGCGGAAAGCGCATTCCCATTCGATGTCATCAGCGACACAAAACTCTCGAACAGAGTTGATGTGCTTCTCGCTGAGGAAGAGTCGCTTAAGTTCAGCTAGTTCATTCTTGACTCCAACGACCATATGCGAATAGGTTTACATCTGGTGAGAATGAACCGCTTAAGAGCATTAAGAAAGGCTGCTGTTGACAAATCAGGAACCAGTTCGAGATGCACTGCCTTTGTTGCGAAGCAAATGAAGACTGAGATGTAGCATTTTACGGGTCCTTTGTTACGAATTTCGCTCTTGTAGTAAAACGGTCCACAATAGTCCACTCCAGTTACAACGAAAGGATGCGAGCCACTTACACGATCCCGAGAAAGATCCGCCATGATAGTCTCAGCCAAAACAGGTTTAGCTCGAAAGCACATGATGCATTTGCTTGTTACTCTGGAGACAGTCTTACGGCCACCAATAGGCCAATAGTGGAGCCGAATATGAGCAAGCAGAGTCCAGCATGCAGCTGACGCCTATTAAAGTGCACGATGATGGCGCGTGTGACAGGATGATGACTCGGAAGTATGATCGGATGTTGAGCATCGAAATCAAGGCTCGAGTGCTTTAGACGGCCACCAACACGAAGAAGTCCAGAATCATCCATGAATGGGGTAAGCGAGGCGATAGAGCTGGATGATTTGATCGTTCTTCCGTCTTGAAGAGCCCTATAATCATCACTCAGATTCGCCTTCTGGATGCTCCGCAAGAGTAATTGAGTACCCTTGTGTATCCAATCTACTGTGAGACTGGGATGCCTGATGCGATTCCGAAATTTATATATGTAACCGAAGACACGACGCAGGTTATGAAAGGAGTTTGTAAACTTGCCTCCTATGCTGACATCAGAGCATTTAGAAATTCCAACTAGCACCTTTTGCCGCAGCTCAGGAAGCGTCCGGGCCGGTAAACACGATGCAGGCCAGTCGCACTCTCCTTTGGTTAAAAATCGGGACCATTAGACCACAACGATGATTCTATAAGTTCGCTTGGAAGAGCTCCTCTAGAAAGAATGTCTGCCGGGTTGCATGCCGTCGGTAAGTAGCGCCATTCCATTTCTGTCGTTAGCTCTTGTATTAAAGATATGCGATTAGCTGTGAACATTTGGAAGCGCGAAGGCTCATCACGTATCCAGGATAAAACAACTGCCGAAACCGACCAACAATAGTCTCTGCAATTAAACAGATGTATTTGAGCTACTTCGCGAATGAGTTGAGATAGGAGTGCAGCAGCAAATAGTTCCAGCTTTGGTACTGTCAGAGTTCGCAAGGGTGCCACTCGAGACTTAGAGCACAACAAACGAGCTATGCGCCGTCCCTCTGTTATGGATACGACGTAAATGCATCCACCGTAAGCCTCAATGCTTGCATCACTAAAACCATGAACTTCGATGATGCCTTTTGGAACGATGACAAGTCGAGGTAGTTTTATTTGCTCTGTATTGCAAATATCGGTACACAAGCTATTCCAAGAAGAATGCAAAGATGCAGGAAGACTTTCATCCCAATCCAATCGCTCTCTCCAAATGCGCTGCAAAAAGATTTTGCCCTTGGCTACCACGGGTCCGATAAGTCCAAGTGGGTCATAAAAATGAGCAATGGTAGACAGCACAGACCGTTTGCTTGGTTTTCCAGGCGCTTTCATAGGAGAAAAATTGAATAGAAGGCAGTCAGAAGCTGGATCCCATGCAAGTCCGAGAGTCTTCGTTACATCTGTGCCATCGTCAAACTTTAAAAAAGTTTCCTTTTCCTCATCAGGAATATGTTGAAGCACGTTAAGATTATTGGAGCACCACTTCCTAAGCCTAAAATTTCCCTTACGAAGCAGACTGACTGTTTTCTCCATAATGTCAAATACTTACTCAGCAGAGTCACCTCCAGTAATAAGATCATCTACATAAAAATCGCTCAAGACCACTTTAGATCCAACAGGAAACGATCTTCTTTCATCAATAGCCAATTGCTGCATGGAACGAACAGCCAGAAAAGAAGTTGGCTTTGTGCCATAGGTGACAGTATCCAGCTTGAAAACTTGAATTTCCTGATGAGGAGAATCACGCCACATGATACATTGAAAATAGGAATCGGGTTCAGCCATCCTAACGCACCTATACATTTTGCAAATGTCGCCAGTCAGGGCTATTGGGAACGTCCTAAACTGCAACAGTGTACTGAACAGCTTGCGTTGAATAGTTGGGCCTGCCATGAGGATTTCATTCAGGGAATAACCAGACGAAGACACGGCTGAACCATCAAAAACAACTCGAAGCTTAGTTGTGGAGCTTTCTTCCTTAAGAACACAATGATGAGGAAGATAATACTTGCAGCGACTTAGCATGTGCGACTCCACAAGAGACATGTGATTCAAATTCACATACTCCTTGATAAATTCTTAGTATTGAGATTTTAACCCAGGATGACGCTCTAATTTGCGTTCCAGGTTACAAAACCGACGATATGCTTGCTGATGCGAATCCCCAATCAGATCCACAGCATGCTTGACTGGAAGGCGAACCGAATATTTGCCAGTGTCCAATAGTTTGTTTAAAATGCGCTTCACAATCAAGTTCCTCCTTGGTGGATTCGTTAACTAAACGAGAACAAGATTCTACCTCCCAAAACCGACGAACGATTTCATCAAGCTTGTGATCAGGGCTGGGATTTGCCATAGGAACCGAGCGAGTGACCGTCAATGAGGCAGGGCTCGTCGAAGACGTTCCTCCTGTCACTATCCAGCCCAGTTGAGTTTTTTGCAAAATAGGCAAGCCAGGATCGATTTTGATTTGACCAACACACAACAATTCAAAAAACAGGCCAGCTCCAATAAACAGGTCGATTTGTTGCGGCTTAAAGAACTCTGGATCAGCTAAGCGAATATTTGAGGGTATTTTCCAGAGATCAGTGCTAATATCGTAACTAGGCTGATTTCCAGTTATAGACGGAGCTACTAGAACCGAGATGTAAGCAGCGTACTCAGATGCTCGCGATTGAAAACTTATATCGGCTGAAAAACCTTCTGAGGCAACACTAGATTCCCCTAATCCAGAAATCAAAGTAGGTGAGCGATACTTGCGCAGCTGAAGGTGTTGAGCTAAACGAGACGTAATAATGTGCACCTGCGACCCAGAATCAAGCCGAGCTCGGCAAGGAACCAACACTCCAGTACGACTTCTGACGTTAATTACAGCAGTTGCCAAGAGCACTATGACTTGACTGAGATTTTGGGCTACAACTGTTGTAGAGGGTTTTGTCGCAGGCGGATGCGGAGCGGAGTTAAACTGAGAACCGTCAATCTGATTCTCAAAATGCAGAAGCGTATGATGCTTGGCCTTGCAACGGTTGCAGGCAATGGAGCTGCACTCCTTTAGCCGATGACCTTTGCGCAGGTAATTAATGCAAAGAGAAAGTTTCTTTACCTCGCGTAGACGCAGTTGCGGAGACAGATTTCCAAAACGGGAACAGTTGTAAATTAAGTGGCCAGAGGTCTCACAAAACACACATTCATTTGTGCTGGAGTTAGTACCGACAAAGGCTTTTCTACTGGTGTTAGAGATTTTGCTACTTTTTCCCACCTTCGAACTAGGCGTATACGTTGCCATAGCGTGCTCCACATTTTCCAATCTTTGACATCGTCGATCCAGAAATGCCAAGAAGCTGTCGAAAAATATATTGAATATTTGAGTACTGATATTACTTACATTTATTATACTTTGATAAAAAAGGTATCATAGTATATTGGGTTTGTGCAATGTCCGTCATGGTGTCTGTCAGTCAGTCCGTCTGTCCGTATGAACGCAAATTTTTTCGACACCCTTAAAGCTAGAGCCTTGCAACTTTGCAAATATCTTGGTACATGCCTTCGTCAGACAAAGTGTTAAGTTTACGCTCTACGACCTCAGGGAGCCTGGGAAATCGATAACAAGTCGATACACTTTGATGTGCAAATCGATAAAACACGTATATCCCACATTTGAGCAGCTAAAGTCACCAAATTGGATGGCAAGATAGCTGGTGACATTCATCAAAAAACTGCATCAAAAGTTTGAATGCCACGCCCACCTCTTTCACCCCCAGCCCCCCTCCAATTATAAACAAAAATTTTTGCTAGTCACCTAATCTTTGTCAGTTTTGAGCTAGAGTCTCCAAACTTGGTAGAAGGTGCCATCCGCCGCAAAAATGCATCAAATTTGGATGTAACGCCTACCCCATCTGCCTGATATTTATACCCAAAGCCTTATATTTTACCAATTGCACACGGAATCCTTAACACAGCTATGTAAGCTGGTATCAAAGTATATACAAGTCGGTTGCGTCCGACTGCAACATTTTTGTCTTAATTTGATTTGATTTTAATTTTAAGTCGACTGATATTAGTTGACAATAAACAAATCTATATATAAAAATAAATGGCAGTTTTCGTTGTTTATTTATAGCGCAAGAACGAGCTCACCTATTGAAACCAAATTTTTAGTCATTGTTCGGACTATTTAGTAGATGGTTTGTGTGAAGTTCGACCCAAATCGGTATACCAATTCTTCATTTATCTCATGTTATATAATGAGTTCAATGAATGGAAACAAATTTTGAAAATAGAAAACAGGGATTTTGCTGTCAAATTTAAAATTTTTTCAGTGTTGAAAGTAAACAATATTTTTTTCTGTTGTCATTTTATTTTGTACGTGCTGCGATAACTATTGTGCGTGTACTTTTCAAACAATATTTTTGCGGTGTTTCATATAGTTAAAAAAAAACGTTAGTTTTTTTTTTTTCTGAGACAAAAAAAATGCCTCGAGCCAAGCGAGCAAATATAGGGCGCCGAACGCGTACAGCAAATAATGTGGCAATACGAAGACGAAGTCAGACTGAATATGAACGCACGCAAGCAAATGCATCGCAGCGTGAGCGAAACGAACGAAATAGATCGGTTAACACTGTACCTGCACAGAGTCTTGCACGGCGATCACGAGTAGGTACAAATTATCGTGAAGGCAGAGTTCCGCTTCGCTTTCGTGATCAAATGAAATATGCTGGCTTTCAATACGATCCTGACTGCGACTACAGCCTGCATGGTGAAATTGGAGCAATGAAAATTATTTGTACGCATTGCAATGCAGCGAAGTTTCGAGGAGAAACAGCTGGCATGTGCTGCTCCAATGGCAAAGCCGCCAAAAAAAACCGCCACCGATCCATTACTTTCCTTGATCACTGGAGAATCGCCGACGTCTAAGCATTTCTTGAAGAATATTCAAGCATACAATTCATGCTTTCAAATGACTTCTTTTGGTGAAACAAAAATCATTAGAGATGAATTTATGCCGACGTTCAAGGTTCAGGGACAAATATACCATCGAGCAGGCTCGCTCTTACCATATGCCGATGCTGACTATAAATTTTTGCAAATATAAGTTACAGTTTTAGAAAAATAAGTAAAACACAAATTAAAAACCATTAAAAGTTGTAATCGATATAGGTGAAGCGAAGTGCACCGGGTAACAGCTAGTAAACAAATAAATAATAATAATAAAAGCTCAGTCATATTTTTTAATTATACATATACAATATTCGTTTATATGTCAATACAACAAGAGGAGCAAACCGAAAAAAACAAATATGTACATATGTATATTCTCCAAGTTTTAGCAGCTATATCCACCGATTTGGGCTTGCGATATTTTTGTGATATTCTTCTTCATCACTAAAGGCTTGCTTCCGCCTTTTGATTAAAAGTCTTCACAACGTTCTCAGTTTTTGTACAAGACTGCGTGCATCCATCAAACATGGTTCTCTTTTTTATACCTTAGTTCTTAATATCTTCTTTTTTGCAAAATCCTGAACAGTAATTTTTAACCCGTCATGAGAGTACACATATCACCGAAGGTTGCGTCCGACTGCAATGTTATCACTCGATCTTACATACAGAAATAACATGTAAGAAGGCTCTAGTCGAGAAATCCTGACTAAGACATGCCCTTAACCCCATACGTAACCCGTACAGTCATTTTTATACTTTGATACCAAAGGTATCATAGTATATTGGGTTTGTGCAATGTCCGTCATGGTGTCCGTCCGTCCGTCCGTCCGTCCGTCTGTATGAACGCAACTTTTTTCGACACCCTTAAAGCTAGAACCTTGCAACTTTGCAAATATCTTGGTACATGTCTTCGTCAGACAAAGTGTTAAATGTAGGGCTCTACGACCTCAGGGGGCCCGAGAAATCGATAACAAGTCGATACACCTCGATGTGCAAATCGATAAAACACAAATATATCCCACATTTTAGCAGCTAGAGTCACCAAATTTGATGGCAAGATAGCTGGTAACATTCCTAAAAACTGCATTAAAGTTTGATGCCACGCCCACCTATTTCCCCCTCCAATTATAAACAAAAATGCCTGTATCTTCTACAGTTTTGAAGCTATAGCCACCAAAATTGACATGAAGGTAGATACTGACATCTGACAAAGTTATGCATCAAAACATTGGATGCCACTCCCCCAAACAACGGGATATGGCCCACCGCCCTAAAAAAAAACCGGAAGGCATGTATCTTCGCCAGTTTTTAAGCTAGAGTCACCAAATTTGGTATGAACATTGGTAGTGAGATCCGTAGCAGGTGTACATCAATATTTTGGATGCCACGCCCACTTATTCCGCCCACCGCTATATCTCTCTCAGTTTTTGAGCTAGGCTCTTCAAATTTGGTATGAACATTGTTAGTGGCATCCGTAACAGATCTGCATCAATGTTTTGGATGCCACGCCCACTTATACCGCCCACCTCTATATCTTTGTCAGTTTTTGAGCTAGAGTCTCCAATTTTATACCCAAAACCCTCATATATTACTATTTGCACTCAGAATCCTTAACACAGCTGTGTGAACTGGTATCAAAGTATATCGCAGTCGGTTGCGTCCGACTGCAACGTTTTTACTTGTTTTGTATTTACCCAGTGACGAAATGACCAAACTTCAAACTGCGATATCTCCTGTGTTTCTTAACCGATTTTGATCTAATTTTTTAAATGATTGTTATTTTATCAATAGTATTAAACCACGTTTTCACAATGCAAGGTTTTTTTTCCTATCGATCACATGTGTATATCGGAATAATTTGAAACAAACTTGTTCTGCTCATGGTAGAGGTTTCAAATTTAAAGTCTCTAGCTCTTATAGTCTCTGGGATCGGTGCGTTCATACAGACAGACGGACAGACAGACAGACGGACAGACAGACATGGCTATACACAGAAAAAAAAATGACGTTCTAAAATCTAGATTTTTAATCTAGAATTATCTCGATTCGTACTTAAAATATTTAAGTACGTTTCGAACTTAGGAAATCTTAAAATAAGTCTAAAACGTACTTAAAAGGGAAATTCAAGAATAAAAATCTTGATCTAATCCCAAATAAACTTGAATTAAGTATAGGTGAACTTGAATCTTGATTCAAGTACGAGTTGCGGGTTCGAATCCCACCCAAGGCATTTTATAATTTCTTTTGTTTATATTAACAAAGTATTTTATTTAATATTTCGTGGTTGCTGTTTTAAACAGAGATTAACAGCCATATAAAAACCATAAAATAGGACAATTTAAGCTTGATATAAGTACGAAATACTTATATTTACTAAAAAAAATGTATACAAAATCGTTCTCTCGCATACACAAAATGTAACGGCATCTCTCTCAAAAGAGAGACGATCGCCTTCATACATTCAGTGACGTGATGTTAGCTTAAACTATCCATTAGCTGCAAAAGGATTGTTTACGGATCTTGCTCAACAGATAAGACATTCGCCGCAAGCACAAGAGGTCTCAGGTTCGAATCTTCGTCACGGGTGGGTAAGTGTGAACAACAATTTATAATGGCTTTTTCTTAATTTTCTTCTCTTCCCTACATCTCTACTTAAGGCACGAGGAATGATTGGAAACTTTAAAAAAAAATCACCTCCATTAGCAGCACAAGTCGCTATGTATCAAAAGAGGAGCTTTTATATATCGAGTTCAAGGAGTACTTAAATCAAGATTTGCCCATCTTAAAAAATCGTACTTTAAATCAAGTACGACATGCTCCACCTCAGTAAAACCGTACTAAGTGAGAATCAAATTCGGATTGTTTGGTTTTTTGCGTACGAAATACTTGATTTTTTCCATCATTGTAAACTAATTTTTAAGATCGTTTAATTAATATTTTAAATTTGTCAGTTCTTAAATCAAATGGTTTCAGTTTGTCAAATCTTAAATTTCAAGATTTTTAATACTTAATCTAAGAAATAAAAATCTTAAAATAAGTTTCCATCATACTCAAAACGTTCTTAAATTAAGAATGCCCGATCTAGAACGTTTAGAACGTTTCATACTTGATTCAAGAATTTTCGGTCTCGCACGAGAAATAAGTCCGAAAAGTTGTGTTTCAACTTGAAAATTTCAAGATTGAAATTCTTGATTTTTTTTTTTGAGTGTAGGGTCGGATATGCTTCCTTCTGTCTGTTATACACACGCACAAAAACATTATACCCTTATTTATCCCTTTTATATGTTAAGGGTTAAAAAAGCCTTAGACGACTGAATATTTCATTTGCTGTCTCAAAGGTGGCTGACCGAGTGTTCTTCGTAGAAAACCTGTGGCTCTACAATATTCACTTTATTAATATTGAACTAGGCCCCGCTTGATTCGCTGCGCCAATAGTTATTACAAAATTTTAGCAATACATATAAAATAAATAAGTTAGTTAATGTTTAACAACATATTAGCAAAGTATTTAATATTCTTTTTTTCACGTCACCATTGAGGTTGAGAATCAGACGCGTCATTTTACTTTGATACCAAAGGTATCATATTATATTGGGTTTATGCAATGTCCGTCATGGTGTCTGTCTGTCCGTCCGTCCGTCCGTCCGCCCGTCCGTCCGTTTGAACGCAACCTTTTTCTAGAGCCTTGCAGCTTTGCAAATATCTTGGAACATACCATTGTCAGACAAAGTGTTAAATTTGGCACTACTACCTCAGGGGCCTAGAAAATCGATAACAAATCGATACCCCTCGATGTGCAAACAGATGAAACACATATATATGTATCACATTTTAGCAGCTAGAGTCACCAAATTTGTGGGCAAGCTAGCCGATGACATTCCCCAAAAACTGCATCGAAAGTTTGGATGCCACGCCCACCTCTTCCTCTCCCAGCCCCCCCTTCAGTTATAATCGAGAAATGACTGTATTTCCCACAGTTTTAAAGCTATGCTCACGAAATTTTATGGGAAGGTAGATGCTGAAGTCTTACAAAGATATGCATCAAAACATTGGATGCCACGGCCCTACTGATACCGCCCACCTCCTAAAATCTGAAAACTCTTTATCTTTTTCAGTTTTAGGGCTAGTCACCAAATTTGCTAGAAACATTGTTAGTAACATCCGTAACCGATCTTCATTATAGTTTTATATGCCACGTCCACCTTCTCCACCCACCTCGTTAATATGAAATTTCTATATTTTTCCCAGCTTTTGCGCTAGAGTCATCAAACTTGGAAACATTGTTAGTGACATCCGTAACAAATGTGCAATATTGGATACCACGCCCACTTATACCGCCCACCTAAATATCTTTCTCAGTTTTTGCGCTAGAGTCTCCAAACTTGATAGGGGGTAGAAGGTGCCATCCGCCACACATATGCATCACAAATTTGAATGTCACGCCTACCACTTCCGCCTGTCTTTTTATACCCAAAACCCCCATGTGTTACAAATACATACAAACTTACATATGTGCTTTGCTTGCTTGTTCGAAATTGTATATTAACAATGTTTGTGTGGTACGACGTAACGTCTGAGTTAGATAAGCAGCAAGTAAGCAAATCTACAGCTATACAAAGATGTTCAAGATTAATTATTTTCGCGCAAATGGCTCGTTATAAAAAACAAATACAAATTGAATGTATGTACATAGGACATATTTTTGATTTTTTTATCAAGTCTTTCGCCCATTGTTCTTTATAAGTTTTAATTCAAATTTTGGATCGAGCTCAGTGTGGCACATCCCAAGTACAACCCGGTTTACATGGTGACGACCATTTTGTAATTTATAAATCGAATAAATTTTAATCTTTATAAAATATTAAATTTGATAATTTTAAATATTTGTGCCACTAAAGCAATGTTATTGAATTAATAATATGGATTATTAAATAAGAAAGGTATTAATTGTTTTTAATTTTATGTTTGTTACATTGAATAATGTTTTTTTTGGTTAACAAATTTAATCTCCTTTTAAAAATCGCTCCGTATCATTAACAAATAAATTTTAAATATAAATATAATCCAACTTTAACTAAACTACTATTATAATCATTCTGTATTTTAATTTTATTTTTTTTTTATTTTTAAATTTATGTTTATCTGACTTGTTAATAAATAGTTTAATAGTCATTAAATTAAATAAACAAATTTTAGAATAAATATAAATGTATGCCACTATAATTTTGTTGTAGCCTGTTTTTCATTATTTTTTTAGCAAGCACCTGAATTAACTTAAAAACCTTGTTAGTTATTTTTAATATATAATTTATAAATTACGTGTGTTTTAATTTTTGTAACGTATATAAACAAGTTTATAACAAATCTAGCATTTCTTTTAGAAATGGTTTTTTGTATTATTTAATTAATCACAATCTTGTAATTTTTGTAGTTGTTCTGTTTTTTTTGATTTTGTGTTTGCTTTTATAATATATTATCGACGTTAGTATAACTTTCTCTTTAAGGTCGCTTATAACAATTGTCTATTAATGTTATAAGTGTCTAGTCAATCTGTGTCTTCCCTACTTACAACGATCGCTTTTCAAACCCTTTTAATAATGATATATTCTAATTTCACCTTTTGTAAATAAATTTAAATTTGAAGGATTTCACATTTGTTAACATAATATTTTGCTTTAACTTTTATTTATTTAAAGTACTAAAATTTTCTAAATTCATAACTAACATAAGCAAAGGGTTATATTAATTTATTTATTTAATATTTTATAAGATTTATATTTATTTTTAAAGTGGCGCTGACCTTCCTAATAAACTGAGAAAAATGTACATATGAACATATCTATACAACTTTTTTGCATTAAATATACATACATATGTATGCAGATTACATTTTCTTAAGGTTCTATTTGTTAGTGCTTTTGTTTTTGCACGGTATATACATATATTTGCACTTGCATGTTTTGTTATATATATATATGTACAAAACAATGTTGAATGTACGTACGTACATACATGTGTATGTATGTACATATGTACATACGTCCATTTGCAACACCAACCAAAGTTACAAATGTCAGCTCGAAAATTATATCAAAACAACAATGGCAATAGGTATTTGTGTGTTAAGTTTTGTTTGATAATTAGCAAGTATGTAGGTAAAACCAGCCCCGTAACATATTCTGGTGTACAAAACCAAGTTATGTTTTAATTGATTTGTTTTAATTCAATGATACCAACAAAAAGAAGCATTGCGAGCCCAACAACAACACTTACTAACAACAACAACAACAAATGCTACTTGATTCGAAAAACAATTGTCAAAGGCACAAAGAAGAAAAGAGAATAACGGAGACACATCTACAGACGGCAGAAGTGGAATGGGTCATTTGTTTTGTTTTTGTAAATTCGGCCGCAATAGCTTGTGCGCAGACGGCAGTAGTGGAATGGGTCATGTATTTTTTTTTTGTACACACGGCGGCGTTGAAACTCACAGCTTGTGCGACAGTGAGGCGCCAGAATGGTGAAATGAGGTAAAGTGATTAATGCAATAAATTGATTTGTATGGGAGGTACTCGAAGGAGTGGTCCAAATTAAAAATCCTTTCTTAGTGCTCACTTTCACCGAGAATGGAATATTTTGTGAAAAAATTTTTAGCCTTCTAGCTCTTATCGTTTAGGCTGTGGGCCTCTCAACAATCAGTCAGTCAGTCAGGACAAACAATTTTATATATTTAAATAAGTTTAATGTGTAATCTCTCTTGGCAGGAGACGCTGGGTCCAGTGCTGTAAAACTTCCAAAAGTATCGATATCTATTGTTAATTAATATCGCGAGGAACCAGTGTTTGCTTCCATCGCCGTGGGGCTGCCAGACTTGGCTGTGGCTGGGTTGCCACATCTACTCCCCCCCTAGTGTCTTCGTCAGTCTTCAAAAGAAAATGGAATTTCATCCATAGTTTGAGAAGTTGTTGCTGGCTCATGAGGAGACGGTTGCTATCCCTGATTATCATTCTACGTATCGAGGTTAACAAGGAAAGCGGGTTAAAGAAGGTCAATTGAGATTGCCTTGTTCTCGCCATTTACATTTATAGCTCTGATTGCTCGAGTTTGCTGACGTAGAAGCCCAGAGAGGCGATGTTGGGCGATTTGCGAAGCCTAATTCTTGGGGACAAAAAACCCGTTGGGTAGACAAATTGAAGTAGCAAAAAGCATTTCTGCTGGTGAAGCTTGCAGGTCTGATTTGAATGTTGCCCGAAATCCTAGTAAAACCATTGGAAGCAGATCAGGCCATTGAATCTGCGAGTTGCACATTAAGCAGCCCTTGATTTTTCGATGTCATCTTTGAATCATGCTGTTCGCTTGGGGGTGGTATGCCGTAGTCCGAATTCTTTGAGATCCAACGATTTTTAATTTTGTAATAGTAGAGGGGCTCTTAATGGGCAAATCGACAGCGAGGAGAATGCCATTGCAATAGTTTCTACTAAATCTATTGATAATTGTTAGGCAGTAGCGGAAAGCATTGATGCAGGGAAGCTCTATAAGATCCAAATGGATATGATTAAAGCGGTTGTCCGGCACCTCGATTCTTTCGAGAGCACTGCGTGTGTGCCAATGAATTTTAGCGCGTTGGCATGCGACACACTATCGTGCCCATAGCGTTTCATCTCTGTTTATACCTGGCCAGATATAGCGTTGCCGAAGTAAATTCGCTGTTGTGCGACCACTTGGGTATGCCAGGCCGTGTACTGAGTAAAAAGCTTGACGTCTTATTGTTTGTGGCAGGTATGGTCCAGTTGAGGTGACGCATAGTATGTTCAGCTGTTCAATGCGAACAATTTCCAGGTGAAGCGATGTACATTGTATCCGCCAGCAGTGGGATTTTCTCATCACTTTGTTGGACGTTGAAGATTGTTTGCGCATTAAAGGTACTTGGCATATTAATCGCATTCATGCGAGTTAGTGCATCCGCAACTGTGTTGTCTTTATCAGAAACATGTATAATTTCTGTTGAAAACTGGGAAATTAGGTCCAGTTGGCGCAATTGACGTGTAGATGCCTTGGAAGCCTTTTGTGCAAATGCAAATGCTAACGGTTATGATAACTCTGTGTAATAAAGGGTTTAAAAACTCTGTGAGCGGAATATGTGCTTCTGCTGCATTAGGAATCAGTCGGCGATAATAATTGACCAAACCAAGGAACTTGCTCAATTCCATGATTGACTTGGGCTTAGGGAACTCATTGATGGCTTGAGTTCGCTCCTTAGGGGGCTTAAAACCTTTTGGCGTTGACTGTGACCCTAAGAAGCTTACCTCACTTTGCCCAAATAAGCATTTTTGTGGTTTGATCAAGTGGTTTGTACGAAGAATCTCGAAAACTTTGGTTAGATACTGTAGATACTCCTGATGCGATGCGGATAACACGATAATATCGTCTATGTAGCAGCCGACAAAGGAAAGACCACGCAGCAGGTTATCCATGTGCCGTTGGAATGTTTGTGCTGCATTTCGGAGGCCAGTTGACATGCCAATGAATTCAAATAATCCTAATGACGTCGTGACAGCTGTTTTTGCGATGTCACAAGTAGCTACCGGAATTTGATGATACGCGCGCTCTAGGTCAATCGTGGAGATCCGTGCAGACGCTGAAGTATGTCACAGTGTGGGACAGTTTTCTGTAGTCACCTGTGGTGCGCCATCCGTTATTCTTTCTAGGTACCGAGTGTATGGTATCTCTACGTAATGTGATACATCATTATCAGTGCGTTTTGCTGGAAACGTGTTTGGTCGTGTTAATTTGATAAAGTGATTAAGGGGGTCAGCATATGGACGAGTGATTCCGTGCAAGTGAGTTGACTGTAGTGACTTGAGATAGTTTCCCAGTTGTTGGCATCTCGGATTTTGGATTCATGAGCTTTTTACTCTTGAGATCGAGCAGAAAGCCATGGTGCGTGAGAAAATTAGCTCCGAGGATAGCTAATTGGATGTTAGCGACGACAAATAACCAGTTGAAATTGCGGTGCAGATTGAGATCAATTGTTACATTTAAAGTGCCATAAGTGTTCATTATTGAGTTGTTTGCCGCGTAAAGCTTAAGGTCACTCTTTTGTCGTTTGCTTTTTAACATTGAGATCGGGATGAGTGAGATGACTGATCCGGAATCAATAAGGAAATTAATGCTAGGAGTACGATCCAAAATATAGAGGCGGCACTCAGTGGTAAGGCAAGCCGCCAGAACATATAACAGCTGGCTTAGTTTGCCTGTTTTGATTTAAATGAACACGGCTGTGAACATTTGATAGCGGTGGCACCAAATTTGTTATGATAAAAACAAACTCGTGCTTTGTTTGGTGTGTCTCGAGATTCAATACGTTTATGATTTGGATTCTCCCCGTGGTTATATAGTTTTTGCTTTAGTTGCGTCAATACGGCATTCATCTTAACCAAGGTGTGCTCCAGATTATCAAGATGGCTGTAAGCAGTGTTTTAATGGGAAAAGACGAAGATTGTTGCAACTTTGCAGCAACTGCAATTTGCTCCTCTATAGAGGCCGAACATAGCACTATCAAGCTTTGTTGAATATGTTGTGGCAGAAGTGCAAGCCAAGTACGTCGCTGGAGACGTGGCCTCCAGCAAGCATAGTCATTTGTCGTAGCAGCTGCGATGGCTTTTGATCTTCAAGGACAAGCTCAGACAGCGCTCTATGCAACTTTCAGTCTGATGACTCAGTGAACCGTTTAATAATAGTCGCCTTTAAACTGTTATATTTATTAGCATCCGGTAGGTGCATGATGACATCTGTTAATTCCGACATGACGCTGGCATCAAGTGCGCTCACTAAGTAGTAATAGCCCGTGTTGTCGGAAGTGATGCAATTGCATACAAATTGTGCCTCAACTTGTATAAACCATAGCTCAACATGATCTTTCCAGAAGGGTGGCAGCTTGATAGTACCGTTCTGTTGGCAAGTTGCCGTAAGCATGAGCTTGGTTTTGTTGCGTAGAGCTGGAACTTGACGTGCCGGTTGGCACGTTGTCGCTGCGTTGCGTCGCAATTCACCTGAGTCTGGTAAACAAGCTGTGTTTGCTGGATCGTTGGGAGTGCTCATTTTGCTAGTCGGGGTCACCAATGTGGAACCTGTGGTTCTACAATATTCACTTTATTAATATTCTATCAGTTTTATGTAAAATGTTTCTTTGGCAGGATACGCGGTAAGGTTAAGGCGTCGCTTGGTCCAAAAGTATCGATATCTATTGTTAATAAATGAATATCATTATAATATTCATAAATTCAACATTATTGGACTCCCAACTAACCTCCTTTCATGGCTTTCTGAGTACTTGTGTGGCCGTACACAAAAAGTTGTCTTTAAATCATCTGTTTCTAAACATATTTATGTAACATCAGGTGCCCTCAAGGTAGTCACCTTGGACCTTTATAATGTAATCTCATTATTAATGATCTTCCGGCGGTAGTAGCTACCGCATTTGTACATGTTTGCTGATGACGTAAAATTATGTTCATCCTATAATGAACGTTGTTTCAGTAACTTACTACAGTCAGATCTTAGTGCACTATCTGATTGGTGCAGCTTTAACCTACTAAATTTTAAATGGTTCTAAGTAGAAGTGCCCCTCATACTGCTCAGTACTTGCTTGATGGCTCACCACTCGATCGCGTGTTAGAAATAAAGGTTTTGGGCATTATTCTTGACCCCAAATTAGAATTTGATTCTCGTTGGTTTCATCAAGCGGTGGTCAAAAGAGTTTAACGAACCCTACACTACTAAAACACTTCATAAATCCCTAGTGCGTCCTATTCTTGTACATGGATCTTGTGTGTGGTCTCCGCAATACAGGATTCATCAGGATAGAATTGAACATGTACTAAAAAAATTTCTTTTTTTGCACTTAGGAGTTTTAACTGGGTTCCCGGAGTTGATTCGCCTTCGTATTCAAGCAGACTTCTGTTAGAAACCCTTCTTCTCTTTTAAACTGTAGAACTATGCATGGTGTGTTATTTGTTACAAATCTGTTCAATGGTGAAATCTACTCTCCCATTCTATTAAGTCGAATAAACACCTATTAACCTTGATCGTTGCTCTACCAACTATCTAATGCATGAACCGTTTCACGTTTTCACTTGTTTCCTTTGATGCCTCCATACCCTTACTAAAAAGATCCATACTGCTTCACTTATCTAGTCATAGTCACTAATCTTTTGATCTGATTAATATTTTCTGTGTTTTTCCCAATAATTGCAACAAATGTTGGATCATTAAATTTTTGTTGAATTTTCCAGAATATTTTAATATTTAAAATTTTTAATATTTTGTCATTTCATTTCATTTTAAATTAAAATTTTGTTCATTAACCTTAAACATTTTTAAAGCTCAAGCTTTATATTTTTATTCCCTTAACTCATAAAGTGGGTAAATAAGAATTTAATGGTTTTGTGCAAATGTATGTACCAGACGGAAGAAATCATCGCCGAGCCTATAAAGTATATATATTCTTGATCAGTATCAACAGCCGAGTCGATATAACCATGTCTGTCTGTCCGTCTGTCTGTCTGTATGAACGCGTAGATCTCAGAGAAAACAAGTGTAAGACACTTCAAACTTGAAACTTAAGCTCTCCTATACCATGAGATGATCAAGTTTGTTCCAAATTATCGATAACATTTCTGGTTCTCGATATACACATGTGATCGATAGCAAAAAAGCTTGAATTTCAAAATTGTGCAAATGAGGTTTTAAGCAATAAATAAAATAATGAATATTTAAAAAAATTTTAAATGTGATTAAAATTTGATAAACTTTAAACTGCGATGTGTCCGTTGTTTCTTAACCGATTTTTATTTATTTTGGAATATTCTGCATATGGTTGTTTTTGTGTTTGTGCACTCAAAGGTTATTTAAGATTGGTTAAACATACATGTCTGCTCAGTTATTTGTATTATGCTATAACAGTATGGGTTGTCGCCGTTGTGATGTCTAAGACATAAAACGAGCTACGTCCAATGTTCGTTGGAAATTCCCCCATATTTGCTTTCTTAAGATCAGCTTGTGGTATGAAATCTACTAGTGACAATGTGGTAAAGAATTGCATCTGTGCCAATGATAAGGGCCTGCTTTTTAAGCTCTACCTCCCTCACCAGCTATTGAGCTACGTGCTGTGGTTCATCGATATCGAGTGATGCGATTAGAATTGACTCATCTCTGTCACCTTCTTGCGCTACATTCGTTAAATCGTCATTGCTCTAGTGAGATATTTAGAACGTAAAATGCCCTTCCTTACTTCTATCTTCTATCTCTTTTTACCCTTGTCGGGTTAACAAATTTGACAAGATGTCGTTTCGCCACATTGATGGCTGCTGGTTTTGCGTGTGTCGCTGGCTTCTTGCAAGGCCGATTGCATGCTAGAACATCTGCTTTCGCTATCGTGTCATTAGATTTCTTCCACCTTTTTGACAAAACCAACATTTTCCGAATCTTTCTTTACTTTCTGCAAGTCAAGCTTTGATCTTCAGCACAGACTTATATAGGACTTTGGCCCAGACTATTAGGATAAGCTGGCACTTGCTAGAGTTGGGGAGCACAGCCCCTCTCCCTTTGCCTGCCTATGACGGCACCCGTTTTACCAACGTTTGGGCTGATATCCCAACCCGTGATTGGCCGTCCGTCTAAACAATTTTATTTTTATTCCTTGGGCGCCTAGGCAGTGTGTACCTGCGTCTCAAAAAACTCCATCCCAACAACGAAAACACAAACACGCTGGTGACAGGTGAACTGGAGAGGGACCTAGTAGAGGCCTACCACGCCAGCAAGAGCCTGAAAATAGACGACGACGAGGTGGAAGTCATCCATGGAGGACCCCACAGCTATCAATGGGTCATCCAGGTCAACATGCACAAAAAAGTTGGCCTCGGCGGAGCTCCTGCTTACCTTGGAGACAGGGGCCGCCGACGTCGCATTGATCCAGGAACCTTGGATAGCGTTGGGAAACATCATAAATCATATTCTATTAAATAAAAGTAAGCAGAGCAAAGACCGTGATCCAAGTCAGAAAGGGTATCTATGCTAACACCGACGCACCCCCTCAAGAGCTAACTCGACAGGTGATGAAGACCGAGCCAAAGAAGCAATCCCTCACCCTCGAACCGGATGCCAACGCACATTATACGGTATCAGGAAGCTTGATTTTATCATACAAACTAATTTTAAGATTGCAAACAAGGTCCTATCTTCTCTAACGTCTTAGATTAAACCCTCGCGTCGATAACAAATACAGTGGTAAAAGATTGGAGAGTCCTTAGCAGACACTCCTTCTAAGACCACAGTGCAAAAGAAAGTGTACAGGAATCCGCGAAACACAGACTGGGAGCAGTTCGGGAAAGAGGTGGAAAGAAACTTTTTACGACCACCTATGATAGCCTTGATAAATTAAAGAAATCCTTGGGAACACTCAATAAAAATGACAACTATCATAAAACGTGTAAGCCACCCCAAGAGAAGAAGAGACACAAGCCCTAATGATGGACTCCAGAACTCAAAGGACAAATAAAAGATGTACTAGAACTCTTCAAACGAAACAAGCAGAAGAAGAGCTAGTATGGAACGAATACAAAGTACGGCTCGATTAATTCCAGAAAAAAGTTAGAGTTGCCAAAAGAGACGCATGGCAAAACTTCTGTATAGGAATAAAAAAAACAGCTGACACTGCGAGGTTAAGAAAGCTGCTAGCTCACTAACAGACAGTCAACTAAAAACTGAAGCCGCGGCAAATGTGTTCCCGAAGGCCCATTTCCCAAACTGCACAGAAGCTCACACACACGCACATGATATCTCCAACCACTAGAGTGGAAATTTCCGAAGATATCATAACAACACGAAGGATACTGTGTACTTTACTATAGACTTCTTTGAGAGCTACAAAACGCCAGCTCCAGACGGAATATTCACAGCCATGCTGCAGAGGGTTAAACATACGATCATTCTATGGCTGAAAGAAATATTTATGGGAAGTCTCAGTCATGGCTATGTGCCGGTGGTCTAGAGGACAGCACGGGTAAATTTTCTGCCGAAAGCAGGGAATGATATAGTATGCTGCCTAAAGATTACAGACCCATTAGCCTAACCCCATTTCTTTCAAAAACGCTAGAGAAACTGATAGACCTCCACATCAGAATGACTTCAGAGATTTTTCTAGGATGCAATCAACACGCCTATACAAAAGGTAAATCGGTGGAAACAGCACTACACTTCCTTGTAGCAACCATAGAGAAGGCACTTCATCATTATGAATACGCCCTAGGCGCATTTCTGGACATCTCAGGCTCATTTTACCCGGGTTCAGAATATCTTGAGCAGCAGGAATATCTCAATTCTGCGCCCCATACTACTCTACGGAAAGAAACAGACGCTGAGGACCACACCTACAGAGTCACTACAAGCCATATGGAATGTCATCCCAGTAGACATACAGGCACGCCTAGTAGCAAAAAAAAAAATGCTCAACGTCTTTGTAGTACAATTGAACTAAGGACTCAGGTCGAAACAGACTATATGATTCCAAAAAACCATCAGGAATGGGATTCGGCAGTACAAAGGTGGACAAACATCTCTAACTGCAGTATCTTTAAAATAATGTGTAAAACGCACAGTGACAAGCTAACGCAATACATGCTCAAGCTACAAAGCCTTGATTGCCGCATGCCTACGGGATTTCTGAAAGGCTACTGCCGCGTCGCGGTCCATACGAAAAGACTAGGCTTGACAGACAACGATGAATGCAGGGAATGCAACGTACCCGGTGTCAAGGAAACACTAGAGCACCTGCTTTGCAGATGCCCCGCACTGGGAGCAAAACGATTACAACACCTTCAGGCTTCCTTCCTGGCGTCGCTAGAAGTGGCCAGCAAGTAAAAACTAAAAAAGCTTCTAGCATTTGTGCAAAGCATACAAACGCCGCAGTACCACACACCTAGATAGTCCCAACCATCTCCTACCACCGGCTTCACTAAGGACCCTTAGTTGTATATGTGTGACACTTCCCCCGGGCAGGGTCAGCCGGTCCATCCTAACCAAAGCGCCTACCCAAAGCATTTTAATCATACTGCCATTGTACCACCTTTTCACAGGCAAGTTGGTTTGCTGAACCTTTGTGTGATGGTATCAGTTGCGTTGGTTTGCCTCTCGCCTTCGCCTTGAAAAAGTCCTAGAATGGTTTAAAGCTCCTTTTTGCATGCAATGCCAAACACCTTTGTTTATTCCATACCTTTAAGAGATATGCCACTCATTTTAGCCAGGCAGCGATTTGTTGACTAGGTTTGTCCCACACCCTCCTAGTGCCGAAGCCCTTAGGAAGTTTAGAGCAAACCTCTCTTCTCCGCAAGGCAAATGGCTCCAAGTGACCCTCGTTTGTTTTAAGGCAGTACCATCGTGGAATGATCAGTTGAGGATTTTCCTGCCCGCCTAAGGCACAACAATAAAGAAAATGCATGCTTTAAAAAAATCAAAACTTTCCAATTATTGGAAATGGTTTACTGGTAGCTGCCATAGAGCGGAGAAAAAATTTAAAGTTAACCCTCTATAAAGATATACAGGTGGGCGGTATAAGTGGGCGTGGCATCCAAAGTTTTGATGCAATTCTGTTACGGATGTCACTAAAAACGTTTCTACCAAACTTGGAGACTCTAACGCAAAAACTGAGAAAGATATAGAATTTTCAAAAGTTGGCGAAGTTACATGCATTTCAGTTTTTGTTAGGGCGGTGGAGCACGGCCCGTTGTTTGGGGGCGTGGTATCCAAAGATTAAATGCATATCTGTGTCAGATGTCAGCATCTACCTTTCTACCAAATTTGGTGGCTATAGCTTCAAAACTGTAGAAGATACAGCCATTTTTGTTTATATTTTGAGGGGGGCTGGGGGCGGAAAAGGTGGGCGTGTCATCCAATCTTTTGATGCAGTTTTTTGGAGAATGCCATCGGCTATGTTGCCCCCAAATTTGGTGATTCTAGCTACTAAAATGTTGGGTTTATAAGTGTTTTATCGATTTGCACATCGAGGTGTATCAACTTGTTATCGATTTTCCTGCCCCCTGAGGTCGTAGAGCCCTAAATTGAACACTTTGTTTGACGAAGGCATGTACCAAGATATTTGCAAAGTTGCAAGGCTCTAGCTCTAAGGGTGTCGAAAAAAGTTGCGTTCATACGGACGGACGGACAAACACCATGACGGACATTGCACAAACCCCATATACTATGATACCTTTGGTATCAAAGTATAAAAATGCCTCTATCCTTCGCAGTTTTTAAGCTATAGCCACAGAATTTGGTATGAAGGAAGACGTTTGAAAGAACCGCATTCTTACTCATTTTTCCATTGTAGGCGCAACTGTGCGTTTGTTTCGAAAACTGACTTCGTAAAACTTACTCCGGGATTTTAGAATCTCTGCATAGTAGTAAACCTTGCCCCTGGAGCTATGCGCTTTTAAAAAAGTCACTTATGTTACCTCTCCAATAAAAAATAAGCAAATATAATATTTAGAATTATATAGAACCTCATCTCCAAGATGTCGGCTGTAACTTAAAAGTGTTGAGAAAATATCAGCATTTTTGCAAATTTCTAATTTAACCGTGCCAATTATCACTATATATTAATGCACTAATAAGAGCCTTTGGGCTTTCCGAAAAGTTTATGATTTGGATCAAAGACAACGTAAAAACGTTGCAGGCGGACGCAACCGACTGTGATATATTTTGATACCGGTTTACATAGCAGTGTTAAGGATTCGGGTTGCAAATAGTAATATATGGGGGTTTTGGGTATATACATATCAGGCAGAAGGGGTAGGCGTGACAACCCAATTTGTGATGCATATCTGTGGCGGATGGCACTTCTATCCCACTACCAAGTTTGGAGACTCTAGCGCAAAAACTGACGAAGATATAGCGGACAGCGTATAAGTGGGCGTGGCGTTAAAAATTTTGATGCATATCTGTTGTGACTAGCGCAAAAACTGAGAGAGATATAGAGTTGTCAGATTTTGCGTCCAAATCCCTTGATTTAATGCAGATCTTTCGGGGAATAGCGACTTTCTCCTTCTTACTAAATTTGGTGACTCTTGCTTAAAAACTGGCGAAGATACATGCATTCCGGGTTTTTAGAGCGGTGGGGCATGCACTGTGGTTCCCTCCATAGCACATTGGGCCAGCGAGCCGATATTTCGACGAAAATTCGAATTTTTCATTGAAGGTCAACCTATTTTAATAATAAAATTTGAATAGTATATACTTTGACTAAAGTGAATCAAAAGATTTAATTGTTTTGATACATCCCTGAAGTTTTGGCAGCCCTTCAAAGTCAGCTGTTTGATTGCATGCGTGCGAAACTAAAAAGCGCGGGAAAGATTTGTTTACTTGCGAGCGTGCCAAAATTGTTGTGGTTTAAGCAATTGTCTCTAAAATTATGGAAAAGCAAGACAAAGGTATACAGAATATTTGTATAAAAAAAGACTTTGTTCATATTCGATAATGTGTTCTTTGTGTGCGTTTATTGGTGTTGTCCAAAAGTAGAAAAAAGCTAACTTGCTAACCCGTCTGTTGTGGATTGTAACAAATTTTGTGCCAACTTGTGCCAAAAAGTAACTATGTGTCATTAAAGTGCAAAGTGTATATAAACTAATTTTACTAAGCTTTTTCGCTCCATTTTGCACCGATATGTATAAATCCCACATATTGTAGCAGTAGTTGAGTTCGCCTATGAGCAACTGCTTGATATATATACATAAAACAATCGTAGCGCATCTGCCGTTTCGAGTTGGATTTATGATGAACCGAAAGAATTCGACTTAAGCACGGAGAAAAATGATGAAATCAACACCAAAGTGAGAAGCTTTCACCTTTACATGCATACAACAGAAACATACAACCCCAATAAGGCTAGAATCAATTGTTTTACTCAGAAAAATGACTCGGTTCGACTTACGGAGGATGAAGCTTTAGCATATCTGCTTGAAAATTCATTGACTAGAAGTCAGTACAACAACTTTCGCGAGCTCAGCATTTCCCGATCTTGTGAACTTTTTCCTGCTTACAACAAAGTCAGAGAAGCTAAGTCAAAATGTAGACCTTTTGAAATTAATGTAACCGAGTCAGTTGTTGAAGTTCCGCTGCAAAGTCTTGTAGACCACACTCGTTGCCGTATAATTCAAATGCAAGAAGATATATTTAAGCAGCTTGGCAATACTTTAAGTCTGACCCTTATTGCAAGCTATGGATTTGACGGAACAACCGGACAAAGCAGCTATAAGCAACACTTTTTTGGATGTGATTCATTGCTTTCTGACGACTCGCTTTTTGCGACAACAATAATCCCCCTAAAATTAATGGACCATATTGGAAATGTATTTTGGATGAATCGTAGTCCTCAGTCGATTAGATTTTGTGGACCAGTCAAGCTTGAGTTTGTTAAAGAGACAAAAGACCATATTGTTGATGAGAAAAAAAATTTGGATAATCAAATAAAAGATTTGTCTTCATATGTCTGCACCGTTGTAAATGGAAAATTAATTTCAGTTAAAAATGATCTTCAAATGACACTTTTAGATGGAAAGGTTTTAAACATTTTGACTGAAACCAAACCTTGCCAATTGTGTCCGATATGTGGAGCGAGTCCAAAAGTCTTCATGGAAAATGCAAAAATAGACTCACCAAAATTTAAGCCAAGACATGAAGCATTAAAATATGGCATAAGTCCTTTTGGATTCGATTTTTTGAATTTGTTCTTAAAATTGCATATAGACTGAAACTTAAAAAATGGCAAGTGAGAGATGAAAATGAAAAAAAAGAAATGGCGAAACAAAAAAAGGCGATTCAGAAGCAGATGTGGAATGCTATGGCTTTACATGTGGATAAGCCTAAGCAGAATGGCAATGGAAATACCAACGACGGCAATACAGCAAGGAGGGCGTTTGCACAACCTAAGCTACTAGCTGAAATCTTAGGTCTTGATGAATTTCTCATTGCATATTTTAGCAATATATAGAACGCCTTAGATGCTCGCAACAAATACTATAAGAGTGACAGGAGGTTGCATGCTCGAAAGAGTACACGTCAGAACAACATGGCAGACGTTTTCCACAGAGCAATGGATTCCTCAGATCCTCTTGTGTCGAGCATCTATCTAACAAAAAGATTGGGTCAGCAAAATAAACTACCCCTACCAGCAGACGTAATCGAACTTTTGGAATCACCAAACTCGCTATATTCTTGTAACATGAACAATAATAGCAATGTTCCCGATTTTGATGCTAGCAATAGTTATAGTGATTCAGATTCTGACTCTGAAAATCCGTTTTCAAGAGAAATTGATGTAGAAGACGACTGTTAGGAACATTTGTAAATGTAAAATACTTATTTATAGTAATTTTGAATGCATTGTTATTTTTTATTTATTAATATTAAGGTTAAGTGTTAAAAAAATATATTAAAAACATTTGCTAAATTTAACGAGTGCTTGCATTATTTATTACCGTACAAGTATCAATAAGACGAAACCTATCTCATATGGGCGGCTAGGGAAGGCGTGGTCAGATCGGTCTGAAACTTAGATATATTTTTATGTGCATCGACACTATCATAAGTACCAAATTTGAAGAACCTAGCTTTATAACTTTAATTTTCGTCGAAATATCGGCTCGCTGGCCCAATGTGCATAGGCCAAACTTCACATAATTCCTGCAAAAATAAATTTACAAAAAGAACATAAACTGTCTCTAAAACTAACTAACTAAACTAACTTTTTAATGGCAAACCGATTTTTTCTGGAAATCTAACGGGACTTTCTAAAAATAGCATTGAAGATGTGAACACGTGTTCATTTTTAAAGCGCAGCTGAACGCATTGCGAAAATTTCACAGCAAAAGCGCACTTAGTTAGTCACTTAGTACAGTTTATGAATTTGTATGTAAATGGATTTTAAAGTTGAAGGTATTTATTTCATGTTCTTAAATTAAAAAAATACTAATTTGTGTTGTAGTTGTTTTAAAATTAATGTTTTAGTTTACCCTGTTTTTGTACATTTTGTGTGAGTCTTTTTTATGTTTACTTAAAGTTTTAGTTGTGTTCCCCCACGATTCCCCCATTCTGTTTTTTTTTCAGTGTATTTGTGTGTGTCTTAAGGTAATACCCAGCCAGCATTTGGAAGATCGTTTTTACAAAAATCACTTTGAGGAGTCTTTTTCGAGTCTCTTTGCTGATTAAAAAGAGATTGGTGATTTAAGGAAGACTCGAAAATGACTCGTGCATATGTTTAAAATGTGATTCATTGAAATAAGACTAACAAAACGTAAAGCAACCGAAAAATGATCGCGCGGTTGATTGAAAAATTATTGTTTTTGGCCTTACAATAAACGGCGAGTCAAAAATGACTCCATTAGAAGAGTCATAAAAGACTCTTTCCGAAGAGTCATAAACAACTCTTTCAGAGGAGTCGCGGCGAGGGTACCATTTTCTCCCGACGAAAGAGTCATTTCGGATCGAAAACGAGCGCACTTGTGTCTATTTTAATCAGTAAGAGGAGTCGAAAAAGACTCGAAAATGATCAAAAATTTCTAGAAATGCTGGCTGGGTACGAGAGTTTATTTTAGCTGCAGATATTTGAAGATGTGTACATAATCTACAAAATACTAACGCCGTCTTTTTTTTTTAAGATTAAATTTTCACTGCAAAGCGGTTGCTTTGTCTTGTTGTTGTGCTTTGTCTGTGTTTTCGTCTTTCGTGTTTTTTTGTGTTCTTATTGAGCTAAAATTATATTTATTAATGTTATTTTTCTAATTTGGTATTAAAGGCGGCTCTTGATAAATAGATTGCTTCTGAGCTCAGATTCATTTCTTACTGGCCAAAGAAAACTCCCAAAAGTCAGTTTTATTAAAATCAGCATTTGATCTTTTAGATGGGACATATTTATTCGATTAAATTTAAATTTATATTAATTTTTTATTATCCATTCTTAAGTTTTTTTTGTTTATTTATTATTTTTTTTATTTTCATATAAATATTTATTAATTTTGTTATTTTCATATAATAGTAAAATTACATAATAGCATTACACCGAATTACTTACTGCTTGTGGGCGTACTGGGAATGAACCACGCCCCTTTCCACAAAATTTTGATTTTAATCTAATAATTATAAAATGAAAGTTTCAAACCGAAAATCTACCACTTTACTTATTTTGGTCTATTTTTTTTGTTATCACAACCGATCGTTCATATGACAGCTACATGATATAGTGGTCCGATCCGCCTGATTTTTATACATGATCTTACTATAAATTTACAAAAATTTTGTAGTAAGTTTCAAGCCTCTACCTCAACTAGTAGAAGTATTTTTGACCGCCCACCCCATACAACACAAACCAGTGTGGCATGGCCCGTCGTTTGGGGCGTGGCATCTAAAGTTTTGATGCATATTTAAACCAAATTTGGTTGCTATATCTTCAAAACTGTAGAAGATACAGGCATTTTTGTGAACAATTGGAGGCGGGCTGCTGGCGAAAGAGGTGGGCGTGGCATCCAAACATTTGATGCAGTTTTTTGGAAAAATGTCATCAGCTATCTTGCCCCCAAATTTGATAGCTCCACCTGCTAAAATGTGGGATATATATGTGTTTTATCGATTTGTACATCGAGGTGCATCAACTTGTCATCAATTTCCCAAGCCAACTGATGTCGTTGGGCCCTACATTTTACATTTTGTCTGTATCAAAATATTTGCCAAGTTCCAAGGCTATTGCTTTTGGGGGATGTAAAAAGTAGCGTTCATACGGACGGACTGAAGGACAGACGGACGAACAGACACAATGATTGACTTTGCACAAACCTAATATACTATGATACCTTTGGTATCAAAGTATAATTAAGTAGGTTAAAGCTGCACTAATCAATGACTAACAGAAACAAATGCCTTACTTAAATCGCAATAAATTATATTCGGCATTCGTGCGTTCAAGGCTTGAATACTGTTCCTTTATCTGGAGTCCTTTCGCTGCAATTTATATCAAAAGACTTGAGCGTCTTCAGAATTTTTTTTTTAAATTTGCTTTATTGCCTCTTGGGTTTACTAAGCCAATTCCCAGTTATGTAGATAAATGTCGTCTTGTTCAATTATCAACCTTAGAGGATAGGCGTAAAATTGCGGCACTTGCCTTCTTAAATGATGTCATAGTTGGTAGAATTGATTGTCCAGATCTCCTTTGTAAAGTAAATTTTTTAACCCCATTAAGGTCTCTGCGGGCTGTTAGTAACTTTTTTATAAGTGCTCATCGTACTAATTATGGAGTTAATGAGCCTATCTCGAGAGCTTTGAGAACCTTTAATATGTTGCCAATCGATTTGCGATTTGATTTTTCCAACAATTCTAAGAAGGTTGGCAGTAGGAGATCTAAGCTTTACAAAACCATGTTTATTTATTTAATAATGATATTTAAGCTTAAGAAACTAAAATAACATGAAGAAATAGCACTGGCTGCTTGAGCCTTCGGCTGTTAGGTTAGGTTAGGTTAGAGCGGTAATGAGAGGAAAAGACCCCCCCACTCACGTAGGCCAGAGTTGGCCCGTTGTGGTGCCGCGTTTGGACCGCGTCCAAAACCGTCTACCCAGACGCAGAGTGTGTAACACCGCTTTCGAGGGCGTGGTCCCAGCCCGAGGCTCTTATAAAAGACAGGATATTTTTCGGGCTTATATCCGCTAGTTGGGAGAGGTCCGTTAAGAAAAAGGAGGAGGAGCCGAGGTGTCGATTTCTGGTCTTGCAGAGTGCCGGACAGTCGCAGAAAAGGTGGGAAACCGTTTCCTCCTCCTCCTCGTCTCGACAGCTTCTGCAGAAATCATTGAAAGGGGCTAGAAGTCTCGCTGCATGAGTCCCTTCTAGCCAATGTCCCGTAATTGCCCTTATTACAGCAGCACAGCCTAATCTGTTTAAGTTGATTAGGCCAGAAGAACGCTTTCTACAGCGCGTTGGCCAGGTTTGCCTAGCAATCCTAGCCGTTGCATTATTGAGTTGCCACCTTTTATTAGCTTCAAATTCAAAATGTGAAAGAACTCTTAGCTTACAGCTGGCCATTGGAATACCCATGCCCTCCTTGTCTGTGAGGAGAGGCAAAGTAGTTCCATGCCTTGCCAGCTCGTTCGCCTTACAATTGCCCTCGATGCCCTCATGTCCGGGCACCCAAATTAGGTAAAGCTCGAACTGCTCAGCCATCTCTTGAAGAGATTTGCGGCAGTTTGTGACGGATATCGAATGAAGGGCTTTGATAGCCGCCTGGCTATCAGAGAAGATGGATATGTTTTCTGCTGAGCACTCTTTTTCAGCGAGGCATAGAAGTGCCTCCTGTATTGCAGTGATTTCGGCTTGGAAGACACTGCAATGATCAGGGAGGCTAAAAGATTTACTAATGGATAGCTCTTCGCAAAAGACGCCTCCCCCAACTCGGTCGTCTAGCTTAGAGCCATCCGTGAAGATTCTGATAGAGTTTGTCGGCCCTGGCGTGCCTAAGCACCAGTTTTTCCTTGGGGGGATAAATACTTTAAAAGTAGTTCTAGGGAATTCCTGAGGACAGCAGTAGTCCGTGTTTGAGGGGATAAGTTGGTTTTTGGATATTGGATATTGGATTGACCGTAGGTCATTTCGGGCCACTGTTTTGTTTCTCTCATGCGTAGGGCGGAGAGAGTTGCTACTAACTTCCCCATTTGGTCGATTGGTAGAAGGTTTAGAATGTTGTCTAGAGTCTCAGTTGGGTTCGTTCTGAGAGCTCCTGTTGTTGTCAGTCCTGCGGCGCGCTGTACTGTGCCGAGCTTATTGACTGTTGTTTTCTTTGACAATGCTGGCCACCATACTGATACTCCGTACAGCAGGATAGGCCTTACGATAGCTGTGTACAGCCACAGCGATATGCGGGGTGCCCTTCCCAATTTCAGTCCAATGGACTTTTTGCAAGTATATAGAGCTACCGATGCTTTCTTAGCACGTTCCTCTGTATTGAGCTTCCAGTCTAGTTTACTATCTAAAGTGAGCCCTAAGTATTTGGCCGATTTGTTAAAAGCAAGTTCCACCCCGTTTAGTGTTGGAGGTTTGAGTGGAGGAATCTTATATTTCCTAGTAAATAGGACTAAATCAGTTTAAGCTGGGTTTAGTCCGAGACCCTTTGACGTGGTCCAGGTGGACAGGGTTCGAAGTGCAGTGGTCATACATTCGCACAGTGTTTGGGGGTATTTTCCCGAGAAAGCAATAGCGACATCGTCCGCATAGGCGATCACATTGCCGCCCCTACCCTCCATGGAGCGCAGCAGACTGTTGACTGCCACATTCCATAGGAGAGGAGAGAGGACACCTCCTTGTGGGGTGCCTCTACTTACGAACCTGGAGATAGTCGAGGACCCCAAAGTGGCTCTGACGATTCTTCGTTTGAGAAGTTGATCAATCAGATCCACGATGCGATGCTCGACCCCCAAATTTGAAAGCGCCTCGGTGATCGCCTCTGGTACAACGTTATTAAACGCGTCACCTATGTCTAGGAAGGCTATGAGACAGTACTCTCTTTGGTAGAGAGCCTTTTCAACTGAAGAGACAACAGCGTGAAGCGCTGTCTCGGTTGATTTACCTTTCTGGTAAGCATGTTGTGCTTGAGAGAAATGATCTGTCTTGATTGAGTTTCTGATGTGTAAGCCCAAAACCCTTTCTAGCGTTTTAAGTAGAAAGGAGTCGTATGGGAGGCTTTACCCGCTTTTGGAATGAAGACGACTTTGGATTCCAGCCATTTCTTGGGGATCAAGCCTGTCGCTAGGATGTCTTTAAAGATTTTATGGAGCCAGTTAACGGCAGTTACCCCTGCCTGCTGCAATTGGGCTGGAATGATGCCGTCAGGTCCTGGTGATTTGAAGGGCGAGAAACTTTGTATAGCACATGTGATGATGTCTTTTGAGAGAAAATCGGTTGCTAGGTGCCCTTGAAGTTATCTGGCTAAGACAGGTGGTGACTCGACTGAGCAACCGGGAAAGTGGGTTTCAATAAGAAGTTCTAGAGACTCTGGACTGGTCGTTGTATACGAGTCGTCTGGCTAAGAAACCCGACGGTTGTCTGAGTACTGCAGAGAACCTTTCTGAGCCTTGCGGCATCAGTAGTGTTTTCAATTGAGGAGCAGAAATTTTTCCACGAAAGGCGTTTAGCCTGTCTAAGAGTCTTTTTAAAAGTTGCAAGTTACTCAGGGGACATGACATGTTGAGGGCGGACATGCATGCCTTCGTGAGTTTGTGAGTGAGCATCTCTCTATGCTCAGGGGATGGGAGTCCTGAAGGAGGCTGTTCGGGAATAAGTCTCCCAATTTGGTCTTTGAAAACTGTCCAGTTTGTACGTTTGTAATTTCTGCACCATTTTGGCTTTGGTGTATCAAGGGAGAAGGCTACATCCATATACCTATGATCAGAGAACGAGTGTTCATCAAGCACCCTCCATCTAATGAGTCTTTGATGGAGGGACGCCGTAGCAAGCGTCATGTCTAAGACTTCTTGCCTATTTCTGGTAATAAAGGTAGGATCGTTACCTATATTGCAGATGTTAAGGTTAGTGGACAGGATATAATAAAAGAGTGACTTACCTCGTTCGTTAATGTCAGTGCTGCCCCACTGATGGTGGTGTGCGTTGGCATCGCATCCTATGATGAGCTCCGTGTGGGTCGCCTCGCAGTCGGCGATCAGGCTACGTAGGAGCGTGTGTGGTAGGGGGCCTTGTTGGTCGTGTGCCATGTAGCTTGAGCTTAGCGTGACACATCCAGACTTCAGCTCCAGGCAAGCAGCAGTGTTATCGCCATTGCTGTAGTTAGAGAGCAGAAAAATATCTAGGTGTTTTTTTGCCATAATGCAGGTGCGAACTTTACCTTCGTTGCGGGCTACAAGTTGCTTGTAGTCCTTCGTCCCCAGACCAGAAACCCAGCCACCACAGACCCAGGGTTCCTGGATGAGGACTATGTCTGCTCCGCATTGGCCTATGCGAAGCAGAAGAGCGGCTGCAGCCGCCTTACAGTGGTGGAGGTTGATCTGCAGAAGTCGTAATGACATCTTCAGATTTCTCCACCACTGTACGCTCTGCCTCTTCGTCGCTTTCAGTGTCGAGGCAGATTCTGTTGGCCAGGTTAGCCAGCTCGGAGCCCTCCGAATGGTACCCAGGAGGGATGTCGACCTCCCTTTTCACGGGTGCCGAATCCCCGCCCGTGGCTTGGGCTGGTGTGCCATGGTCCGCGGCATTGGTGGTAGCAGCCTCCTCTCCTACCGGCTCCGCCTCGTCGGTCAAAGAACTGGCCGCATCCGACCGGTACACCCTTATTACTACAGGTTTGAACCCTTAGTAGGCTGTACCATTGGATTTGGCCAGTACTTTGGCCGACTCGTCGCGTTGGCGACTGGGTATGTCTTTCCAGTCGACCGCCTCTAATTTCGCGCCAGGGTAGATCTCCCCCAGCATGGCGACAGCTTGCTTATATATGGCGGCAGACGCCATATCTTCGCAAGCTATCGCTTTTATGCAACCCTGATGCCAACCGGCGTCAGAGCAGCGTGGTGGTGGACCTTCGGACTTCAACATCAAGTCCAAGAGCTTCTCTTGAAGCTCGCACTCAATGGCCCACTGTGGCCCCTGTCTAGGACCCCAATAAGAACCTTTTCCCTGGCGGCTTCGGCGAAGGACCCGGTGAGTGGCTGTGGACGAGGGGGAGGCCGGATCCGCTTGGCTTGCGGAACCGTCTCTTCTGCGGAGCGTTGCCGTTTCTGCTTGGCTTTGCCAGGAACGGACGCAATAGCCGGCTTAAAATCCGGAAGGATGGTTTTTGCCCACTCCACAAGCTGGGCACCATCCGGGGATGCTGGTTGGGCCGTAAGATCTTGCTGAAGAATTTCAGCAGCCCGTTGCCGATCCTTGAAGGATGGCTTGCAGTTTGAAGGATTGGCTGACCCCGAGGCAGTCGCCACAGTCGCGGACCCGGGACCGATGCCGCAGCCTTAGGTTGCGGTCGCCGATCTCCAGGAGCCGTTTCTGGACGACGCCCAGGGTAGAAAGACGACTGTCTTTGTCGCCTCCAGCTTGCCCCTTTTGCAACCTTTCGCGTGCCAGACTTTGAAGAAGAGGTGCTCGCACCTGAAGTAGAATTGGCCGTTGCTACTTTCTGAGCGTCTGTTGGCTTACCAGACGTGTTTGAGGTGTTGCCACCTGAAGAGGGATTTCCCATTTCCCACCGAGGTTTTTAGTGCCTCGGGCACTGATTTTACATTATTTAGGTTTGAATTCATTTTGAGTCCCACGAGTAGACGGGAAGGACGGTCACCCGCGACATAGCCCGTGTATCGCGGGAAGCCTGATTTAATCTGGAGGTCGGCAGGTATCCAGAGTTCGCAAAGTAGAGACCGAGCAACTCCTCGGCCGCGAGTCCCTCGGCACAATGCTGCTCCACCTTGGACTGGGGTTATTTTATAGAGTGTTCTTCTCTCGCCCGACTACCATTCGTCAGCATCCTTGGCAGAGACATGACCGTACCAAGGGCCTGCTTCCAGCCGCCCTCACGAGGAGAGTATAGTCGCACTACCAATTGTAAGCTCCAAGGACGACACGCACCGCGAGGATGGCAACATACATATTGTCGGTATATATGTGTCTCCCCGAAGTTGCGCGTTGTTTCCCTTGTTGCTTCAATCGGCTAACGGCCGGAATAATATGTTGCCAATCGATTTGCGATTTGATTTTTTTAACAATTCTAAGTTTGTAAAGCAATTGCTTAAGCAGTATTTTTTAAAATAACTTTATTTGTTGTTAGTGTTTAAGTAGTTATAAGTTAAAGCCAGTTCGGTGAACTTTTGTTTGTTGCTCTTTGGCGTAAATAAATAAATAAACTAGTAAATTAGTTTGCATTTAGCCGTCAAACTTTTTAAAAACAAAAGATTTAAGTTCTAGAAGGTTGGCAGTAGGAGATCTAAGCTTTTCAAAACCATGTTTATTTATTTAATAATGATATTTAAGCTTAAAAAACTAAAATAACATGAAGAAATAGCACTGGCTGCTTGAGCCTTCGGATATACAAAGCCATGTTAGGTTAGGTTAGAGCGGTTACCAAGGAGGGATACCCCCCTTAGCGCACTTAGGCCGCATTCGGCCCATTGTGATACCGCGAAAGGCACTGAGACCCCTCTATTACTCCTGGTATGAATCCGCCTCGACAGTCCATTCTGCGACTTGGATGAACCTTGCTACATCTTTGGGTCTTTTACTCGCGAGCTCCGATAGGTTTTCGAAGAAAAAGTCACCAAGGATTCTTCGCCTAGTTTTACATAGGGCTGGGCATGTGCCAAGAAGGTGTTTCTTCTTCCTCCTCATCCCGACAACTTCTGCAGAAGTCATTATGTGGGACCAGTAGTCTGGCCGCGTGTGCCCCCACAAGCCAATGTCCAGTCATCACTCTGGTGACAATTGAGCACTTTTTTCGGCTTAGAAGGCAGAGCTCACTTGATCTTTTCCGGCATCTAGTAGGCCAGGTTTGGTGAGCAATACGTGAGTTGTGGTTGGAGACCTGCCATACTCTATTGGCTTCTGTCTCGAAGAAATCTCTTAATTTGAATTTACAGGATGCCATAGGTATACCAATGCTCTCTTTATCTGAAGGAAGGAGTTCCATGGTAGTCCCTAATCTGGCCAGTTGATCCGCGATGCAGTTGCCTTCTATATCCCTATGTCCTGGGACCCATATTAGGCTTATATTAAACTGCTCTGCCATCTCGCATAGAGATTTGCGGCAGTTTTGAACAGCCTTAGAGTTCGATGTGTTCGACTCCAGCGATCTAATTGCTGCCTGGCTGTCTGTGAAGATGTAGATTTCACTAGCATTGCACATATGTGGAATGTAATTTAGCGACTCCTGAATTGCTATCACTTCAGCCTGGAAGACGCTGCAGTGATCAGGGAGTCTGAAAGCCTTGCGTAGGTCAAAACTGGCGCAGAAGATGCCGCCTCCTACTTTGCTGTCCAACTTAGAGCCGTCTGTGAAGATTTCTACTGCTTCCGCGGGTCTTGCGGGCAAGCCTTCTTCCCAGTTCTCTCTCGTTGGGATTAAGGTATTAAAGGGAGTGTCTAAATAGACCTGTGAGATCTGATAGTCTGTATTGTCTGGTATGAGTGGATTATCTTCCAAGATTCTTGCATGTCCAAAACCCTGACCTGTCCACTGTTTGGCTTCCCTCATCCGAAGCGCTGACATATTTGCTATTTTCCGGTCCATCATTTCGACAGGTAGGAGATGCAGTATGGCGTCGAGAGCGTTACCCGGGGTTGTACGTAAGGCTCCTGTAATGCAAAGTGCAGCAGTTCGCTGCACCCTTCCTAGTTTTTTGGTGACTGTTACTTTGTCGAGTGCCGGCCACCAGACAGACACTCCATACAACAGTATCGGTCTGACTACCGCAGTGTAAAGCCAATGGACGATTCGTGGATTCATGCCCCACTTAAGTCCGATTGACTTCCTACAGGCGTATAGGGCAACATTTGCCTTTTTTATACGCTCCTCAGTATTGAGGTTCCAGTCCAATTTCTTGTCTAGAATTAGACCTAGGTATTTAGCTGAGTCACTAAAGGACAATTCAACCCCATTGAGGGTCGGAGGTTGAAGAGACGGAATTTTGTATTTCCTTGTAAACAAGACCAGTTCCGTCTTAGCAGGGTTGATTCCTAACCCAGATCTTTCCACCTAGCTGGAAAGCCTCGCAAGAGATTCCGTCATACGGTCACATAGCGTCTGCGGGAATTTGCCTGTAAAGGCGATAGCAACATCATCTGCATAAGCTACCACTTTGCACCCTCCCCCATCCATGGATCGCAGCAGTTGGTTGACTGCTATGTTCCATAGGAGAGGCGAGAGGACTCCGCCTTGTTGGGTTCCACGATGGACGGACTTGGTGACAGTCGCTGCCCCCAGTGTGGCCTTTACGATCCTGCATTGTAGCATCTGATCGATCAGGTGCACTGTCAGGGAGTCGACCCCCAAATCCGTCAGCGAGTCAGTGATAGTCTTAGGAGTGACGTTGTTGAAAGCTCCCTCTATATCTAGGAAGGCTACTAGCGTGTAGTTCTTCCTATGTAGAGACTTTTCGATGTATGCAGTAAGCGCATGCAATGCAGTCTCGGTCGACTTGCCTTTAGAGTAAGCATGCTGAACAGGTGAAAGAAGCGATATGGGGATAGTACTTCTCAGATGGAGACAGAGCAGACTCTCCATCGTTTTCAAGAGAAAAGACGAGAGACTGATAGGTCGAAAATCTTTGGCTGTTGTGTGTGAGGGTTTTCCGGCTTTTGGAATGAATACAACTTTCGATTCCAGCCATAGCCCTGGGATTGTACCACTTTTGAAAATCTTGGAGAAAATGTCTTTTAGCCAGCTGATGGCCGTTTTCCCCGCGGATTGTAATTGAGCAGGAATGATATTATCCGTCCCTGGCGATTTGTAGGGTTTGAAGCTCTTGATTGCCCAGTGGATATTCCTATCGCTGAGCAGTAGCAAGAGCTTCCGTGTCTCCCCGCTGAAATGCCGATCACCAGGTCTTGGTGATCCGCTTCCCCCCGGAAAATGTGTGTCCAGGAGTAGGGTCAGTGATTCTTAACTGGATGATGTCCACGCACCGTTTGCGTTCTTAATGAACCCTAGAGTCTGAGGAGTTTTGCTTAGCAACTTCCTTAGTCTGGCTGCTTCGGAAGTGCTTTCTATCTCCAAACAGAAGGTTTTCCAAGAGGTCCGCTTTGCTTTGCGAAGCCCCTTTTTGAAAACGGAGAGCCCTATCTTATAGTCAGCCCATGATTGTTCATCATTTAGAGCCTTAGCTTTATTAAAGAGTTTTCTGGCTGCTGCCCTTGACTCTCCAATTTGCGCAGTCCACCAAGGGGGTTTCTTTTTCCTTTTTGGTCTGCTAACGGGGCAAGATTCATTTAGGGCGTTTTCACACGCTTTATTGAATTTTTCTATGAGACGAGTTGCATACTCGGCGGTATCTGGCCCTTCAGGCGGAGTTTCAGGGAGCAATCTTTGCAGTGAAACTGTGTAGGTCTTCCAATCACAAAGCCATGTTAATAAGTCGACATAATTGCAGTACATGAATAAATTTTTCTAAACTTTCGGAATGGCAGACAATTTAGATATCCCTCTATAATTATAAACGTTGGACTTTGAAGAATTTTTATGAAGTAAAATAACTAACGAATCCTTTCTGGGAGTACCGTTGATTCGACATACAATTTGAATTATTTTAGAAAAGGTTTGCACTGTGTATTTTTCGCAATATCTAATAACACAACCGGGCACTCCATCAGGATATCAGGTTAAGGTCACTTAGGCCCAATTTCTCAATGTCCGGTTAGGTAAACTTTCCGGCGTTTATTCAAATTTGAGTTTCTCAATGTTCGGTTAGTACTATATGACAAACAAACTAAACGGAAGGCTGGGTCTCATTAAAAATTTATACCGATTTTATGTCACGATATATCGTTAGGAATTATCAATAAGGCAAACAGCTGTCCCTTGAATTGTTTCTTTATTTTGTTATTAAAGCAAAATGTTATCGCAGAGTTTTTTATGATCATGCAACGGAGACGCAATTCGATGAAACAGAGCCAAGAGTAAATAACTCGAACTATTTTACTACATTGGATGAACCCAAATTTTTTACAGACTTGCAAAATCTACGTGCAAAATCATTCTTGCAAGGATTGTTGATCAATTGGCTGGCTGTAGGCCTATTAGGTAAACAATTAGGTTCTACTGCGCTCAAATTAATCATATGTGGAATATTAAACAGTAACCATTAAATGTTGCCGTACAACAGCAAAAAACACTGAACAGCTCGCTATATTCGGCACAATGTGTATATATATGTGGCAACGCTGTTCAGGCGATAGTTACTTATCGTTTAAAGGTAATTTTGGCTTTGAGAAAACTAAATCATTTAACTCGACTAGCAAATTAATTTTGCTTTTAGCTAAACGAAAATTTAACCGGACATTGAGAAATTGGGCCTAAGCAGCGAACACTTAATTAAAACTGGGTCAAATATACAATTTGACACTTGAATTTGAAAAGGATAAGTATTACAAGTACAAAACAAGTAAGAAGGCTCTAGTCGAGAAATCCCGACTAGGACATACCCTTAACCCCATACTTAACCATTACAGTTACTTATGTATATTAAATCGAGACCAATATAACCAAACTTCAAAATGCGATATCTCCGGTGTTTCTGAACCGATTTTGATCAAATTTTCGATAACACTTCTGGCTTCCGATATACACATGTGATCGATAACAAAAAAATCTACAACGTCAAAATTGTGTAAACATGGTTTTAAACTATGAATAATAGAATAATATTTAAAAAAAATTGAACAAAATCGGTTTAGAAACACCAGAGATATCGCAGTTTGAAGTTTGGTTATATTGGTCACTGGGTAAATACACACAAATGACAGTACGGGTTACATCCCAGCAAGCAATTGGAAGATTGCTTTGATCAGAAACCCCATTACGATTCTAAATCGAGTAATTTTCATGCTTTTAAAACGATTAATAGCTTATGCGATTAAAATGCGACTCGAAACCGACTTGCATGTATGCCTTAAATATGATAACTAAAAATTGTGCATGCCAGCGATTGAAATACTTTGTCATGCACGATTACTTTGAACAGCTTGGCGACTCAAAAGCGACTCGCTTGCATGCTCAAAAAATGATTCCATGCAGAAATATAGTTTCCATTATAGTCTCTGAGATCGGCGCGTTCATACGGACAGACAGACAGACAGACAGACGGACAGACGGACATGGCTAGATGGACTCGGCTGTTGATACTGATCAAGAATATACATACTTTATAGGGTCGGAGATGCTTCCTTCTGTCTGTTACATACATTTGCACAAAACCATTATACCCTTATTTACCCATTTTATGGGTTAAGGGTATAAATATATATATTTACATATATATACATATATCTAATAATTTTTAGTTAACACTCAAACCAATTACTCACTGTTGAAAGTCTTGGTGAATCGGAAAATAAAGAACACACGGCGAGTTGGGTTTATATATGTTACTGCTTTTATTTTTTTGTGCGCGTCCGCGTCTTACTACGAAAAACATTTTCAAGAGAGTGTGTATTACAAAGATGAAGCTTAAGTGTGACCAAGTATTCATTGTTGCCTAAGTTATCGATACTTACAACATAATCGATATTTACAACACTCACAAATAAAAAAAAAAAAAAAAAAAAAAACTATAAACGTAACCCCGCTCAATAAAATGAGCCAACGTAGCATTCGCGCTCTGGCGCAGCGCAAGCAAGACGAACGCCGGCTCTCTGTACAACGGAACAACAAGTACCTCTCTGTGGTTTCCCAAGATATGGAAAGCGAGCGACCAAGGGAAGTCTTACTCACTGGGCGACCCGTCACCGTCCGTACTATCAACGAAATCTGACCGCGCGCGGTCAATAACTCCAAACGCGAACAACGAACTCTTGCACGTAGAACGCGAAAGAGTACGATCATGCTCTCCGTCTCTTCTGTCCACGACATCTGCCGTAACTGTCACTGAACCAACAACTGCACCTGTGCCGACCACCCGCTCAGAAAACGCAACGACTGCTGCGCCGTCAGCAAAACAATCCGCAGACAACGCAAATGAGAAGCCGGCTATACAGACAGGTAGGGATCGCTACATACAGATCAAGCGTAAATAAAGCCCCCAACAAGCTACAAACAAACAAAAAATCACTCGCGCTAATATAGGCGAAGCACCAGATAACGCTGACGATTTGCCCCCTGAAGATAATGTTGACAAAAAAAAGCAAAAGCCTCCCCCGATATTCATACGTGAAAAAAGCTCTAGCGCTTTTGTTAACAATGTTGTAAAGCTCGTTGGCAATGACAATTTCCACATCATCCCCCTAATTAGGGGTAGCATTCATGAGATTAAAGTGCAGACAAAAATTGAAGACAGTTTTAGAAAGTTGTCGGCCTACTTAACAGAAAACAAAAAAAAAATTTTACACGTAGTTGTAAAGCAAGTTGTATTGAAAGGCATCGAGCCTAATGTTACGACGGATGAAATTAAACAAGCGCTACATGAGAAAGGATTCTCCGTTAAATCAGTTCTAAATATTCAAAACAAAACCAGGCAGCCACAACCACTCTTTAAAATTGAGCTTGAGCCTCAGGCTCTGATTATGAAAAAAAATGAGGTGCACCCCATTTACAAGCTTCAGTTCCTATTGCACCGCAGAATCACCGATAAAGAGCCACACAAACGTAACGGCCCGGTACAATGCATGAACTGCCAAGAATATGGTCACACAAGGTCTTACTGCAAGCTGCGCCCTGTATGTGTGGTTTGCGGCGATCTTCATGACTCGTCGAGCTGCCCAGCAAGCAAAGATGACTCCAGCAAAAAAAAGTGCAGCAACTGCGGAGGCAACCACACAGCTAACTACAGAGGCTGCCCAATTTACAAGGAGCTTAAGTCTCGCATCCATCATCGCGTGAACACAGCACGCTCTCAAAACGCACCGCCATCATACATTTCATTGAAGACCAACCCTGACGTCTTCTTTTCGACTGCAGCCAGGTCATCTTTTGGTCCCGCACCTGTTATTAAAAACGCGACCTATGCAAGCGCCTTAAGATCAGGAATGATGCCTACTGCTTTTTATCCAGGCTCACAAGCAAAACATGTCGAACTCAACGACGAACGAGACAACAAGCAGCAGGAAGCAACTTTGAATCAATGATATGTAATATGCAGCAGAGTTTAACACAGTTCATGTCATTTATGCAAGAAACTATGCAAAATTTACTACAAAATCAAAATACTTTGGTACAGTTGCTTGTATCACTGCAATCGAAATAATCAATGGCCTCGCTACGTATATCAACGTGGAATGCCAATGGCGTTTCACAGCATAAACTTGAATTAGCTCAACTTCTACTCGCCAACCACATTAACATTATGCTACTTTCCGAAACAGATCTTACAAATAAGTATAATTTTACCATAAGCGGATACTCATTCTACGGAGCCAACCATCCCGATGGCAAGGCGCACGGCGGGACTGGTATCTTGATAAGAAGCCGGCTGAAGCACCACTTCCACAAAGAGTTTGCCAAAAACTATCTACAGGCCACATCCTTAAAAATACATCTGGATAGTGGTAACCAACTTGCACTTTCTACCATTTACTGCCGCGATACTCCATATCTGAAGACCAATTCATGGAATTTTTCAACTAATTAGGAGAACACTTAATAGCAGCAAGTTACTATAATGCCAAGCACACTCACTGGGGATCTCGTTTTGTGACTCCAAGAGGAAAGCAGCTGTACAACGCAATTATAAAACCAAAGAACAGGCTCAGCCACGTCTCTCCTGGCACACCAACATATTGGCCCACGGAACTCAAGAAATTGCCCGACTTAATTGATTTTGCAGTCTCCAAAAATATTCCGCGCAACCTGATAAGCGCCGAATGTCTCTCGGAGTTAACGTTTTACCACTCGATTGTTCTAATTCAACTTATATGACACCCACAGTTTGCAAATCGCCCCGGTAAGCTGACATCACAAAAAACTAACTGGCTAAGATACAAGAAATATGTTAGCTCACACATCGAACTTAATCCGCATCAGGAAGCTGATATTGATTCTATTGCAAACAAACTTGAGTCAGTCTTCGTCGAAGCAGCTCGTATGTTAACACCGAAAACGAAAACTGCAGCACCCACCCAAAAGAAAACAAATCACCAAATTGAACAGCTAGTTCTTGATAAGCGGCGACTAAGACGGGAGTGGCAATGTCTAAGATCGCCGTCAGCTAAGCAAAAGCTAAAAAGCGCTACACGTAAACTAAACAAAGCGTTAGCACTTGAAGAAGAACATGCCCAACGCCGATACATTGAGCAATTATCAACATCCAGCTCGAAAAACTCACTGTGGAAAGCTCACCCAACTCTCAGCTAACCGACAAAAGCAGAGATGACCCTAAGAAACCAAGCTGGCGGCTGGGCCCGAAGCGATGAAGAAAGAGCCAACACATTTGCTGTTCACCTGCAAAAAGTTTTCCAACCGAACCCTGCTACAAACTCGTTCGCTCTACCGACTGTATTAAACGACACCCACTCACAACATAAGCCCATTGAATTTCGGCCAAACGTAGTCGCAAGAGTTATTAATCAGGATCTAAACCCCAAAAAGTCCCCGGGTCTAGACCTAATAACACCAAAGATGATTGTAGAGCTTCCCTATTGTGCCGTCTGTGTTATCTGCCAGTTATGCAATGCAATCACACGACTCGGGCATTTCCCAGAAAGATGGAAAAAGTCTATCATCATAATGATACCAAAGCTGGGAAAGGATCAAACAGTCCCCTCGTCGTATAGACCTATAAGCCTTTTATCGTGTCCTTCACAACATAATCCCGTCGCATCAATTCGTCTTTCGCCAAATACACGGAACTATTGAACAGGTCAATCGCATAACTTCAGAAATACGAGGCGCGTTTGAAAATCGAGAATACTGTACTTCAATTTTTCTGGATGTGGCTCAGGCGTTTGACAGAGTCTGGTTGGAAGGGCTGATGTATAAGATCAAAACAACGCCTCCAGCAAACACACATAAACTGTTAAAGTCGTACCTCTACGACAGGAAGTTTGCAGTAAGATGCAACTCTGCAACATCAAGCGAACACCGTATTGAAGCCGGCGTTCCTCAGGGAAGCGTACTTGGGCCAACACTCTACGCTCTCTTCACAGCAGACATTCCTACATGCAGGGGACTTACAACTTTAACCTTTGCTGACGATACAGCTATTTTTAGCCGATCCAGATGTCCACTGCAAGCCACATCGCAACTCGCTCGTCATCTGGTTAACGTAGAAAAATGGCTACCCGACTGGCGAATTAAAGTTGACGAACAAAAATGTAAACATGTTACTTTCACCTTTAACAAGAAAGATTGTCCACCAATTACGCTAAATAATACCCCACTCCCGAAAGCAAACGAAGTAACGTACCTAGGAGTACACCTGGACAGAAGGCTTACTTGGCGCAGGCACATTGAAGCTAAGAGAACACAACTAAAACTAAAAGCCAATAGCCTCCACTGGCTTATCAACGCTCGCTCCCCGCTAAGCCTTGACTACAAGGTCCTGCTCTACAACTCTGTTCTTAAACCAATCTGGACCTATGGATGCCAGCTATGGGGTAGTGCGTGCAGCAGTAACATCGACATCGTCCAAAGAGCCCAGTCAAAGATCCTGAGAACTATCACCGGGGCACCGTGGTACGCTCGCAACGAAAACATTCAAAACGACTTTAACGTCAATCAAGAAAGTAGTTGCGGACTACAAGAAAAATTACCTTGGCAAGCTGTCACTGCACCCAAACTATCTTGCTAGAGGACTCTCAAACTCAAGCAGCCGATCCCGTCTTCGTCGCAATGACTTTCCGACCCAGCGATGAATTGAGGTACGCGGCCACCAACTATTTGTACAACAACAAATAGTTAACTAAGTAATACTTGTAAGATTTGTAAGTTTTTTGTTAGTTTCCCTACTATAAGGAAAGATTCAAAAAATAAAACCAGAATATAAAAAAAAAATATATATATATTTAATTTGGCTGGTATTGGGAGGTCCAGCGGATGGTTTGTTTTGAGTCTTCTCGTGGTTGTGCTGTTGTCCAGCAGGCCAATGTCTAGATTAATTTAAGTGTCAGTTTAGACGTGTTTGGTACTTGGTGGTCCTCGTCTATAACTTCCGTTAGCCACGGGATGTTGAGGACTCTGTGGATGGTTGCGTTGTCGTAGATAAATATGCGCATTATCGATAATGTGCAGGGCTTTGTTTTGAAAAACTTGTATTTGCCGGTTGCTTCGTCTGGCAGCTCCACACAAGTGATTGCCATATCGATCCATATCGGTTTGATGTTAGCCTTGTAGACAAGCAACTTCGACCGCGTGTTAAGTTTGCTATTGCGTCCTATTAGCCAGTTGTATTTCTTTAGCTTGTCTTCCGCCTGCTTTGGTTTTTTCATCAGGTGAGCCCTGCATGTCTGCGTCCTGTCCTCTTCTGATATTATGACCATACAGGTATACAGCTGAGCAGTTACCCCGCTTGTATGCTGACAGTTATGTTGAATGTATGCTGTGTCATCGGCGTAGGTGGTGAACATTACAGCGCAGCAGTATTTCTTGGCCTCAAATGCGTCCAGAATGCGTTAAACGACTCTGTTTCTTTGCTCCGGGGTTCCATGACTGCGCCTAAATCCAAACTGGTTATCAGGGATCAAACCAGCCTCTTCCAATATTGGCAACACCGCGGTTATTTGACTGCTGCCTTAGTGTGTACAAGCGGGTTGCTGCTCCGTCCTGCAGATTTCAACAGGTGTACATCTAGTGAAGTAACACTTTAGATTTTTTGCCAGGATCTGTCTGTATACCGCTTGTCCATTGGGCTTGTTTACTCTGGAACACCACCGGATGTGCCTCGCGTTAAAATCACCGCCAATGATAAATTTACTACCAAGTTGGCTTATGATTTGGGCAATCATAATCTCTTACATTGTACCTTGGTGTACAGTAGGCAGCCGCGATCGTCAGCTCTCCTAGCACGGTGTGGACTCTTATGAGTGCACATTGCACCCAATCCTCCTGGATACGCGGTTGCTCTGCGTATTTCAAGTTGCTTCTGAGCAGGATGGCTGCTCCGCTTCTGGCTCTTCCGCTGGAATGGTTAGCGTCAATGAGGTCATATCCTCTAATTGAGAAATACGACCTTGACGAGAAGTGCGTCTCTGAGATGAGCAATATTTCAATATGATTTGTCTTGCAGTAGTGCTCGACCTCTGGCCTGCTAGCTTCGACATGACTGTTGCCAACATGTTTGTCATTTGGCTAAACATTTTGTCGAGCATCCGCTCCATCATTCTCTCCATACTCGTAACCATTGCGTCTATGTAATTGTCGGGCCTTCACTAGGTTACCTTGTTATCCGTGCTATTGTTGCTGCCTCTGGCGGCATTTGCGTAGCTGAGGTTGGGGCTGACACCTGGTGATGGGTTGCCCGTTGCTACCCTGTTTGCATGGAACTAAGTCTTGGTAGACCTAAGGTGCTGGCAGGTTCTTACCCTTTTTATAAGCTGGGCATCCCTTGTAAAAGGCCACGTGATTACCTTCGCAGTGCAGGCAAAAGGCCGTGTCGTCTTGTGCCGCATGTGCTGGGTGCATGGTTACCTCTGCATTTAACACTTTGCTCATCAAGATGGCAATATCATTGGGTATGCCTGAAACCTTGGCAGTGGTAGGACTGTATCAAATCGTCCAATTTAAGAGGGCAAATCCTCTTGATGTTGTAGGCTTCCATGTTGTTGCTGGCCGGCTCAAGATTTGCAATGAAAATGTAGCAATTATGCTTTTTCGCCTTGTTGACTATGGTTTGGACATCTCTGGCGACATGGCCGCGACTGTGCAGAGCTGCCCTATTATCTTTTGTGTCTGTGGCATTGTCTAATCCCTTTGCGACGAATCGATATGGCCTCTCATATTTTGGCTGAAAAGTTTGGTACCTCTTCCCTGATTTATCCAGGTGTTTCTTCAGCGCCGAGTAGGTTTCCTTGTCATTTGTCATCACCCTTAAGTTATTGTCTTTGGTCGCCCTGTATATGAACTCCTTATCCTCTCCAACAGCTTTAGCAAACTTCTGATGTGACATCTGGAATGAAGGTTGGTGGGGACTTAGTTGCTCTGGGCTGGGGACCCTGCATCGGCTTTTGAGCTGGAATGTCATTCTAGGAGGAGCTGCCTAAATTCATGTTGTCGTCTTCGTCATTGGGCAGAGCCGCAAATCTGCTGTTGTCAAGCCTGGTCCCTGCCGCATTGCATGTGCAGGGCGCATCTTCTCGATTAGCGGGGCTCCGCTTGCGGGCAGTCTTCCTTTTAATTTCTTCAAGCTGGTTCCCTTATTAGCCAGTATGTTGGCTTTTTTGGTTTACTCAATTCATTACCATTCCTGATAATTTGTGGCCGGGCTTGCCAGTTTATCTTATTGTCGGAAGGTGCTTTGTGCGAACCCGATTGATTTGATGTCCTCGTTGTCGTCCGACTGCCCTATTAGTTTCGTACTAAGCCAAGCTTTCGCCATTTCGGTAAACGGTCCGTGCGTTCGCGATCGACGAGGCTAATCAGCGAAAAAGCGCGCGAGAAAACAGTCGGAAGACGACTTCGTATTTACAATTGCTTCTTTTTTATACCCTTAACCCATAAAATGGGTAAATAAGGGTATAATGGTTTTGTGCAAATGTATGTAACAGACAGAAGGAAGCATCTCCGACCCTATAAAGTATATATATTCTTGATCAGCATCAACAGCCGAGTCGATCTAGCCATGTCTGTCTGTCTGTCTGTCTGTCTGTCTGTCTGTCTGTCTGTCTGTCTGTCTGTCCGTCTGTCTGTCTGTATGAACCCGCCGATCTCAGAGACTATAAGAGCTAAGGACGTCAAACTTAAAACTTAAACTCTCCTATACCATAAGCAGATCAAGTTTGTTTCGGATTATCGATAAAATTTTTGGTTCTCGATATACACATGGGATCGATAACAAAAAAACTTGAATTTCAAAATTGTGAAAACGAGTAAAATAATGAACATTTGAAAAAATTTGATAAAAATCGGTTAAGAAACACCGGAGATATCGCAGTTAGAAATTTGGTCATATTGGTCACTGGAAGAATACACACAAATGACTGTACGCATTACGCATGGGGTTGAGGGTATGTCCTAGTCGGGATTTCTCGACTAGAGCCTTTTTACTTGTTTTTTTTTTTTGAAATTGAAAAACAAGTATTCGAACTCAAATTTGATTAGTATAATTGATCAAAGCAAAATAGGTGTACGTTTGTAAGTGTAGTTAATATTGCAATATAACGGACAACAGTGGGAGAGTGCTTGAGTAAAAAAAAATGAGTTAAAAGGCTTGAGCGAGTAGGCAGATAAAACCGATCGTACGGTGTAATAGAGCGGCAGAGGTCTGATGCTGGAGGTCAAGAGTACGTAAATAGGTCATTTTGTTAGTAAACGAAAGCAATCGAGAATAAACATACATATCCCTTTCGACCCCACTGTTGCCGGTGAGCAATTTGTGTTGTTTAACGGCTAACGGTAAGCGTTCCTTTTGTTTTTGTCTGCTCATTCTTAATGATAACGGTTCTTTTATGTGTCTACTCAAAATATGTGCAAAAAAGTTTACATTTGGAGGTCATTTAGTGAAATTATTTTGAATAAACTGCAAGTATGTCGCAAAAAATATTATTGTTAAATTCGGAAGAGGGTTTTAAAGGGAGTGATTAGCTTTGATAATAATAATAAAAAATAAAAAACTGTAAATGAGTTGTTTATAAGCAGAGATTTATCTAAGGTTAAATTTGATTTATTTTATGCAATACCCAGGAAAGTAATTTTCAAAGAGTAATAATAAATCTAATAAAAAACTTGGGACTAACCAACAAAATATAGCTGACACATGTCATGAAAAGCGAGTCGAAAGCCTTGCAGCTAGCGCTCTTTAAAATGTAAATAGTAGGTTAAGAATTTATTATTAGCCTTCTTTTTAATAAATAAAAAAATAAAAATTTTCAAAGATGTAAAATTGCTTGTTGGCAACCTTGGGCCATAGTGGTAATAAATATATTTGTACTTAAATAAGAAACCGAAACAGATGTGCTTGTCAAATGAAGATATTGAGAGGATTATTATAATAATAAGATAATTATCTTCGATTGGGATGCCTCTACTGACGAAGAAAGTGGTGCTGATATGGATGACATTTCTGCAGTGCTGGAGAAGAATTTATAAGGGATCGTGGAAAGAGGAGAAACTATCGACATTGGCCTTCTTGAAAATATGATTACAGAAAAATGTGAGCAGGAACAGAGTGTTGATGCTGGTAATGGCTTCGAAAAAATTGACCCCAAGACACTAAAGTGAAGCTCCAGAGAGCATTTGGGAAGAAGACAGTTTGTTGAAAGTCGACGTCGTGATGACGCCAGTAGAATATTTTACCACCTTTTTTGTAAGCGAAGTTATTGATTCGATCACAATTATTTATTTGTTTATTGTCAACTAATATCAGTCGACATAAAAATTAAAATTAAATCAAATTAAAAAGTAGAGCTTAAGCTACAAACATGTTTAAGATTAATGAACAAAATTTAAAATTAAATCAGTAAGCAAACTGAAATGAAATGAAAAAGTTTAAAAATTAAAATATTCTGGGGAGTTAACAAAAATTTAATGATCCAACATTTGTTGCAAGGATTGGGAAAAACCCAGAAAAACCCAATCAGATCATAAGATTAGTGATAAGTGACTATGACTAGATAAGTAAAGCAGTATGGATCTTTTTAGTATGGGAATGGAGGCCTCAAAGGAAACAAGTGAAAACATCTTATTGTAGTCTGCGCACACTACTCGAAACGGTTCATGCATTAGATAGTTAGTAGAGCAACGATCAAGGTTAATAGGTACAAAGTTACGAGAAGATCTAATAGGGACAGTTAAGTTTATTCGACTTAATAAAATGGGTGAGTCGTTTTTACCATTGAGCAGATTAGTAACAAATGAAACTCCTTGCATAGTTCTACGGTTTAAAAGAGAAGGAAGGTTAATTAATCGAAGTCTACTTGAATACGAAGGCAAATCAACACCGGGAACCCAGTTAAAACTTCTAAGTGCAAACAAAAGAAATTTCTTCTGATCAGATTCGATTCTATCCTGATGAATCATGTATTGCGGGGACCACACACAAGATCCATATTCAAGGATGGGACGCACTAGGGATGTATAAAGTGTTTTAGTAGTGTAGGGTTCGTTAAACTCTTTTGACCACCGCTTGATGAAACCAACGACACTGATTCATGTATTGCGGGGACCACACACAAGATCCATATTCAAGGATGGGACGCACTAGGGATGTATAAAGTGTTTTAGTAGTGTAGGGTTCGTTAAACTCTTTTGACCACCGCTTGATGAAACCAACGACACTGATGGCTTTATTAACCATGCACGATAAATGAGACTCAAACTGTAATTTTTCCCAAGGACAAACACTTTAAGCTTTATTTTGATAACAGTGCAGCAGTGACCTGTTAGGTAGCCTGTTAGAGTGCGAATTTCGCTTTTTTTTAGATTGATGTTGCGTTTTGATCGCATCATCTGGGGGACGAGAAATGTTAATGTTATTTTAAAAATAATACAAAAATGTTAAAAATAAATTAAATAATGTTTATCTTAAAGGCCTGTACGCAGATGCTCGTACAGCTTCCGTACCATAATGCACAGATTTTACTGTCGTAACGACTAGTGTTGGAAAATGCTTCAATTGTGGTGATAGGATGACTACTTTTTATAAATTAATCGAAAAAGGCACCTCTGTTTGCCTAACGTGTCAAATAAATTAACTGATTCTTCTGGCGATACACAAGAGATTTAAATTTGTCGCGGAACCGTGCATCATTTTTATTTAGGCCTATTTTCCGGGCTTTTGTAGTTACAATATTAAATGCATCTTATGGTATGTCAGCGACCTCGTGCCCGATAAGTTATTTTGTCCTATTTTGTGGAAAATTGATAAATTTGGCCTGCCTGCTAGTTTTTTCGTAAAGTGCTTTTCATCTGTCCCTTAACAGTTTCATTGTACAAAACTACTTAACTATCGTAACTAACAGAGCTGCGTACTAACAAATGTTATTCTTGTCTGGTCAGTGTACGAGACGCTTTTTTTATATTATAAAATGGTAAATAAGGGTTTAATGGTTTTGTGCAAATGTATATAACAGACAGAAGGAAGCATCTCCGACCCTATAAAGTATATATATTCTTGATCAGCATCAACAGCCGAGTCGATCTAGCCATGTCCGTCTGTCTGTCTGTCTGTCTGTATGAACGCGCCGATCCAGAGACTATAAGAGCTAGAGACTTGTAAAGTAGTGTTTTGCCGAGGTACAGATCTCAGTCTGGTCAAGGCTGGTTACAAGTAATTTATAACTTGCTGAAACCCAAAGTATAGCGTTAAGAAGAGTCAAATAGTGATCCGACGTAAAGTCGTGTCCTGTCAACTACTGATCAGCTAGGGTATCAACCGGGCCGACACCACAATTGCTACCTTATCTGATCGCTAAGCTTACCTTACGCCACCGCGGGCTAGCCTCACGAGTGTCGTCTGGTAAATCAGCTGGCGAGGGTGTGGATTGGGTTATTGCCTCAATCGCCTCTGCACCTTATCGTTGATAGAACACGTGCCTCTGTGGACTTGAATCACAGGGTATCAGACACTGTACTACACAGAGTAACCACGCGTTTAAGCTACTATTGTTCGCTTTATTCTCTCTATATATATATATACTTAAGCCACGGTACAAGCCACGTGTTAGTCTTAGCGGGAAGGGGGTTTAAATCTAATATACAGGTGTGATTATCTTACTCACGTATTAATCTCAAACCCTCTTCTTAATTTGTTCTTCTCTCTAGATCCTCAGTATATCCTCCCTCGGTGCTGCTTACTGTTCGCTCTTACACGTTTCTCTTTTCACTCTCGTTTTCCTTGCGTTTAACACTCCCGCACGCTTTTAGGGTTCGCACTCGACTGTTAGTTCTACATCTTTGCGTTCGGCCCTTCCACGCACTTTCGATGCTCGTACTAGACTGTCCCGCTGCATATTCGCGGCTCACGCTCGGCCCTTCTTCGCCGATCCACTCGAGCTTTTGTAGTTTGGTGGATCGCGTGTTGCTTAGTGCTTTCGCATCATCTGGCCACTCTGCTTCTAATGGCCGTTCTGTTTTGAAACCGACGTTGCTTAATTTTATACTAATGGGTGGTATCGTACATTATTGATCTTAACAATTATTTCCTACAGCCTATTATATTAATATTAAACAATAAAGGGCCTTCTTGGCAATCTTCAACTATTCATATTCTCATTCATATTCTTAACTATATAAAAATGTGGGGGAGGGCATCATTTGGCCTTCCTCACACCCCCCCCCCTTTCTCCACTAGGGTGATGATTACCCTCCCGACGGCGTGTGCTGTTACGTTACGTACGTCGGCTCCTACCATCACCCTGAATCGCGCCCTGCCCTGGGGATTGCCTGTGTCTCAAGAGTTCGTCTTGTATTTCCGCTACCGCGTCTTTGTTCAAAAAGCTATCGCCTGGGTACACCGTCCACTTCTCCGGGACTATAGTGTACACCCGGTGAAACCAGTGCTTGGGCGTGTCTTCCTGTCTAAACGGGCATACGACATTTCCCACCTCCGCTTTGAGGCTTTCATCAAACAGCTCGATGCCCTCGTACGGCTCCTGGGTTGGGGATGCACGGGCTGACACCTCTGGGGCTAGAGAAGCAACACCCTCTTCTGCTTTGTCCTCCTCGTTGTCTATTCCGGCCATCGATGCCACCGTCGATTGCTCCAAGGCGGGGTAGTGTGGAGGGGATGGCGGCTCTTCGACGCGCGGTTGTGGGGCCTGCGCGTCCTCCTTCTCGATGACTGCCGTGGTCGTCTCCACCCTCATCAGTCCTACTGCCCCGTCCACTCGGTACATCGTGTGGCGGTACGTCGGCGGGCTGTCCTCGCGGTCCTGCCTCTGGTAGGTGGGATGGTTTCTGCGGGGATCCCTCGGATATTGCTCTTGCTGTCGACCCTGGTTGCGGTCTTCTTCGTCGCTGGTTGAGCCGGCATCTTCCACGTGGACGCTCGGCGGGGCTTCGCTGCTGCTTGCCTCCGTATTTGTGTTCGTCTCCTCGTTCGACGGGCTTTCCTCGCCGGACGGTACCTCTTCGTCGCTGCTGATGACTACGATATCGTCGCTCATTTTCCTGTGAATTAAAATTATAATCGTTATTAATCAATTCCCTTTGTATGTTTTGGTTAAAAAAAAAAAATTTATTAGAGTTGGGATTGTGTTATTTTTTTTTCTTTTTTCACAAAACTCTAGTCGACTCTTCTCATTTCCGACTTGGCTTATGACGTCTTTCGCTCTGTACCCAGGTCTTGTCCATCTTCCACTTGGTGTTCCTCGTAGTCTTCGCCTTCTTGCTAGAATGGTTTTAGCTGGGCTATGTTTGCGACTCGGCCTTTACGCTGTCCTACCTTCAGCAATCGTACAATGTTTGCTGACACAAACTTCTTTACGAGGAAGGGGCCATCGTATTTGGGAGCGAGTTTTGCCGCAAATCAGTCGCTAGCCTTCGATAGTTGGTGTGTCCTCAGTAACACCAACGTGTTGAGCCCCGGCCGCCACTCTCTTCGTCTGCGGTTGTAGTTCCGCCACTCGTTCGTTTTCTTGATGATCCTGTGCTCGGCAACGTTGGACACACCATGGAGTCCATCAAAGAGAGCCAATTCCGACCTTAACAATTTCTGTATCCCGGGTTCCAAATCCGCCGGCCACTCCTGTTCGTCTACAGTAACGTTGTCTGGCAGCGTTGTGGCAGGTATTGTAGTATCTGTTCCGTGTTCTCCTACTTAGTCTGGTATCTGTTTCGCAGCGCCCGGCGCTGTATCCTTTCCTGTGTTGGTGATGGTTCTTACGGTTACGTCTGGATGACGCGTTTCCTGGACTTCCCCTGTTTCCCTCTGCTTCCCGCTAGTGTATTCTTGCCTTATAGCTGACTCGGGTTCTATTCTGACCCCGTCGCCGTCCGTGTTCCGCGCCTTCTCGGCTTCCAATATCAGCCACGCGTTTCCGCACTGTATGGTCGTCCCTACCAGGCATAAAAAATCTATTTCCAATATTAGGTTATCTAGCATCGAAGGCATCACGAGCATGTCCATCGTGACCTCGGCCCCCGCTAAGCTAACCTTTCCCCTGAATAATTCTTTTACCTCCAATGCCGACCCATCTGCTAAGCGAATCTTCGCGTTGGCTGTCAATACTTCACATTTTTTTAACACTCTGGAAAATTCCTCACTGATGAAATTTCTGGTTGCCCCTGAATCCACCGTTGCTGTCGCTACCTGATCCCCGACCCTAACTGTAGCGACTATCCTCCCATCCTCCACTCGTAAAGGGTATTCTAGTTTCGGGACTGCTTCGAGTCGGCACCCACCTAATCCCGTCCCAGCTGGTGCCGTGGCTCGTTTCCCGCCCCGGGCCTACGACAACACTCGTTTGTTCTGACTCCTTGGGTCCCACACTCCCTACAAAACTGCACTCGCGGATTAGGACACTCTCTGGCAAAGTGCCCCGCCTGCGAACAGTTATAGCACACTCGTTTATTCATAGGCGCCCTAGGCATCTCGTGACTCAGCATTCGATTCGCTATTACCCCCGTTTCGCTACGCGGTGCTGTAACTGGCTCCTCACTCCTCGCAACTGGCTGTGGTGGTGATTTGAACGGATTATAGTGTTTCGGGACAGTCCGCGCGCCATAACTCGCCGCCGCATCTCTCCGATCCCGTTCCTCCAGGGTCTCGTATTCTGCCGCCAACTGGGTTAGTTCCTCCAGTGTCTTGAACTCGCGCCTGCGAATGCTTCGTCGATAGTCTGACGACAAGTTTTCATACACTCTATATAACTCCTGCTCTGCCGTATACCTAGCGTGTCGCATCATCCTTCGGAGGTCAATCATGTACTCCTTAAAGCTCTCTCCGACGCGCTGTCGGCGGATCCTGATATCATCCTCGAGTCGTTGATAATATTCCGGCGGCAGAAAGAAATCTAAGACTGCGCTCCTAAGCTCTGCCCATGTGGCGTCCATCAACTGACTGACAGAAAACCACCCCGCGGCCAGGTCTGTTAGCGCTTCACTTATTGCCCGCGATAATCGCTCCAGGCTGATTTTTTCACATACTTGCTCGCTTTTCTATCTCCTCGAGGAATACAAGTGGGTCCGTATACCCGTTGAACCTAACACCCCACTTCCGGACCAGTTCTAGGACAACCACGCTGGTCCTATGGCTGTAATATCCCTCCTCCGCATGTCGGTAGCCAGCCGACTCGACCTGACTATGTACCACCGGTGTACTAGCAGGTGACTGGACATGGATACGAGGGATGGATTCTTTCGTCACCATTGGATTTAACGTTGTGCTGTTGTCGCCGTTCCAGCCCAACCAGATGGGATTGCCACATCGGATTCCGATTTCTGCCGTGGTCTTCGGCCTACGACAGGTTTATCGGTCTGGATTGGCGACGTCTGAAACTTCGCGAAACGTAACTCCCAGTCAGCCAAACGTGTCCAAATCTCGTTTGTATGCCCGTCTCTTTTTATGAATTCGCATACTGTTTTCCGGTAGTCTGACACTGTTGCGCATTTTCCCAAACCTAACTCCTCAGAAATATATTCTAAATCCTCCTTCAGACAGTCATAGACCCATTGTCGGCCCACCCCTGGGTTGGTACAGCCTCCTGATTCCATGCCGAAAGACTCGTTGACTAGTGGTTTCTCCATCGCAGATTATTATTGTATTTTTTTTTCCTCCAAAAATCTCAGTTGTATTATGTAAAAAAAAATTCTCCAACATTTATTTAATGAGACCAGAAAAACAATTTTCTCTTATTTTTTTTTTTTTATTATTATTAAATGATTATTGTAGTCATTATAATTGTGTTGTTTACCAAAAAAAAAAAATTTTTTATAAAAATTTCAAAACGATTTTATAATCATCCGCGACCCACAGTGCAGCCAATCCGTTTACTTATTTCGTTTTTAATGGTTAGCATGACGACCTACTCTTAAACCGAACGGCGTTTACTTTCGTCGGTATCGTCCCACTGTGCCTTATTTTTCTGAGTCAACCGCCTTGACTTTACAAAACTTGAAGCACCCCGTGCTGCTCGCGTCGACGCGAGAGAGATTCCGTTAGGTGATCGACTCACCCGCTTTGCCGTCAAGTTCGCTGCGTTCAACGACATTTGCCAGCAGCAATAACTTGCACGAGTTCCGTTAGGTAATCGGCGCGCACGTTTTCACCGTCTCTTTCGCTGCGCCGCAAATCTTTGTCGACCGCGCGGACTCAAGCAAGGCCCGTTACTTTATCGCCGTTCACGTTTTATTCTCTATTCTGCAGCTGCGACCGATTCAAAACGCCTTACACACTCTGTCCGCTGTGATCCCGTTGGTTTTTATCGCTGCGCCCGTTTTCGTTTGCTTTCGTTGTGCCGCGACAATTGCACAAAATCTCGATGTTCGAATGCCGTTTAACATCCACCGTTTTACATGCGCGTAGTAAAACAGGGTATCACCGGGTATACGCGTACTCTACTTGAATCGCAATTTGCGCACTTTTTAGTGATGTTACTGGGGGCTTTAATTCTAGTTTGCACCACCCGCTAATACTTTAGGTCCCTGCTCGGGCGCCACTTGTAAAGTAGTGATTTGCCGAGGTACAGATCTCAGTCTGGCCAAGGCTGGTTACAAGTAATTTATAACTTGCTGAAACCCAAAGTATAGCGTTAAGAAGAGTCAAATAGTGATCCGACGTAAAGTCGTGTCCTGTCAACTACTGATCAGCTAGGGTATCAACCGGGCCGACACCACAATTGCTACCTTATCTGATCGCTAAGCTTACCTTACGCCACCGCGGGCTAGCCTCACGAGTGTCGTCTGGTAAATCAGCTGGCGAGGGTGTGGATTGGGTTATTGCCTCAATCGCCTCTGCACCTTATCGTTGATAGAACACGTGCCTCTGTGGACTTGAATCACAGGGTATCAGACACTGTACTACACAGAGTAACCACGCGTTTAAGTTACTATTGTTCGCTTTATTCTCTCTATATATATATATACTTAAGCCACGGTACAAGCCACGTGTTAGTCTTAGCGGAAAGGGGGTTTAAATCTAATATACAGGTCTGATTATCTTACTCACGTATTAATCTCAAACCCTCTTCTTAATTTGTTCTTCTCTCTAGATCCTCAGTATATCCTCCCTCGGTGCTGCTTACTGTTCGCTCTTACACGTTTCTCTTTTCACTCTCGTTTTCCTTGCGTTTAACACTCCCGCACGCTTTTAGGGTTCGCACTCGACTGTTAGTTCTACATCTTTGCGTTCGGCCCTTCCACGCACTTTCGATGCTCGTACTAGACTGTCCCGCTGCATATTCGCGGCTCACGCTCGGCCCTTCTTCGCCGATCCACTCGAGCTTTTGTAGTTTGGTGGATCGCGTGTTGAGGGTCGAAAGCTCTGCTTAGTGCTTTCGCATCTTCTGGCCACTCTGCTTCTAATGGCCGTTCTGTTTTGAAACCGACGTTGCTTATTATTATACTAATGGGTGGTATCGTACATTATAGATCTTAACAATTATTTCTTACTGCCTATTATATTAATATAGAAAACCGATTTTAAAAGGAAAAAAAAAAAAAAAAAAAAAAAAAAATTAAAAAAAAAAAAAAAAAAAAAAAAAAAAAAAAAAAAAAAAAAAAAAAAAAAAAAAAAAAAAAAAAAAAAAAAAAAAAAAAAAAAAAAAAAAAAAAAAAAAAAAAAAAAAAAATTAAACAATAAAGGGCCTTCTTGGCAATCTTCAACCATTCATATTCTAATTCATATTCTTAACTTTATAAAAATGTGGGGGAGGGCATCATTTGGCCTTCCTCACAGACATCAAATTCGAAACTTAAGATCTCCTATTCCATAAGCAGATCAAGTTTGTTTCGAATTATCGATAGCACATCTGGTTTCCGATACACACATGTGATCGATAACAACAAAATAATGAATTTCAAAATTCTGAAAATAAGGTTTGAAACTATGGATAAAATAATGAACATTTAAGAAAATTTGACTAAAATCGGTTAAGAAACACCGGAGATATCGCAGTTTAAAGTTTGGTTATATTGGTCACTGAATAAATACACACAAGTTACTGTAAGCATTACCTATCGGGTTAAGGGTATGTCCTAGTCGGGATTTCTCGACTAGAGCCTTCTTACTTGTTATTTATTATTGTAGGGGGGATTGAGGCGGAAGAGGTGGGCGGGGTATCCAAACTTTTGATGCAATTTTTCCGGGGAATGTCACAAGCTATCTTGCCATCGAATTTGGTGACTCTAGCTGCTAAAATGTGGGATATATATGTGTTTTATCGATTTGAACATCGAGGTGTATCGACTTGGTATCGATTTCCAAGACCCCCTGAGGTCGTAGAGCCCTAAATTTAACCCTTTTTCTGACGAAGGTATGTACCAAGATTTTTGCAAAGTGACAATGCTCTAGCTTTAAGGGTGTCGAAAAAACTTGCGTTCATACAGACAGATGGACGGACAGACGGACGGACACCATGACGGACATTGCACAAACGGTTTGTGACAAACCCAATATACTATGATACCTTTGGTATCAAAGTAGAAAAACCCCAATTGAAATCAAAATTAAAAACTCTTTCCGAACCATTGTATTCCTTAATTTTTGGGACATCTCAAAAGTAGAAGCACTTTTTGAGTTAAATTCAACAAGCAAATAAAATTATTAGAGATAATTTTATGCCGACTTTTAAGGTGAAAATTATAAAAATAATGATAACATTTTTCTGAAATTGCATACATTTTACAGATTCAGGCCCAGATTTATCATCAAGCTGGTTCGTTGTTGCCATATCCTGACGCTGATCATAAATGTTTTCAAATTTTATTTTATTGGTAATGAAAATCGTGAATTGGTTGTGCAATTGTATCAAATATTAGACGAGAAATTATTCTTGAGCTACAAAGGTTTTTCCATAATTGCAACGCATTAGTTCAATTGTTTAAAATTGCTCTTGATCGTATGCCATCAGATAATCACAAAATCGTAATAGAACACATTTTAGTGCGTTTATCATTTGCGATGACCAATAACAAGGCTCAAGGGCAAACACTTAATGTTTGTGGTGTAAGTTTGGAGGAAACATGTTTTTCACATGGTCAAGTTTGTTGCCTATTCAAGAGTAGGAACCACCAGTCGTTTGTTTTTTCATGCTCAAAATGGAAAAACAAAAAATATTGTTTATCCAAATGATTTAGATTAAGTTTAAAAATTGCTAGCCATCTTTTTTTTAAAACTAATAAACGAATTTGATGTTATAAATTAATTATTTTTAATATTTTAATAGGTACGTAATACGTAATACATTTTACGTAGCGAAGCAGGTACTGGGCCGCTAGTTTTGTATATTTTATAATGCTCAAGTCGGATCTTTTTTATTTATTTCTTTATTTGTTTATTGTCAACTAATAGCAGTCGACATTAAATTAAAATTTATTTAAAGAGCTTAAGCTACAAAAATGTTTAAGATTAATGAACAATATTTAAATTTAAATCAAAAGCAAAATGAAATGAAATACAAAAATTTAAAAAATTAAAATATTCTGGGAAATTTAACAAAAATTTTTTTGATCCAACATTTGTTGCAGAGATTGGGGAAAACCCGGAAAAACCCAATCAGATCGTAAGATTAGAGATTAGTGACTATGACTCAATAAATAAAGCAGTATGGACCTTTTAGTAAAGGAATGGTGAAAAGTGAAACTGCATTAGATAGTTTGTAGAGCAACGATCAAGGTTAATTGGAACAAAGTTACGAGAAGATCTCAGAATAGGGACAGTAAAGTTTATTCGACTTAATAGAATGGAAGAGTCAATTTCACCATTGAGCAGAGCAACGATCAAGGTTAATTGGAACAAAGTTACGAGAAGATCTCAGAATAGGGACAGTAAAGTTTATTCGACTTAATAGAATGGAAGAGTCAATTTCACCATTGAGCAGATTAGTAACAAATAACACTACATGCATAGTTATACAGTTTAAAAGAGAAGTAAGGTTTATTGTAATGTAATGTAATGTCGAACGAGGGTGGGCTTGCGCCCTTCAGCACTGCGACCCACATGGATCTATTGTGCCCCCTTACCACTAGTTCAGATTTAGTGTTCTCATAAACTGAGTCAGACCAGTCTGTAGGATATGCATCAGGTTCTCTTCACTGAGAATGTATTTGCCTAACAGCGTTGCTCAACTACGTGCCAGGGATGGGCTTTTGGTGATTAGATGTTCCATAGATTCGAAATCCTCTTCTCTACATGTTCTGTTACTAGCAAGGCCCATCTTATGTAGATGGTCGTTGCAGGGAAAGTGGCTAGTCAACGCCACACAGAGTGACCTAAGTTGTGTCCTGTTTAAGGATAGAGCTTCCTTAGCTCTTGTTGCATTAGGGCACACAAATCTTTTTGAGTGTCTGTGACCCTCTGGATTGTTCCAGTGCATTGTTTTCTTGTTCACTAACCATTTATCTATGTCAGATTTGAGTCTGTTGTTTGAGTAGCCAAACATCGGACTGGGGCCTATAAACGGGGCTTCCGCTCCTAATTTAGCCCTTACATCTGCAGCCTCGTTACCTGAGTGGCCTTCATGTCCTGGCTATAGAAGCTATAGCTGTTAAGTGCTTTAAGAGCTGCTTGACGGTCGGAGAGTATACGAATGTTAACTCCTACCAACTGTCTGAGGTACACCAATTTACCGTTTGATCAAGGGCTCGTTGCATGAGGTCCGCAAGGATCTTTTCATCTTTGCCCTTGATGATTACGGATATGTCATCTGCATAGCCTATCGTTTGCATTGAGAGACAGTACTAGGTCGTCTACTAGGAGTGACCACAATAAAGGAGATAAGACATCTCCTTGTGGACAGCCTTTTATGGCACTGATGCTGGCCGAGGCAAGTACGAGATTTGCCTTTATCAGTCTGCGGCACAGCATTGCCTTTACCCAGTCTACTACCTAAGGCTTTACCCCCCTATTTGTCAGAGCCCGGTTCATCAAATCAAAATTCGCGTTGTCTAAGGCACCCTCTATGTCCATGAAGGCGCATAAGGCGACAATTGCCTTTTCTATTTCGTCACCGTGGGTTTACCCTTCTAGTATATCAGTTCTGACATAGCAGTCTATCAGTTTTTCCATGGTCTTTAGCATGAAAGAGACTGATTGGTCTGTATGATTTGGGAGAGCATGGTGGCTTGTCCCCGCCCTTACGAATAAATATTACCTTTACTGCTCTCCATGACCTTGAAATATATCCCAGCAGAAGGCTGGCCCGATATACGGGAACCATTTTCCTACTGATGACCCCTTTGCCCATAGAAAACATGACCATGGAAATATACCATTTGGACCAGGGGATTTATAGGGTTTGAAGGAGTTCATTGCCCACTCTACTCTTTCGTAGCTAACTATACTTTTGATTATGGGGTCTCTGGCCCTTGTGTGCCTCAGTTCCTCTGTATCAGGGTCTCCCTCTGTGCTGCAGAATGAACAGTCATGAAAGTGAGATCTTAGAAGAACCTCTAAAGTTTCTTGAGAATCGTTGGTGTATACAACGTTCGGGCCTTTAAGTGTCCCAATTGGTCCTCCAAAGGCTTTTGATAGGACTCTTTGAACCCTTGCAGTTGAGGGTATGTCCCTAAGGTCCTCACAGAAGTTTCTCCATGAGGCTCTCTTGGATTTCCTTAACTCCCTATTATAGCTAGTTAAGGTTGTCCTGTAGTTTTCCCATTTCTTGGTCCTTTTGGCCCTATTGAATTCTGTTCTTGCTTCCCTGCGCAATTTGTCAAGTCGTGAATTCCACCAGGGGACTCTCTTGCTAGAGGTCTTAACCCTTTGTGGACAGCAGTCATTGAAGGTTGAGACTAAATCATACGTCAGGGTATTAAACGCCCTTTTAAGCTCCTCAGTATTTGTTATTTGTGGTCTATTTCCCGATAGTTTTAACGTTAGAATGTCAGAGTATTTCGTCCAGTTAGTGGTTTTTGGTGTGCGGTAGAGCACAGTGCTCCTTACCGGTCCATTAAGGTCCAAGAAAATATGTGATCAGACATTGAGGTTTCCTCAGACACTCTCCATTCTCTAACCAACACTATGGTTCTGTCAGAAACCACTGTTAGATCTAGTACCTCCTTTCTTATTGAGTTAACAAAAGTTGGTTCATTCCCCCCTATTTGCTATCGATGAGTTGGTTGATATAAGATAGTTTAAAAGAGACTCACCTCTGTTGCTTGCGTCTGTACTTTCCCATGCTAAGTGGTGGGCATTTGAATCACATACAACGATCAGGACCTTCCGGTACGATCTGCAGAACTCCACTAAGGACCTGATAGTATCCGTTGGAACCGCTTCGGAGTCACCAGGGAAGTAAGCCGAGGCCAGTACAGCTTCTTTAGTACCCCCTTCGATTTTCAGCTCCAGTAGTATGGCCACCGTGTCGCTATCTATGAATTCTGTGAGAGGTAGAAATTTAATGTCAGTGTGTATGATTATTGCTGCCGAAGAATTGGCCGCTGTTCTATCATATATTACCTGTGTGTTTTTAGTATTTAGGCCTCAAATACGGCCTTTGAAGAACACGGGCTCTTGTAGTAGCCCGATGTCCTTGGTGTTGCTTGCAAACCTTCTGCTAAGTTCTGCCGTCGCCGCTTTAACGAGATGAAGGTTTGTCTGCAGACATCTTTTTTTGGCGGCGGATCAGCACCGGAGGCATTTGGAGAGTTTATAGTACTCTCTTTAATCTCCATCACATTTTGGCAATTTGGGGCCAACAACACTGTCGGTGGTTGGTGTACTGGTACTTTGTGGTGGTTCCACCAACACACGTTGGTGTTGTTGGCTTTGAGGTGATTATAAATAGAAGTCTACTTGAATACGAAGGCAAATTAACTCCGGGAACCCAGTTAAAACTTCTTCTGAACAGATTTAACTCTATCCTATTAGCTCCTGTATTGCGGAGACCACACACAAGATCCATATTCAAGGATGGGACGCACTTGTATAAAGCGATCGTTAAACTCTTTCACGTTAAACTCACGACACTGATGGCTTTATTAACCATGCACGATATATGAGAATCAAACTTTAGATTTGGGTCAAGAATAATGCCCAAATGATTTAAATCCTTAATTTTTAATACGCGATCGAGGGCTGAGCCATCAAGCAAGTAGTGAGCAGTATGAGGGACACTTCTACAGAACGACAAAACTTTACATTTAGAACAATTTAAATTAAGTATGTTAAAGCTGCATCAATCAGATAGTGCACTGAGATCTGACTGTAGAAGGTTACTAAAACAAGGTTCATTATAGGATGAACATAATTTTACGTCATCAGCAAACATGTACAAATTCGAGTTAGATATAATAGCCGCAGGAAGTTCATTATTAAAGAGATTAAATAATAAAGGTCCAAGGTTACTACCTTGGGGGACACCTGATGTTACATAAATAGGTTTAGCGACAGATGATTTTAAGACAACTTTTTGTGTACGGCCACACAAGTACTCGGAAAGCCATGAGAGGAGGTTAGTTGGGAGCCCAATAATGTTGAATTTATGAAGCAAAAGTGAATGACTAACAGAATCAAATGCCTTACTAAAATCGGTGTAAATTACATCAGTTTGTATTTTGCTGCGAAACCCTTTAATAACAAATGATGGTAATTCTGGAAGGTTGGTGGTTGTAGATCTCATCATCAACATCATCATCAGTGCTTATAAGAGACAAGGTCGGGCCTTAACCGTCTCAAGTAGTTTCCTCCATTTGCATCAATCTCTTGCCGCTGTCCTCCAGTTAGTTACAACTTTGCGCCCATCCTCGACAACGTTATCCATCCATCTTGCTCGGGGTCTTCCTCGACATCTTGTTCCCCAGGGTTGCGCATTGAATACTTTATAACGTGTCCTGCCCATCTTAGTCGTGAGATTTTTATATCTGTCACGATATCCACATCACCATACAGGTGGTATATTTCGCCATTGTATCGTATGCGCCATTCTCCGTTTTCACACACTGGACCAAATACTTTTCTCAGTATTCTTCATTCAAAAACTTTCAGTGCGTATATTAGTTTCGTTGACAGATTCCATGTTTCTGCTGCATAGGAGAGAACTGGTTTTTCAAGGGTCTTGTATATCAGTATCTTTGATTTCCTGGGCTTGTGCAATGTCCGTCATGGTGTCGGTCCGTCCGTCAGTCTGTCCGTATGAACGCAACTTTTTTCGACACCCTTAAGGCTAGAGCCTTGTAACGTTGCAAATATCTTGGTACATGCCTTCGTCAGACAAAGAGTTAAGTTTAGGGCTCTACGACCTCAGGGGGCCTGGGAAATCGATAACAAGTCGATACACCTCGATGTTCAAATCGATAAAACACAAATATATCCCACATTTTAGCAGCTAGAATCACCAAATTTGATGGCAAGACAGCTGGTGACATTCCCCAAAAAATTGCATCAAAAGTTTGGATGCCACGTCCACCTATTTCGCCCCCAGCCCCCCTCCGATCATAAACAAAATTGCCTGTATCTTCTACAGTTTTAAAGCTATAGCCACCAAATTTGGTAGGAAGGTAGATGATGACAACTGACACAGATATGCATCAAAATGTTGGATGTCACACCCCCAAACAAGGGGCCATGCTCCATCGCCCTGAAAAAACCGAAGTGCATGCAACTTCGACAGTTTTCAGGTCACCAAATTTGGTGGGAACATTGTTAGTAACATCCGTAACACAAGTGCATCTTTTTGGTTTTGGATGCCACGCCCACTTATACCGCCCACCTCTATATTTGTGACAGATTTTGAGCTAGAGTCTCCAAACTTGGTAGGGGGATAGAAGGTGCCATCCGCCACAGATGTGGTTGTCGCGCCTACCCCTTCTGCCTGCTATTTATACCCAAAACCCCCATATATTACTATTTGCACACAGAATCCTTAACACAGCTATGTAAACTGATATCAAAGTATATCGCAGTCGGTTGCGTCCGACTGCAACGTTTTTACTTGTTGTTTATAATAGGAGTGGGGGAGGGGGGGGCTGAAAAGGATGGAATAACATTCAAACTTTTGATGCAGTGTATTTGGTGATTCTAGCTGCTAAAATGTGGATTGTATACTTGTTTTATTAATATGCAAATCGAGGTGTATCCGACTTGTTATTGGTTTCCCAAGACCCCGAGGTCGTAGTGTTTGCACTGTTTCAAAGGCTCTAGCTTCAAGGGTGTCAAAAAAAAGATGCATTCACACTGACAGACGGAAAGGCCAGTGACCAAACTTTAAACTCCGATATCTCCGGTGTTTCTTAACCAATTTTAATAAATTTTTTTTATGTTTTTTATTTTGTTAATATAAGTTAACTATAGTTAGGCGAGTTGGTCATTGGACTTCAAACAATGTTGCATATTTGCTGACATTGCGCCCAGGCCATCGACTCCGCCGCAGCTTCAGACGAAACGCGATTTTTGCGCGAGGCGCAAGCTACGGACTTATATTGTAAGAATATTGTACCAGAGGCTTTTGTCTCAAAATTAGTTCGCATAGAACGCGTCGTTCATGTGTCAATAAAAGATTGAATAACAAGTAAGAAGGTTGTAGTCGAGAAATCCCGACGAGGACATACCCTTAACCCCATACGTGGCGTCATTTGTAAATATTTACCAAATGACCATATGAGCAAACTTCAAAGTGCAATATCTCCGGTGTTTTTTAGCCGATTTTAATCAATTTTGAAATTCAAGATTTATTTGTAGGGTAAAGTAGGTACCAAAGGTAACAGGATTTATTGGTTTTGTATCAAAATTTGCCACGACCTCTAAAACCGCCAACTACTTAAAATAGGAAACTTAAAAGATATTTTCAGTGCGAGAGCTACCTAATTCGGAATGGGAATAGAAAGTGGCATCCACAACAGATCTGTATCACCAATCACCCACCCCTTAGCATGCCTTTTTATACCCTTAACCTATAAAATGGGTAAATAAGGGTATAATGGTTTTGTACAAATGTATGTAACAGACATAAGGAAGCATCTTTGACCCCATAAAATATATATATTCGCCATGTCCGTCCGTCCGTCTGTCTGTCTGTATGAACGTGCCGATCTCAAAGACTATAAGAGCTAGAGACTTCAAACTTGAAACTTAAGCTCCCCTATACCATAAGCAGATCAAGTTTGTTTCAAATTATCGATAACGTTTCTGGTTGTACACATGTGATCGATAACAAAAAAATCTTGAATTTCAAAATTAAGAAAATTAGGTTTTAAAATATAAATGAAATAATGAACATTAAAAAAATTTGATCAAAACCGGTTAAGAAACACCTGAGATATCGTAGTTTAAAGTTTTATCATATTGGTCACTGGAAGAATACACACAAATGACTGTACGGGTTACATATGGGGTTAAGGGTATGTCCTAGTCGGGATTTCTCGACTAGAGCCTTCTTTTTTTTCTACTTCCTTTAGTACGTCAATATTACGATTTTTTGTTGAGCATCCTCTTGTTTTTTTGGTTTTGATAATCTCATTCGAAGTTTTGCTATAATTAGGTGGTGGTCGGAGTCCACATTCGCTCCTCTGTATGTTCTGACGTCCATTACGTTCGTGATGTACCTGGCACTAACTAATATATGGTCAATTTGGTTTGTGGTTTGTCCATCGGGCGAGGTCCATGTTCCTTTAAGTATATTCTTGTAAGGGAATCGGGCACTTCCGAAAACAAGGTTTTTTGACGCTGCAAAGTTTACAACCATTTTCACCGGTTTCTTGATGAAATGAGTGGTTTCCCATATATGCTCTGAAAATTTTTAGCGTTATTGTCACCTAGTACAATCTTCAGGTCGTTGCTTGGGCAACTGTCGTATGTATCTTCCAGGAGATTGTAAAAATCATCTTTCTCTTCGTCGCTATTTTCTTCAGTCGGGGCTTGTGTATTTATTATTATGGATATGTTTCTCCATTTACCCATAAGCCTTAGCTTACAGAGTAGTTCATTTATGGGTTTGAACTCGATGATTAGATGGCTTTTCGATTTATGGATCATGAATATACATCTCTCTCTTTTCCCTGTAGAATGCCAGTACCAATCCATCTGATTTCTTGCAGAGCAGGCACATCAATGTTGTGTTTCGTTATGTATTTTGTCAGCTCTCTAGTTATTTCAAGTCTATACATTGAGAAAACATTCCTAGACGCTATCCGTAACTCGTTGTCCAATTTCGATTGCTGGGGTCGTTACCGAAGGGAAGTATTTGACCGAGGATCTTCTTGAGAATTCCTGACGTGTTTTGTTTTGCGGGATAGGTTGTCAGCCCATCGCCAACACCCTGCAGGAGGGCCCGTTTTGGTTTACTATCGAAGTTTTCCTTCTCCGACCTGTTTGGTCCGCGGGAGGTATTTCATTTCTCTCCTACCACCTATATCTGGGAGGCATTTTCCTATCCGCCACCTGGTGACCCGACCTTTAGGGATGTCAAGCTCCCCCGAGGATAGTTGTAGATCTACGCTTTACAAAACCATGTTGATAAGGCGACATAATTGCACTCATGAGTGTTGCAATTGAGAGAAAATAAGTTTTTTTAAAGGCTTTCGGAATGGCAAACAATTTAGATATCCCTCTATAATTTTTAACATTGGACTTAAAAGAATTTTTAAGAAGTGGAATAATAAAAGATTGCTTCCACATATCGGCGAATATTGAAAATTCAACAGACAATTCGAATCTTATTAATAAAGGTTTGCACAGTGTATCAGCGCAACATCTAAGTACACAACCGGGCACTTCATCAGGACGAGAAGCCTGGTTTGATCAGGTTAAGGTCGCTTAATAGCGAAAACTGCGTGAATTTGGAAGAGATAGGTACAAATTTCTAGAGCTATGAGAACTGGAAGGATATACTGATTGAAAATATTTAGCAAATAGATCGGCTACAGCCTGATCAGAACTTGCTTTCGAATTATCAAGAAAGCTGAGGATGGCAGGTAGGAGGATCTACGTTTCGAGTTAACAAATTTATAAAACTGTTTAGGATCACGGGAAAAACTCATTCAATATTTATTAAGATAGTTATTTATTTAATTGTAGCGAAGAGTTAATTCTACTTTACAATTTTTTACAGTGCCAGAGCAACAAAGGCCTTCAGGCTAAATTTAGATAGGTTTTATAGCAGGACGTGTTGATAAGTTGATAAGATTTTCTGAGTCTTTTATAAGATCTTGTCTTCGCATTCTTTAGTTTTTCTAATTCCCTTGTAGGCCAAGGTGGTTTGTTATCACTTGATAAGCGACAGAAGGAAACACAACTGTCCAAATGCGAGTTCAAGGTCACATAAACTATGGCAATGACAGTTTCAAAATCACTACAGGAATAAAGCTGAGACCAATTAGTGGCATGCAGAAGTTGATTTAATTTACTAAAGTTAGTCTTACGAAAACAACGTGATTTTGTAGAAACATTAGAATTAGAGTAAGGGTTAAGTATTTCAAGAGAAAGTTCTGAGGTGGGATGGTAAGAGTCTTCCGGCTGAACTGAAACTATACCGCATCTCTTACCCATTTCGTGGGTTAAGGGTATATCTTCTATATATAAAAAAGAGTTTGTCCTTATTGTTGAGAGCCCCAGCCTAAACGAAAAGAGCTAGAAATCTGAAATGTTCACCAAATATTTCATTCAGGTTGAAAGTGAGCACTAAGAGAGGATTTTAATTTTTTCACTTTACCTCATTCCACTACTCTGGCGCTTTATTGTGGCACAAGCTGGGAGCTTGACCGCGAGCGAGTTTACAAAAACAAAACACATGACCCATTCCACTACTGCCGTCTGAATGTCGCACAAGCGATCGCCAGCAAGTTTACAAAAACAAAACACATGCGCTGTGACGCACTTGCTGTGTGCCTGGGTGTTTTTCTTTTCTTCTTTGTGCCTTTGACAATTGATTTTCGACCCAAGTAGCGTTTGTTGTTCCTGTAAGTGTTGTTGTTGGGCTTGCACTGCTTCTTATTGTTTGTGTCATTGATTTAAAACAAATCAATTAAAGCAACTTGGTGCGCCTAGAAGAGTTTTGCACACCAGAATATGTTACGGGGGTGGTTTTACCTACATACTTGCTAATTATCAAACAAAACTTATCACACAAATACCTATTGCCATTGTTGTTTTGATATGATTTTTGAGCTGACATTTGTAACTTTGGTTGGAGTTGCAAATGCACATATGTACATACATACACATGTATGTACGTACATTTTACATTTTGTTGGTGTCATTCGTTTCGAGCACCTTTTTTACTGGAGCTTCGTCGGTCGAGAGAGGGCTCTGCTACACATCTGCTTACTGAGCCCATGGTAACACCTATTGGCTAATGTGATTCTCTGCTTAATCTCCAAGCTGGTATTTTTGCTGGTGTTGACGGAAGTGCCAAGGTTCACGAACTCCTTGACAACTTCAAAAGTAGTGGACAGCATATACTTTGTTTTACCCTCGTTTACCTCCAAACCCACTCATGCTGACTCTCTTTCGATATCGCAAAATGCAGCAGTAACATTTCGCCTGCAACGCCCAATGATGTCAATGTCATCGGCGTATGCAAGGAGCTGGACATTTTATAAAAAATAGTGCCATTGCGATGTATCACAAGATTGAAGAGGTCGCACGAAAGAGGGTCGCCGGACGGAGCAGCAACCCACTGGTAATCACCAAGGCAGCAGTCAAATACCCCCGGTACTGGAGGAAGAAACGAAGGAATATATTGTGGCGCTTAAGTCAAGCAAAACGCCAGGTGTTGATTGTATTAATGCAGTCGCACTGAAGCTTATTACTAAGCAATTTAACAGATGCCTGGAGATTGGGTACTTTCCAGAGCAATGGAAACGAGCCCAGGTAGTAATGATACTTAAACCCGGGAAACCTGAATCCATTTTGGCTTCATATCGTCCGATCAGTTTGCTGGCAACGACAGAGTTTGGCATCTTGGGCTGCTCTTTAAACTCAGGAGGAGTCTACCACAGGCCTATTACGCTTTCCTCGCCTCGTACTTGAGTGACCGGCAATTCCATGTGCAATGCGGGAATGCGAGATCAACACCCAAAAGCATTAGAGCTGGCGTCCCCCAAGGCAGTGTGTTGTGCCCACAACTATATAATATATACACAGCAGATCTGATTGTAATTGAGTGCCCTGAGCTACTTGTTGCCACCTACGCCGATGACACAGCATTTCTAGCCACTGCTGATACACCGGAGGAGGCCTCTCGAATAGTGCAAGACGAGTTGAACTTAGTAAATGACTGGCAAAGGAGGTGGAACATTGCGGTCAACAATGATAAGTCCTCAGCCACCACATTTGCACTCAGGCAGGGTAACTGTCCAGCTGTAACTGGGGGTCCATATTCCGGGAGAGACAGCGCCAAAATACCTTGGCATGACTCTGGACTGGAGGCTGACGTGGAGGGCTCACCTGATGAGAAAACGAAAGCTGGCGGAAAAAACTCTGAAGAAACACTACTGGCTTGTAGGTCGCAATAGTAAGTTAAGCATCCGGTCAAAGTTGCTTGTGTACAAAGCTATCATAAAAAAAATTTGGACATACGGCATTCAACTGTGGGGAGCTGCGAGACGAAGCAACCGGCAAATTATACAAGTCTTCCAAACCAAAGCCCTGCGCATCATTGGTAATGCGCATATTTACCATGATAACGCAACTATACACAGAGTTCTCAACATACCTTGGGTAACGGAAGAGATAGAAAAGAGGAGCCTTGTCTGAAACATCGATCGGTATTAAAGGGCTCGAAAAGGTTCTTTCCTATTTTGGCGGAGCTAATAGTGCTACTCAACGTCATTCTGCAAAGCAAATTAACTTTGCAGGAATACCGAATTCAGACATGATTGCAAATAGGCGATCTCTTATCGGGCTATCGAAGGCAGCTTAATAATCGACGAATAGATGGTTGGTGTCGATCTGTTGCTCGTGGGTTTTTCCAGAATTTGGCGTAATGCAAGGCGTAAGGCGTCTGTGGTAAACTTGCCAGGTCTAAAGCCGCACTGATAAGGTCCGATCAGTGTGTTGGTCTACGGCTTCATTCTTCCGCAGATTGCGCTCGATAGGACCTTGTATGAGATGGCGATAAGACTGATTCCCCGGTAGTTGGTACAAATCTTTGGGTCACCTTTCTTGAGAACAGGACAAAGGACCATTAGATTCCAATCGTTGGGCATGCCTTCCTCTAGCCATATTTTGCAAAGAAGCTGATGCATGCACCAAGTCAGCTCGCTGCCGCCGGCCTTAAACAACTCAGCAGGCAGACCATCAGCACCGGCTGCTTTGTTGTTTTTGAGTCGCGATATGTGCGCCCAGAATCCGTCAATGCCGTCAGGCTGGGAGTTCGGCTGGTGGCGCAATTCCGAGAGGTGAGAGGATTTCGCATTGCAGAGCCGCATGCGTATCTTGGCTGCAACAAGATAGCGATCGAAGTCCATGTTCACTCAACGAAACGTACGAACATCCAGCACACTTGAGGCATGCCTTCCGTCGATCACAACGTGATCTATTTGGTTCTGTGTGTTTTGATCTGGGGACAGCCATGTGGCCTTATGGATATCGAGATGCTGGAATCTGGTGCTACTAACTAGCATGTTTCGCGCTGCGGCGAAGTCGATCAGCCTGAGACCGTTGTTCGTGGAGGACACATGAAGACTGAACTGTCCGATGGTGGGGCCAAAGATGCGTTCGCGTCCAACCTTTGCGTTGAAGTCCCCGAGCTTCACTTCGTGAAGGGGTTGTATGCGGTTGTATGCGTCCTCTTTAATGTTGAATAATCTAGCCTTGATACGGATTGAAGCCAGCCTTTCACTCACAGGAGTGAATCTGGAGACATGGTGACGAAGGCTACGAAGCCAACTACAAACCCGCATCCGAATTCGCGCCTCTCCGCATGGCTGATGTAGTAGATATCGCAGCTTGCTTGTTTATAGCTACCTTGTTCTGTCCATCTCATTTCCTGGATGGCGGTAATGTAAGCTTTAACTGACGTAAGGGCTTCCGCCAACTGGATAGAGGCACCTTCCATATTAACATTTCAGGTGCATATCCTAATATCATAGTTCTTTTTCATATTGTGTTCGTCAACGTTAAAGGGGATCTCTTCCGAGGCTGATGCATTGGTTTTCATTGGGTTGTGATTTTAAATAGGGGGTTCCAAACCCTGCGTACAACCGTTTAACGTCCGAACGACTCGCTGTACACATTAGCTCACTATCTAGCGGGTGCTAGAATTGTTACCCAGGTGACGTCGCGAGGAGGCTGTGTATTAACTTGCCGTTGTATACGCCAGAATAACTCTTGCGTTCACCAAGTTGACCGCAATCAAAAGCTTTACTCTGGAAATACAAAGCCTGGCCACCCAAAAATATAAACTTTAGAAAGTGTAATCTCCATCTACATACATACATAATGCAAAAAAAGTTGTATAGATATGTACATACATGTAATTTGTATTTGTTTTTTATATACAGCCCTTTGCGCGAAAATAATTAATCTTGAACATCTTTGTATAGCGGTAGATTTGCTTACTTGCTGCTTATCTAACTCAGACAAAACGTAACACACAAACATTATTGATATATAATGTCCAACGAGCAAAGCAAAAGCACATATGTAAGTTTGTATGTATTTGTAATATATGGTGGTTTTGGATATAAATCCAAAGATGCACATCTGTAACTAAAGTCTCTAACAATGTTTCCACCAAATTTGGTGACTCTAGCGCAAAAACTGGGAAAGAAACAGAGCTTTCAGATTAGAGAGGGTGGGCGGTATAAGTGAGGCGTGGCATAAAACTGTGGGAAATACAGTAGTGGTGTTTACAAAGTGAAGTATCATTGCACATGTATATCGATACAACACTGATATTGTGAACACCCAATATCACAGCACGAGTCTTGCAAGCTTGCTATTTCTGAATTTGCTATTGTGTATTTATTGATTAATTAAGAAAAAAATTGAAAAATGCCTTTTAAAAGCATAAAATCAGCTATTTTAGAATGGAAAGCATCTCAAGCACTTGAGGAAATTCTTGCAATTAAAGGAATATAGGTTAAAATGCATTTTGTGGTAATTTAAGTACGTTATTTAATAATTATTGCAGATATAATTAAACATTCAAAAGGCCGATTCTGCATCAGTCCAATTTTAGGATGATTTTGTCCATGATGTAATTTCTATTCATAAGAGCCGCAGAGGTGACTTAGTTAATGAACCAAAGTCAATTTGATGGCAGGATTACAACTGACAGCTGTTTGATTTGATTCAGCACCTAAAGCACTTAATTATACCAAAAAATACCAAAAAATCGTCTGTGTTCTTAGCGACTTTTGCAACACTTTTCAAGTTTTTACTGTTGTTTAGCACTCATTTCTATGCATTACTTGCCACGATTTTTGTATTCAAGGGTTAGGGTCTAGCACAAAGTGCAAGCTACACTCAGTACAAATTGTTGTTGGGGATGCTTGCACTTTTGCTCTTGTGCTATGATACTACACTTTGTGAACACCACTAGTCATTTTCGTTTATAACTAAAGGGGGGTCTGGGGGTGGAAGAGGTGGGCGTGGCATCCAAACTTTCGATGCAGTTTTTGAGGAATGTCATCAGCTATCTCGCCCCCAATTGTGGTGCCTCTAGCTGCTAAAATGTGGGATATAAAAGCGTTTCATCGATTTGAACGTCGAGGTGTATCGACTTGTTATCGATTTCCCAGGCTCTTTGTGGTCTTAGAGCCCTAAATTTAACACTTTGTCTGACGAAGGCATGTACCAAGATATTCGCAAATTTTTCATGAAAAAAGGGTTAAAATGGTCATTTTTGTCATTTTCAAAAAATCATAAAAAAAATACATGCGAAGAGATTTTTGAAAATTTTTTTTTTTTCAGACACTATTAGAATTGTTTACCCCATCTATTTGCATCAAAACATTTTTTGTTCAAGCCCGGGCAAAAAAGTGTAAAAATAGACTTTTACAAGAGTTGAAAACTTTCAATGGGTACTTAATGGGTTAAGAGTATGTATCATAAAAACGGAATTTAAATTACCTATCCTACGAATACATTTGCTTGTGTGAATTATTTTGTATTAGCGACGAAAATCAATTTCGAAAACATAAACTCATTTTTGCTCGCCACTGTACATATACCTTCAAAAATGCAATCGCATTCAAATCTTTATATAGCGATACTTTTCATTTTTACATGGAACACTATTCTTGGTACCCCATGTCCCCTACTGTTAACAAAGTATTGGTACATGGACATTAAATTATGAACCGTTTTATTGTTCCAGTCGGAGAAAATCTCATGCCAGGAAATGTATCAGATTGGCAAATATAACAGACGTTTTTAATACAGCACTGGATTCTTATGATCCATTACATTCCAGTCTTTATTTAATAGAAAGATTGAAGAAAAACGCTTCTAAAAGAAGTTATTGGCTTATTTAAATTTCCGGATGAACAATTGTATCAGTCCGAGCTTCAGAGTGATGACGAAGAAGAGGATGAAGAATTTATTTCTTTTATTAATATATCTTTAAAAGAGGAACTGGAAGAATATTAAGACAATAAACAAATAAAACAATATTTTTATTTAATTAATTGTATTCCTTATAAGAAATTCGACATAAAAGGAAGGAAGGCGTGGCTCAACCGACTGAAATTTTTTTTCCGAAATTTAATTTTAGCCTAACGAACATTCGTGCAAATTTATAAAGCTCTAGTTTTATTTTTAGAATCAATACCAAAATAATGGACATTTTTCCCATAGTGCACTGCGTAAATACACACAAATAACAGTATGCGTTATGGGGTTTGGACAATATTTATATAAAACTCATTGGGCGAAATTGTTTTAAAACACATTTTCTGGAACAGTTCTTTTGTATAGAACTTTACGAATATAAGAATTGTAGCATATTCTTGTTACGTTTAATAACATTTTCAATTTGTGTTAATCTTTAGTTGCATCAGCCACTGTTTTGTACTTTCAAAATAATTTGTTTATTTTAAATGTAAATTGACTTAATATAACCTATAAGGTTTTTAGATCCATCAATTCTTTTGTTGTTTGGATGGGTTTGATTTTTTTTTTCAAATTTTTGTTTTTGTAAATGGTGCTTAATAAACGGCCGCTTTAATCCAGTCATCGAGTAATATTGGTTTGGAGTTGTGACAAGCTTAAAGCTCTCTAAAAATTTAATATGCTAAAAGTTTAAGAATAAAAATATAAATTATTTATTAAATATTTTAAAAAAAAATGGAGACTGCGCAAGGCATGTTAAATGGGGTTTTTTTTTATTGAATAGTTGTTGTTGTTATAGTTTTGTGCCTTTTGAGGACTTAACTGTATTAAAAAGAGCTCTTGGTTGGAATCATATTTAAGTGTTTTTTCGACGGAAGCACTGCCATCAGATTCGAAGAATTTGTAACGAGGCGCTGCTTGCATCTTATGTTGGGTATAATTGTTTGTGCTTTGGTATTGTTTTGCATTTTGATATAAAAAGGACGTATTTTTTAAAAAGTTTTTGGTTTGTGGAAAATATTAGTGTGGGATGTTGTCTAAGAAAGTTTGGGGGGTAAGATTGTAGATTTTTTTTTAAATTGCGATTTGGATGTGTTTTTTTGTTGATGTTTGTGGTTTGGTTAACGGTTTATGTATCGGGATTTCCCGCACATTCGTTTAGTAATTGTTGTTCTTAATTTTGGTTTTGAGAAAAAGAAGTGAATGAAATACAGTGGTGCGCTTTTGTGGTTTGTTATTAAGAACGGTCTAAGGAAAAAATTATTGATTAAGTGTTGTTTTAAAAATTTTCTAAACGGGCATTCATATGATTTTTAACAAAATTAAAATATGAAAAGATGTTAACTAAATATGTCTAAATCAATTGTTTGTCATAAAACAAAATTCGTTTGCGTAAATCAATATTGGTTAATGTGGCTTGCAGTTTGTTTTGGCTGTCTGCTGCACATTTTCCAAATAATGCAGTTCTATCAATCAGGGTGGGAGTCGTCGTTCTTATTTTACTGATTAATATTATTGCATTAGGTATAGTTGTCGGAAAACTACTTACGTTTTATACACAGCTTTTTTTACATGGTCAATCCAGGACAGTGTTCTTTTAAACGTTATCCTGAGATTTATGGCAATGTCAACAAAGTCTATAAATTTATAGTCTCTTGTAACTTTGTGTAGATTGTCAGTATTTAGGTACTTTTTAAACATAACTGAACGCTCAATTATTATACTTTGATACCAAAGGTATCACAGTATATTGGGTTTGTGCAATGTCCGTCATGGTGTCTGTCCGTCCGTCCGTTCGTCCGTCCTTCCGTCCGTCCGTATGAACGAAACTTTTTTCGACACCCTTAAAGCTAGAGCCTTGCAACTTTGCAAATATCTTGATACATGCCTTCGTCAGACAAAGTGTTAAATTTGGGGCTCTACGACCTCAGGGGGCCTGAGAAATCGATAACAAGTCGATACACCTCGATGTGCAAATCGATAAAACACAAATATATCCCACATTTTAGCAGCTAGAGTCACCAAATTTGATGGCAAGATAGCTGGTGACATTCCCCAAAAAACTGCATCAAAAGTTTGGATGCCACGCCCACCTATTCCGCCCCCAGCCCCCCTCCAATTATAAACAAAAATGCCTGTATCTTCTACAGTTTTGAAGCTATAGCCACCAAAATTGAAATGAAGGTAGATGCTGACATCTGACAAAGTTATGCATCAAAACATTGGATGCCACGCCCCCAAACAACGGGACATACCCCACCGCCCTAAAAAAAAACCGTAAGGCATGTATCTTCGCCAGTTTTTAAGCTAGTCACCAAATTTGGTATGAACATTGGTAGTGACATCCGTAACAGGTGTACATAAATGTTTTAGATGCCACGCCCACTTATACCGCCCACCGCTATATCTCTCTCAGTTTTCGAGCTAGGCTCTTCAAATTTGGTATGAACATTGTTAGTGGAATCCGTAACAGATCTGCATCAATGTTTTGGATGCCACGCCCACTTATACCGCCCACCTCTATATCTTTGTCAATTTTTGCGCTAGAGTCTCCAATTTTATACCCAAAACCCTCATATATTACTATTTGCTCTCAGAATTCTTAACACAGCTATGTGAACTGGTATCAAAGTATATCGCAGTCGTTTGGTCCGACTGCAACGTTTTTACTTGTTTTATTAATGGGACGACTAACATGAATTTTAACGTAGAACAATATAAGTGCTTGTACTGGAAACCACGTTGTACTAATACTAAGTCGTATTTAAAGTTGTAACAGCTTGTTTCCCATTTTTTTCCCCTGAACCCATAAAATGGGTAAATTAGGGTATAATGGTTTTGTGCAAATGTATGTGACAGACAGAAGGACGCATCTCCGACCCCATATTATTAAAAAAATTTATTTAAATCGGTTCAGAAACACCGAAGTTTGCTCATGTTGGGCACCGGGTAAATTCACAAATGACTGCACGCGTTTCGTATGGGGGGGGTATGTCCTAGTCGGGTTTCCTCGACTAGAGCCATCTTACTTCTTAAGGTAAACGATCACTAGTTTAAATGCAGTTTGCGTAAAAAGTACATCTTGCCTTTGTCAAGAGACTTTCGTGAATTATCGTGTCAAATGCTTTGCTGTTGTCTAGAAGTGCTAGCAGCGTTGCTACACAGTTATCCATTTCTACCCGAATGTTCACAACGACCTTTAAGATCTCTGTTTAACGATTTACACATTCATTTCCTTTTTCACAAAATATTAAAAAGAAAGATCAAAAATGGCACTTTGTACTCCCATAAGATGCTGTGCGCAAGAGGGATTGATTTTTTCGGTTTGGTTGTTTCTTCAATAACAAGTCAGAAGCCTCGAGTCGAGAAATCAGGACTAGGATTCATCCTGAACCTGTTACGTTTCGATTATGGCTAATTTTTGTATAAGCGTCCAAAATTCAATCTTCGATATCACCGGTATTTCCTAAAAGATTCATAGCTAATTTTTACACTTTTGAACCTTTTTTGTCTGTCAAATCGTATTTCCCGTCCGATTGAAATAAAGACTTTAATAATAACCGGGTTTTCTTCAAAAAAAAAAAAAACGGTTTCTGAAGGCGTTGAGATGCATGAAGTTTACACTTACACACAAAGTGAAAACATGGCAGTCGGAACCAACCGACTGCTGAATGCGACTAGCTTTATTGATAGCACAAATTGGATGACTCCACCACAAAATCGGCATGTTATTATTTATGAAACAGATGTGTAGTAGATATCACAATCTACACGCTTTCAATGTGGGATATATATATGTTTTTATCAATTTGCACCCCTATGTGTATCGACCTGTTATCGACGGCGCTCCTAGGGCTAAAGCTTCCCTGTAATGACATTTTGTCTGACACAGACATGGTCAAGGCTGTAGACTTAAAGGCGTCCGAGACGGATGGACATACGACGGACACCTTCGATATCAGAATGTTGGATATCACAGGCAGTTTTGCAGAGGGAGACATATTGTATAATCAGCACAATTTGTATACCTTGATGCCAAGGGTATCATAGTATATTGGGTTTGTGCAATGTCCGTCATGGTGTCTGTCCGTCCGTCAGTCCATCCGTCTGTCCATCCGTCTGTCCGTCCGTCCGTCTGTCTGTCCGTTTGAACGCAACTTTTTTCGACACCCTCAAGTTAAATCCTTGTAAATTTGCAAATATCTTGGTGCATGCCTTCGTCAGACAAAGTGTTAAGTTTAGGGCTCTACGACCTCAGGGGGCTGGAAAATCGATAACAAGTCGATACACCTCGATGTTTAAATCGACATTTTAGCAGCTAGTGTCAACAAAATTGATGGCGAGATAGCTGGTGACATTCCTCAAAAAATTGCATCAAAAGTTTGGATGCCACGCCCGCCTCCTTGCGCGCCCAGCCCCCTCCAATTATAAACAAATATGCCTGTATCTTTTAAAGTTTTATAGCTATAGGCACCAAATTTGGTATAAAGGCAGATGCTGACATCTGACACAGATATGCATTAAAATTTTGGTTGCCACGCCCCCAAACAACGACCCATGTCCCACTGCCCTAATAAATACCGGAATGCATGTTTCTTCGCCAGTTTTTAAGCTAGAGTCATCAAATTTGGTGGGCTTATTAATAGTGACTTAGTCTTATTACAAGTGCTGCAAGTCAAATTTAGTCGATATAGCCATGTATATCTGTCAGTCGGTCCGTCTGTCGGTCTGTCTGTCTGAGTGAACGCGTCGATCTCAGAGATTACGTATATGAGCTTAAGACTTCAAACTTAAAACTTAAGCTCTCCTATACCATGAAAAGATAACACTTCTGGTTTCCGATATACACATGTGATGCTGATCAAGAATATATATACTTTATGGGTCGGAGATGCTTCCTTCTGGGCTTCCGTCTGTTACATACATTTGCACAAAACCATTATACCTTTATTTACCCAATTTATGGGTTGGGTGTATAAAAAAGATATGTAAATTGAAGATTTTGAGAAGTGAATGGCAAATATGGGCGTGGCATAAAAAGTTTTATTGCAGATTGTGCCTCTCACAAAAAAACTGAGAATGGTATGGAGATTTCAAATTAAAAGTGGTGGGCGGTATGGGTGGGCGTGGCATCCAAAGTATAAATGCAGATCTGTATATAGGCTATAGACTGAAAATCAGAGGAAGTCACAGGCATTTTCGTTATAATTGGACGTTGCCTGGAGGCAAAAGAGGTTCTCGTGCCAAACTTTTGAAGCAGATTTTATTTGGGGACATCACCAGCTATCTTGCAACCACTGTATCTGCAAGAATGCGGAATATATGTATTTGTGTTGCATCGATTTGCACATCGAGTTCTATCGACCTGGGCTTTAGAGTCCAAATTTTTGCATTTTGTTTGTCGAAGACATGTACCAAAATATTTGAAAACAGACAGGCAGACGGACGGATATACACCATTACTGACATGGCACAAAACCAATATACTACTGATACCATTAGAGTATGAAAATGTTTTACGGTGTCCACGATAGGTCGCCTCAAAATCTACCAGTTTACGTGAAATTGGACAAAATGGAAAGGTAATAAGTAAATCCTGGCATTGACATTTCTATTTTATTAAAAGCTTTGATGTTTTTTATTTTTCATTTTTTAATGAGTGCTAAAAACTTTTAAATCTATATATATATAAAATAAAAAAAAAATAAGTCGGGTTTTCCTTCCCGACGCTATATAGAAAATTCAATCCGTCTGACCCACTTAACAAAAATCCCTAATAATGTAATCATTCAATTACATGTCGATACATTGTTTGACAGCTTCTAATTGTAATCTGTTCAGTTAATTTCATGTGACATTTATTATGCGCACGAAATTGGAAAATGAGATTAAAGTAATTCGTTTCTTAACAGTTCAATTGGAAACTATTAAAACAATCACGATTATTGTGCAAATTTTTATTCAGTTTCAACAGCAGGCATTTGTCTTAAAGGTGGTAAGTTGAACTGTGTAAATTATGTGGGTGGTGCATTTGAGGTTAAATTCACCAGTCTGTCCATAGTTTAAAATGCTTAGAGGACGACCTGCGGACATCGGCCACACAAAAAATGCAAGCCAGCAACAAGTGTATACACAGAACTTAAGTGAAGAAAGACAAAATATAATAAGAGTAAATGCCCGTTTAAGACAACACGTGAGCACACGAAGATCATTGACATCATACAATCGATTGGCATTCCAATATGATCCCACTGCGAACTACAGTAATGATGATAATTTAGATATTGGACCACTGACGAGTTTATGCCGATATTGCAATGCGTTAAAGTTTAAAAGAGATACGGATGGATTATGCTGCGCAAGGGGAAAATTCAAACATGATCTTTTCCTTACACCACACAAGTTTGGAGACTCTAGCACAAAAACTGAGAGAGATATAAAGTTTTTAGATTTTAGAAGATGGGCATGGCATCCATGCAGATCTGTTACGGATGTCACTTTCAATATGCCCACCAAATTAGGTGATTCTAGCTTAAAAATTGGCGAAGATACATGCATTTCGGTTCTTTTTTTGGGCGGTCGGGCACGTCCCGATGTTTGGGGGCATGGCATCCAAAGTACACATAAACATATCTGTGTCAGATGTCAGCATCTACCTTCCTAAAAAATTTGGTGGCTATAGCTTTAAAACTGTAGAAGACACAACCATTTAGGGGGGGGCTAGGGGCAGATGAGGTGGGCGTGGCATCTAAACTTTTGATGCAACTTTTTAAGGAATGTTACCAGCTATATTTCCCCCAAACTTGGTGACTCTAGCTGCTAAAATGTATAAGTGATTTATCGATTTGCACATCGAGGTGTATCGACTTGTTCCCGATTTCACAGGCCCCCTGATTTCGTAGAGCCCTAAATTTAACACTTTGTCTGACGAAGGCATGTACCAAGATATTTACAAAGTTGCAAGGCTCTAGCTTCAAGGGTGTCGAAAAAAGTTGCGTTCATACAGACAGACGGACGGACAGACATCATGACGGACATTGCACAAACCCAATATACTATAATACCTTTGGTATCAAAGAATAAAGATAAGGAATCGGACCGGACTATCGGCTTTTAAAATATCGCGATCACACACTGTTAAGAGGTTGTTCTTAGCAACATTACCTTTAAGTTAAATACTATAAGAGCAATAAAAACCGACGCAAAATTAACTATCTTATTTAGTTTTGGTCAAAAGGACGTGAAATTTTCAAGGTTCATAGTTTAAAAAAGGTAAATTTAATATAAGACTTTTTCAAACTATTATTTTTCTTATTAAAGACCATATTATACCAGCTGATGAGTAATCTACCATATTTGTATGTTCTTGAGGAACTTTTTGTTTTGATTTTATTTAAGGTACTTAACGTTTAAATCAATGTTACAACAAATACTGTCAGCCCAGACCTACCGAAAATTTCTGCACTATTTCAAGTTGGTATTTTTGAAGAGTGCGTGGACGCATTGTTGCGTTGTGTGAAAATACAAGCTTAGCAAGCAATTCTTCTATTGTTCTGAACGTTAGGGGAATATTTACCAATTTAAGAATGCATTAAACATTCCTAAACTAATTCCAGACGTGCGACCTCAAGCCGAATGAGGGTTGAAACGCATTCGCCTTTTCAATTGGTGAACACATGCAAAAGAGTGACAAGGCAAAGAATTCTGTTATATCTACAACTTACTCTTTCAGGCACATTCGTGTGCCGCTTGCGTTTAAAAGAGTGACTGAAACAAGTATGCATATAAAAGTGGGCTGGCATTATAACAGTAGTCAAAAGCCAGTTAGCTCTGAATATAATTCCAGCCCACCAATGTGTTTCTCTGATCTCTTATTGGTTAGTATCGTTAAAATGAATAGGCAATATTTTTGTGTTTGTTTTGTTCAACGAAGTGTGTAGCCAGTACCAACAGTACACAGTTATCGTTAATAGGAAAAACTTATTCGAGGGCTATCCAGAAGCCATCTGAGGAGTACTCGTCAGTACTGTTCAGACCTCTTATTTCATTTGACGGAATCGTGTCGAGTGGATATTCATAATAAATTCACTGACGTGGGCTTATATGTCTTTAAATTTACATACTATCACATATATTGTGCTTCAGAAACAAAAATTTTGTGTTACATTCTAGTGCTTTATGAAAATATATTGTAATGGCCCAAAAAAATGGCTTACAGCCTTACCAATGGTGGTGATAAATTAACAACCTCATACTTAAAATCCTTATAAAATAGTTTGCTCACCAATAAATTTAATAATACAGTGATATCAAAAACTATTTATTTAAATTCTAATTTGTTTCAACCAACGTGACGAAAATAAAAAGTCAAGTAAGGTTCACAAAGATTGTTAACAAAAAGTCTAATCTACCTTTAGTTTAGAAGAATTTATATTTTAAGACTAAAGTCTCTTGCACTTTAAGGAGTCTAAACACACATACATTCAACACATTTGCCGCCACTCACTCTCGTTTGGGAATGTATTACTTAAACGCTAAAAAGACTGATTTTCTAAAATTTTGTTCAATAAAAAATGAAGAACTTACATTTCTTAATTTCACATTTAAAGACTATTTATTTATTTATTTGTTTATTTCAACTAATAGCAGTCGACATAAAATTAAATCAAATTTAACAAGTAAGAAGGCTCTAGTCGAAAAATCTCGACTAGGACATACCCTTAACCCCATATGTAACCCGTACAGTCATTTGTGTGTTTTTACCGTGACCAATATGATCAAACTTTAAAAATGCGATATCTCCAGTGTTTCTTAACCGATTTTGATCAAATTTTTTTAAATGTTCATTATTTTATTAATATTTTTAAACCTCATTTTCACAATTTTGAAATTCAAATAATAGCACCACCTAGCTTTTCTGCACTGATGTCAAAAAAAAAAAAAAAACAGCTTCTGAACGATTATGTACTTTCAAATATTTATTTTTTTTTGAATGATGTAATTTCGAAACAATTGAAGAATTGTGAATGGACAGTATTTTTGGTGACCAGATAGCGGTCTTTCAAATGCTGCCAAGCATTCTCATCAGTGCCCTTCTGTTAAAAATTATTTAACTCAAACTGATCGTAAATGAATCTATAGTCTGGGACAGGAATTGAACCTGGGATGTCATAACAACGAGGCGAAAGCCTTACTTAAAAAAGTGTCAGTTGGTCCCGATAATCGTATTGAAACATTTTTTCTCCGTAAAAATCGACAAAAAACTTTACTCCTTTCTCTATAATTTCAACCGTTCCGGAGTAAATATGCGCAGGGGAGCAGTTATCGTTTCAAGACTGCATTAATCACAAAAATGTAATACCCATATGTGCGATTATATTTTATATAACATAGCTTATATGCTTGACATGATTACTCCATGACTTTCAAATGCACTAAGTAAATTTTCGTACACAAGCTAAAAAAAAAAAGGTTTAAATTATTCATAACACCTCCTTTATAAAAAACACATGGAATCGATACATTTAACCCATTTTAAAGTTGGTTTTGTAATTAGCGACAAAATAATTAAAATATTTAAAAAAAATATTTAATAGTATGTACTGACAACGGTTTGAAAGAACGGAGATATAACATTAAATTTAACCGTCGTCATCTTTTAAAAATAATGTTGCAAATTAAATTAAATAACCCCAGCCAAATTAAAATCCAAAACAGGATGTTTATATTCATCGAGTTTTGGAGAACTAAACATGTAAACACGACCTTTATTACGACATTTTGCAGCTTTTAGTGACCAATTATTTGTATTCCCTTAATCCATAAAATGGGTAAAAAGGGTAAAATGATTATGTTTAAACCGATGGAAGCATCCCCGACTCCATAATATATAAATATGTGTATTTTTTGATTATCATCAACAACACCAGCATCATAATCAGCCATATCAGAATACCATAGCTGCCATTAAAATGCCAGATCTTAAACAAGACATTTTTTAATAATTTATAAAATGATTATAAAAATATTTATTATTAATAATATTAAACAAATAAACTACTATCAAAAACTAGCACAACAAATATGTAATGAGTGTTAACATCTTATCAATTTTAGATTCGTTTAGTCGGATTAAACGCATAGGTTAAAGAATTCGTATGTCAGCGACAAACTTAATTGACCCATCACTTAATGAACGGCGATGCTTTCGAGCACTACCAACCGCAGAAGAAACTAATGTGGGTAATGAAGCAGATTTGGTTATGAGTTTATCTCAAAAAGACATACTGATACCAGCATCGGGACCACAGCAACAACAATTGGAACCACTTTTGAAACAAAACATAAGCCACATATCTTCACAAAACTCGGTTACTGCTGCAGCCGCTGTAGCGGTTGCACATCACCATCATAATTTGTCCAGTATTCAGCATCTTCAAAACCTTCACAGCCAACATCAAAGTACTTTGTTTAACAACAATCACTCAACACCGTTTAGCGTTACCGATATATTAAGTCCAATTGAAGAATCATATCGCAAATTGGAAATAAACGGCAATCCGCCGTCTCCTTTTCGGTAAGACATATGCATTTATAAGACATATTTATTCAATGCCAGAAGCTTTTATTTTTGAGTTTATATATTTTGTTGATTTTTGGGCTTAGTAGTGTAATTGACGTAAATAACGCCATACTAACTTATTTATTATTTAAAAACAAGTAAGAACGTTGCAGTCGGATGCAACCGACTACGATATACTTTGATACCAGTTTACATAGCTGTGTTAAGGATTCTGTGTGCAATTGGTAATGTATGGGAGTTTTGGGTATAAATATCAGGCAGAAGAGGTAGGCGTGACAACCATATCTGTGGCGGATGGCACCTTCTATCTCCCTACCATGTTTGGAGACTCTAGCTCAAAAACTGACAAAGATATAGAAGTGGACGATATAAGTGGGCGTGGCATTCAAAATTTTACTGCACACCTCTTACGGATGTCACTAACAATATGCCCACCGAATTAGCTGACTCTATCCCACAAACTGAGAAAGATATAGTTTTTGTATTTTTGAAGGTGGGCGGTATAAGTGGGCGTGGCATCCAATTTTTTGAAGCAGTTTTTTGAGGAATGTCACTAACACTTTTCCCACCAAATTTGGTGACTCTAGCGGTAAAACTGGCGAAGATACTGGCATTCCGGTTTTTATTAGGGCGGTGGGGCATGTCGTTGTTTGGGGGCGTGGCATCCAACATTTTGATGCATATCTGTGACAGATGTCAGCATCTTCCTTTCTACCGAATTTGGTGGCTATAGCTATAGCACCAGCTATCTTACCATCAAATTTGGTGTCATATATTTGTGTTTTATCGATTTGCGCATCGAGGTGTATCGATTTGTTATCGATTTCACAGGCCCCCTGAGGTCGTAGAGCCCTAAACTTAACACTTTGTCTGACGAAGGCATGTACCAAGATATTTGCAAAGTTGCAAGGCTCTAGCTTTAAGGGTGTCGAAAAAAGTTGCGTTCATACAGACGGACGGACAGACGGACAGACACCATGACGGACATTGCACAAACCCAATATACAATAATACCTTTGGTATCAAAGTATAAAAATCAGTTCATGAACATGTTTAATGCTTGCGAGGTTTTTACACAGCTGTGCAAATTTGTATGAGTTTTTATAAGTTTAACTGCCAAAGTACGTAACAGACGGAAGAAATCATCAAAAAACTCATTAAGTAAATATATATTCTTGATCGGAATTAACAGACAATATTTTTGTGTCATCAGGTTAGCACATGCAAATTCTGTTGCATTTATCTTCGTTAGCTTCAAGTACAATCAAAATTTTTTGTGCTGTTTAAGTGATCTATTACTTTAATAAAGGCAAGGGAAAATCGCAGTGTCGTAGAAAGAGCCAAGGTTAAAGTTTGAAAAGACTTAAAGTTGTCAGCTGGTGAAATATCAAGAAAACGCAAAGTTATAACACCGCAGTAAATGAAAATATGTATAGTTAAAAAATAAAAGCCGGTAATAATAAAGTTCTTTCCGATGCTGATAAGAGAGCAATTTTAGGAAAAGCGTCAAACTCTCATGAATGAACCGTAAAGATCAGGTCAAATGTTAGAGGTAAAGCAAGTTGTATGGCTGGTGTGTACTGTGGGTGTAGCTATATCCTTCTACGATATCGCATTTTCAGCACGATAATTCTCCGATTCACACGGCCAGGATAATGAAATCATGGATTTAAGACAAAAATGTTGAAATTTAGCAGTGGCCACCTTACTCACACGAGATCAAAATAATAGAATTGTCTTGGAGACAATTCAGCATCAAAGATGAATTAATTGAAGCCATTAGCGAGCTTGTTCAGCTGTTTCTTTAAGTAAGAAAAGTTAAATGAGTCGCTTACCAATCACCCAATTTTTTGAAAGATATATTTCGTTAAGGCGCTCTCTTGCTACGCAGAACAAGTTAAATATAAACTTATAAACTTATGCCGCTCTATTTTGGGAGCTGGCAAAAACAAGTATAATGGTTTTCTTGAAATAAAGTTATATATTCTTTATCAGCATCAACAGCCGGATCGATCTAGCCATGTCTGTCAGTCCGTCTGTCTGTCCGTCTGTTTGTCCGTCTGTATGAACGAGCCGATCTCAGAGACTATAAGAGCTAGAGTTTAAACTTGAAACTTAACTCCTATTTTATAAGCAGAACAAGTTTGCTTCAAATTATCGATAACAATACCGGTTTCCGATATTCACAAGGGATCGATAACATAAAAATGTTGAGTTTCAAAATTGTGGAAACGAGGTTAAAAGCTATGGGTATATTAAAGAGTATTTATATAAATTAAAAATTTTTAAAATCGGTAAAGAAACACACACATGTTGGGTAAATACACAAATGACTGTACGCGTTAAGTAAGGGGTGAAGGGTATGTCCTAGTAGGGATTTCTCGACTAGAGCCTTCTTGCTTGTTTTGTTAATTTATTTGCTACTTTTTTATAAAATTATAAAAAAAAGCATATAGGCCCATGCTCCGGTCATCGCAAAATTTTGGGTTTTATGATTTGATCAAACTCTTATGAATTCTGATTTGCAGCAAATAGGATAAGTTTGCTTTTGTCCGTATAAATTATAATCGCAAGCTCGTTCGCTGCGAAAACCGAAGCACAAGCTTTTGCGTTTTTGCGTCAAATCGCGAAATTTCGCGCTTTAAAACTGTGTTGGAAATAAAGAATTATAGTATATTGGGTTTATGCAATGTCCGTCATGGTAAAAAACTAGAAGACTTGCAACTTTGCACATATCTTGATTTATGTCTCCGTCAGAAAAAGTGTTAAATTCAGAGTGCCTGAGAAATCGATAACAAGTCGATACACCTCTTGATGTGCACATCGATAAAACACATATATATCCCACATTTTAGCAGCTTAATAGGGTTTTTCCATTATCTAGTTACAGTAAAATTTATCGGACATTTGCCAATCCTATTTCCATTATGCAGTTACTGAAAGTTCAGTAAATAAATCACCTGCTTTGATCTGAGTTTGATGATTAAAAGTAAAAATAATAATCTAAAACTTAACTTTTGAACTTTTAAAAGCCTTTTTGTCGAATTTTATTGGCAAACATGCATGGCGTGCAATCTTTGTTGCTTGTAATTCAGGAACAATATACAAATTTAAATATTGCGCTATCCTTTGCACATTTCAATCACCTGTTTTAGCTATGTTAACGTAATGTTATCAAAAAACAGCGATATTTCAGCGATGTTTATCGAAAAATTACGATAGCCGATTACCAGTTATTCCCAGTTTCCATTGACTGAAGGTTTACTGCAGTAAATTCCTTATGGGAAAATACACGCAAAATGAGCTTCAAGCCTTATTTACATTGGCGCGAGCCGTCGCCGCGATGTTCGAAAACGAGTGTCGCTAACATTTTCATTTCATGTAAGTCAATGTGTCTGTCTACATTGACGCTAGGTGTCGCGCGTCTCTCGCGCTCAATTTCGAAAATATGAAAAAACCTCGCGCGGCAAAGCGTCAAAATCAGCTGATTGCACTTTACAGAAGCAGCTGACCAGCTGCTGTTAATGTGAAATATTATTTGTGGTTAAATATTATTTGTGGCAAAATGCAAAAATTAGATTGCGAAAAAATAGAATCTCTTATTATGCAAATAAATTAAATTAAATGTTTTCTCTTTGCTTTTTTTGTAAGGGTTGCCATGTTATGGTGAACAGGGCTGCCATGTTTTATCGAACAGGGCTGCAAATCACGCGCGAGGTATCGCGTCAATGTAAATAGACACGCGATATTTTGCAGCGAGTGTACACGCGTTCGAATTCGAACACGAGTCTCGTCTCGCGTCTCGCGCCAATGTAGATAGGGCTTCAGTTACTCATAAACAACAATTTTAACAAACAGAAAACCAACTTCAAAATAACTAAAATGCCCTAAAAAGTAAAAAATCATTGGGTTTTCTTGTACAAGTAATAAGAAATATTGTTATTTTTGGAGTCGGTGTCAGCTAAGGTAGGTTTATAGCTTGGCTGCCCCCGATACGGCAGAAATTTATTAATTCATTGATTCATTGTTTAAGACCATTACTTACGGTTCAGTAAAACTGACGAAAACAAATTCACAGTTTCGCAAAAAGTAGTTTTGAGAAAAACGCATTTAAAGTTTCAATTTTAGTTGTTACTCAACGGATTTTCTCTTACAACAGAATGGCTATCTATTAATCCATTCAATATGGAACATCGGTCGACATACCTTAGCTGACACCGACTCCAAAAATACCAATATTTCTTACTACTTGTACAAGAAAACCCAATTATTTTTTACTTTTTAGGGCATTTTAGTTATTTTGAAGTTGGTTTTCTTTTTGTTAAAATTGTTGTTTATTTTTTAATTTTTAGTGATAATAATAATAATAATATTTAAAAAGTTTTCTGAATATGGGTAGACCTACTAAACATGCTGCTCATATGAGACAGCGTCGTTTAAGTGAAACAAACAAAGGAAGGCAAAAACGCCTAACTCAACAGAGGTGACGACGTCCCCCAACTTCCCAACAAATCTGGGATGATATCGTCAGCTGTCTTCCTACCAAATTTTGTGACTCTAGCTCAAAGATTGTAAAATATTACTTAATTCCCGTTTTTAAAAAGTGGGCGGCAGAGGTGGGTGTGGCATCCAAATTGTCGATGCAGATCTTTCGTAGATGTCACCGTCTATCTTCCTACAAAATTTGGTGACTCAAGCTCAAGAACTGTTAAAGTTATAGCTGTTTCCGATTTAAAAAGGCGGGTGGCAATGGTGGGCGTGGCATCCAAACATTTGATGCAGATCTTAAGGGGACGTCATCACCTAACTTCTCAACTAATCTGGCGACTCTAGCTCAAAAATCGTGCGAGATACGTATGAATAAGAATGCAAATTTAAGAGATATGCGGTTTTTTTAATGAAGCCATTGCCAGAACTTGACCAAAACCACACTGGGGACCACACTGGAAGCACCAGTTTTCAAATACAAAAAAAAATTATCAAAATCGGTTCACCCAGTCGCAAGTTCTGAGGTAACAACACCAAAAAAAAAAAAAAAAATACAGACGAATTGATAACCTCCTTCTTTTTTGAAGACGGTTAAAAATGGTAATAACTGAGAATAACTGGATAAAGGAAATACACTATAAGTAACCGAATTTGTTATCAATATAGCTGGTGACATTTCTAAAAATTACATAGTGACATCAAAAGTTTGGATGCCACGGTCACCACTTCCGCCCCCAGCCACACTCCAATTATAAACAAAAACAAGTAAGAAGGCTCTAGTCGAGAAATCCTGACTAGGACATACCCTTAACCCGATACTTAACGCTTACATTTATATTAAATTAGTAACCAATATGACCAAACTTCAAACTGCGATATCTCCGGTGTTTCTTAACCGATTTTAATCAAATTTTTTTAAATGTTCATTATTTTATCCATAGTTTGAAACCTTATTTTCAAAATTTTGAAATTCAAGATTTTTTTGTTATCGATCCCATGTGTATATGGGCTTTCTCGGGTCGCTGGCGGTGCGCTGAGTGGAGGTATGGGTTAATTTTTTTTTATTGTTGTTGTTGCCTTTGGTGTAGGTGTTTGGGTAATTGTTTTGAGATTTTGAAAAGGGTCGAACGTGCAAAACGGTGGTTTGGGGAGCATGCAACTAGATTTGGAGTAAAGCAGTTTTTGATGGGTTATGATAATGTTGTGCTTGAATCTTTAATGTTGTTTTGGTCGTTTGTTTTTTAAAATTATTTTGGGTGTGCGTGGTGCTTTCATGATAAGTGTTTGTTTTTTGAAAGTGTAATGATGTTAGAAAATGTTTAAGAAATAATTTTATTTATAATAATATTTATTTTTGTATATATATATATGTTAGGAAAATAGGAGTTACTTTTTGTTTCGATATGCGTTTGTGCTGTTTGTTTGGTAGAAAAGTGTATTGTGAATACCTGTTGTTTTTTTTCTTTGTTTTAGACCTTTTTGTGTTGGTTGTAATAATATTAACTTTATTTTTTTGGTGAAATGAAAATCTGAAATTATGTTTAGAGTTTTGTTTTTGAATTTTTTTAATTATTGTCCGACTCCTAAAGTTTATGGTGTTGGAAGAGTTCTTTGAAACCTACCTTTTATATCTAATTGATTGTTTTGTTTTTAAATGTGGGTCCCTGTTAAATATTTTGAGATTTAGGTTTTTATTTTGTTAGTATTTTAAACTGTCGTCCTGTTTGTTGTGTGTGTTTCTTTTAGCAATGACTGTGTTGCCTGCCACCAAGCTACACAGTAATGACCTGCTTGTGGGGTTTGATTTTTTGTTTGTTATTTGTAGTTTTGGAATCATTTGAGGTCTTGGTGTTTTTTGTATTGAAATTTGTTTGGCCCGTTTGAAAAAATGAGTTTTAAAGATGGCACTTCGACTCTAAATCTTCTAAAGATCAGAAAAGTAGTGTTTTATGGACAGTGTTTTTATTTTGGTTGTGGTTTTTTTTTTTGATAAATATGGGGAGTCTGAATTTTAATTTTGGAGTTTTGGTTGTTTGTGTGTTGCTTTGGGTGTGTTGTGTGTCCGCTGGCGGGGCGGCCCTGTGGTTCTGGGTGTTTGTGTTGTGGTTTTTTTTGGGTTTTGTTTGTGTTTGTTGGGTTTTGTTTTCCTTTTTTTGTTGGTTTGTGTTGTTTTTTTGTTTGTTTGTGTGTTTTGTGTTTTTTATATTTTTTGTGTTGTTTTGGGGTTTTGTGTTTTTTTTAAATTTTTTTAGTTTTGTACCGTGTTTTGTGGTGTTTGCGTGTTGGTACGGCGTGGAGGTGTTATTTTTCAGAATAAGAGATTGGTGTTGTGTTTATATCGGAAACCAGAAATGTTATCGAAAATTTGAAGCAAACTTGATCTTCTCATGGTATAGGAGAGCTTAAGTTTCAAGTTTGAAGTCTCTAGCTTTTATAGTCTCTGAGATCGGCGCGTTCATACGGACAGACAGACAGACGGACAGACGGACATGGCTAGATCGACTCGGCTGTTGATGCTGATCAGGAATATATATACTTTATAGGGTCGGAGATGCTTCCTTCTGTCTTTTACATACATTTGCACAAAACCATTATACCCTTATTTACCCATTTTATGGGTTAAGGGTATAAATATTTGTACCTTCAGTTTTGAATCTATTGTCACCAAATTCAGTAGGATGCTAGTTTCGGATGCCACGCCCCAAACAACGGGCCAAGCCTCACTGCCCATAAAAAACCAGAATGCATGTATCTTTGCCAGTTTTTAAGCTAGAGTCACAAAATTTAGTAGCAGGATAGAAGCCGCCATCCTCCAAAGATCTGCATGAGTTGGATGTCACCCCCTCCTATACTACCCACCTTTGAGATTCTTAAAGCTCCATATCTTTTTCAGTTTTTGGGCTTGAGTCACCAAATTATGCGGGCATATTGTGACTGTCATCCGTCACAGATCTGCAAAGTTTTGGATGCCACGCCCACTTTTATAGTAGAGATGCCACGAATATTCGGCAATTATTCGGTATTCGGCCACTTTTTTTTTGCTTTTCGGTATTAGTAGTACGTATTATTCGGCCGAATACCGACTAGCAAATCCTGTAAAATTACTCAAAATTATGTATTTATTTCCAAATTACAACATCTCGTAGTTAAAATTAATCACGATTGCGCTTTTCAAACGGTACCAGCCTCAGAAAATAACCTCTCACTATAAACGCTATTTTCAGGCGAAGAATTTCGAAAGGGTACTGTTTTTCGTTTTTTGAACACCACTTGTAAGGATCGGCCTTCCGATCAAGGCGAACTGTTTTCAAATAAAAATCCAACTCGTTTGCCACAGCATTCTTTTCCACGTCCTCCCCATCTTTACCATTTCCCATATTATCTGTAGCGACTTCTTCAAAGCAGTTCCAGAAACTGTAGTGTATTTCATCAGTCCTATCAATTTCATTTAAGTTTCTTTTCTTACGCTCTGGAGAAGAATCGTCATCGGTACTACCTACTTGGTTCCTCACAACTTTTTTTAGAGCTTCGAGAAGAATTTTTTGTCTTGCTCTTTCTGCTTGAACCAATTCTAGATAACTCGTTTTTAAGCGAGGATCCCGAAAAGTAGCAACCAGATATTTGTTTTTATCATCGAAGCCGAATCGCTTTTCTAGCTCCAGCTAACGCGCCCCCACCAAGCTTGTACTCCGGCCGAATATTCGGTGCTTCGGCCGACAGCGTTGCCAAATATATATTTCTTAGTTTTTTTCATTGAAGTCTTTACCAGTTTTGGTGCTAGAGTCACCAAACTTGGTAGGGTAGAAGGTGTCATCTACCACAGGTATGTATCACAAATTTAGATGTGACGCCTATCCCTTTTGCCTGAATTTGTTTACCAAAAAGAACCTTATTGTACTATGTGCAGAATCCTTAGCACAGTTATGTATCAGATAATATCGCAGTCGGTTGCGTCCGACTGCAACGTTTTCCTTGTTGTTTTTGGTATTGCTGAAATGAAGATTTTATTGTACCATAGCATATTATTTATTTTTGGTGGGAATTAATATATGTATAAAACAGTCTGTCCTGACTAAGATACTGATTGTTGACATATTCATTCCGGGTCATCGATGCCACATTTCAGAATTTATTTCGCGCCACTAATTTAAATTATTAATTATATCCTTAATCCATAAATTGGGTAAAAGGGTATAATACTTTTGTAAAAAAGTATGAAAGGAAGCATCTCATAAAGTACATAAATGCTTAACTGGCATCAACAGCCAAGTCGTCCGTCCGTCTGTCCGCGTGGATCTCAGAGACTATAAGAGCTGAAGGCTATATTAAATGGCTAAACTGGTTTAAATATGTGAAAAGAAGATTTTAAATTATTAATTATATAATGAACATCTGAAAGAAAATGAATCAGTCGGTTAAGAAACACCTGCGGTTCGTAGTGTAAACATTATGTAAGGCGTTAACACAAAAAAACAACTGTACGTTTTCATTGTGTTTTCTCTAAGCCTAATGCACGGATTGGACTATTATCAAAAAAATACACAAAAATTAAATTAAAGAAAGAATGTCTTGCATGTCCCCTTAAAGTTTTAAGTCATTCGGTTAAGCTGTTTTAAAACGCCCATTAAAAAAACTTTAAAAAGTTTGGATTCCGCTTTGTTTGGATGCCTAACACAACATTCCTGGACTTTAGCCTTAAAAAACCATGCTCGAAACGGTTGATAAAACTGCTTAACCCATGTCAGCAATGTGAAGCTCCGCTGAAGCTTTTATGCTAACGTGCTATTTAGATGAAAAACATTAAATCTAAGCTACAGACAGAAGTTGGCTTTTGGGCTCTTGCATTTCGCAATCTTGCAGTGTTCTACGGCCTAAAGAAGCTCCTCTGCGATTTTAAATATTTAATACGCTGAATTGAATATTTGAGTTGATTTTTATACCCTTAAACCATAAAGTGGGTAAATAAGGGTATAATAGTTTTGTACAAATGTATATAACACAGAAGGAAGCATCTCCGACCCTTTAAAATATATATATTCTTGATCAGCATCAATAGCCGAGTCGATATAGCCATGTCTGTCCGTCTTTATTAATGCGCCGATCTCAAAGCTTATAAAAGCTAGAGACTTCAAACTTTAAACTTAAGCTTAACTATACCATAAAAAGAACAAGTTTATTTCAAATTATCGATAGCATTTGTGGTTTCCGATATACACATGTGATCGATAACAAAAAAATTTTGAATTTCAAAATTGTAAAATTAAGGTTTTTAGCTTTGGATAACATAATGAACATTTAAAAAAAATTTGATTCAAATCGGTAAAGAAATACCGAAGATATCGTAGTTTACAATTTGGTCAGATTGGTCACTGGTTAAATACAACAACAATTAATATTTTTGATGAAAAGAGGGTAAAATAGTCATTTTTAGTAATTTTCAAAACATCATAAAAATTACAAGCGATGGGATTTTTGAACAAATTTTTTTTCAGTCACTATTGGAATTGTTTGAAGTAACAAAACATTTATTATTTAATCCCAAGGAAAAATTTTTTAAAAAAGACTTTTACAAGAATGGAAAACTCTTAATGGGTACTTAATGGGTTGAGAAGAGTATTATATCATTTAAACGGAAATTAAATGACCTTTCCATTGAAACCAAAAACTTTATTGAGTAAGTTTTAATTATGAGAAGATATTACTTTAAAGTTGTCAAAATACTTATGCCCTGTAGTGTAATGTAACGTTCGAAATCTAATGTCAATGTCACTTTGTTATGAAATTTAGTTATTGTCCCTTAGACAGATTCTAAATAAATTACAAGTTGAAAAAATATTATATTATACACTTTATTCTGCAATGCAACGGAGAAATTTCGTATTCGTTGCAGTTCTCCTCACCCGTTGAGTCGTCTAAACTGTGAAAGTTTTATTAAGTTTTTTTTTAGAAACCTCTAAATTGAGGTGTTTGTAATTTCAGTTAAGACGTCGCCAAAAATCATTTCCAGGAAGAAATCAAACTTAACCGAAAAAGATTTTCCATTTTGGTTTGAAAAACAGTAGATTTTAGTTGGCTAAATTGATTTTGAATGTCGCTTATAGTTGCTTTAATCAACTCAGAGGACTCCTTCGCATATTTGAAGGAAAGAAAGGGCGAAAATACTGAATCGAGGATGGTCGAAGATATCTCCAATGTTCAGAAGTTTCACTCCTTATGCGTAAACATACTTTCATCAGAAACAGTTTCGTCATCTGTGTTTTTAATTATTTTGTATAGGATTTGTCAGACGAACCATCACATCTCCACTTATTGAGTAGAGTCAGATTTTCAGAAAGAAGCTCGAACTATCCGTCAGGGAAAGTTTGCCTAACGCACAGCAGTGTGATCCATTAATTCCTAAGTTTGATTTCTTTCTTCCTTTTGCTTCCTTTTCGTCAAATATAATTCTTTTATATCCGAAAAGAACTTTGACGCTATGTTTTTTTATGGAGCTGCTATATTTCTCCTTAGTCAATTCTAAGTCCATTAATAGGGAAAACGCTTCATTATTAGTGTTTAAATAATATTTGGGAAATAGAGAATATTTGTAACGTCGCACAGTGGGGCCTTTGCTCATTTTACATTGCAAAAATCATAACTTCTAAACTAATGAAGCGATTTCAAAAATTTAAAAAGCATTTAATAGAACTTCTCAAGCTTTAAAATGAGTGTTCGTTGAGAGTTCTAGGTATCCGTGTTGCTTAAATATTCAAGGTCAAAGTCAAGAAATATTTTTGAGCATATTTTGCCTGTAAAATTCAAATAAAAATTTTTTTTTTAATTATAACTGAAAATTTTTAATGATTTCAATAACTATTTAACATTTTTAGTTGTTTTAATTCGATTTTCAAACTAAAATACATTACATTTAAATTGGTATTTTTGCCGATTTTTTGAGGTTAATTTTGAATATTTGCTATTGATGACTGATTTTCAACAAAATGATCATCAATATTAATGTTCATATCTAATAAACTTAACATTTCGAAACTATAGTTGCTTCCTTCCATATCCTTTCGTGATCGCACATGTCTAAGCGATGCAAGAAGTGGATCCGATGAGGCTGCCAGCAAGTTAAAAAGGTCTTCATTTTGTCGAGCCCGAGAAATTTTGCACGTATTTGTGTATCTGAACCTTTTGTAGTCCTTGTTTTTACATTCCTGTGCTTCTTCAGAAAGCTTCCCAATTGGTAAGCATTGATACTCTATTAAGTCCTCTACATGAGCCAAAATCCTATGTACCGTGGGGGTAAGTTTTTTTCTGAGGATACAAATCAGTCAAAAGTTGAGCTGTTTGCGATGTGTATTCACCAAATTTTGCACCTTTTATCATTTCCTTGCAATTTATAACATTTAGGATTACAGCCAACCTTTTGATGATCTCATGATTAACACCTGTTATCAAACATGTCATTTTATCATTTTAAAAAAATCGCCTTGAAGTATTTCCATCATTCGTATTTCCGTAGCCATGTTTTGGGCAGTCAACTTTCAATCCCAACTTCCGAGAGAACTCAGCTTGTATAATTCCTTTTTACTCTGTATATCCTCACGAGGTGTATTATCCGTTGCTGTTTTTCCTGGAAGTATGTAGGCTAGCTTCAGAATAGATTCCATACACTTTATTCTGCAATGCAAGGGAGAAATTCCATATTCGTAGCAGTTCTCGTCACTCGTTGAGTCGTCTAAGTTGTGAAAGTCCTTTTGAGTTTTTTTTTTTTTTACAAATAGGACACCTTGAAGTTGAGGAGGTGTTTGTAATTTCATTTAAGACTTTTCCATCAATCATTGTCAGGAAAAATTGAAAGTTAATCGTGATTGTTTTTCCACTCTTGGTTTGAAAACAGTAGGTTTCAATCGTAGAATTTTTAAAATTCATTATTCCGCTTTTAAATAAAAAGTTAGTGAATTATATTGAAAAATACTATTCAACCGGGAAATTGCTTATAGTGCTTTATCTTATGAAGTTAAAATACAACTGTCGCAATCAAGTGCAATTTTTTGCACTATATACCACATATATTTTGGGTTAGTTAGGTAAAAAAGCAAAATTGGTATAACCCTTTTCCAATGTTTTTGGTAAAAAAAACATGAGGTATTGATTTTCATTCAAAATAGGTAAACGGCGAAATTCCCAAAAAATTACCTGTATTTCCGCAATTTTCCATCAACTAAAACTATATTTACCTGCCTTTCACACCCTTTTCAAGCCGGTAACAACAACATTTATTAAAGGGGGTACATATAGTCAGGTAGTACTTATAATACATGTTATAAATAAACAACACACCCGCTACAGCCAAATTTGCATGCGCTCTTCTTCTTCCTTATACCTGCCGCGTGCTTTTAACGCGAGGTACACCTAGTTTTTTGGATTTATCTCGATTTCCGCAGATTTCCGCAGATTGCGACCAAAAACATATGAAAGGTATATATTTCATCTATCACATGCAAGTGGTCCCACACTTATCCCTATGAGTTCTATTCCACGAAAGTTCAAAAATAAGGAAAATTTAGTGTATTTTTTAAACGTTTCTAGTTTAATAAGTATTTCAGTTATATTCAAACTTTATAATACAAAATACTAACATTGAACATACTTTTCATATAAAAAAAATAGATCGAAGATCGGTTGTTTATATCGCCCAATATTCACTTTGAAAGTGGCGAATTTTCGTAAAAATTGTCATTTATTCGTACTCACTTAATATTTCTCAACTTTGATAAGCTCTAGCAGCCATAATTTTTAACCGATTTCAAAAATATTTTGGATCCATTATTTTTGAAGTATTCTCTGTCGATTACATGTTTTACTTTTGCCAAACGCGTTCATGAAAAAAATGATTTATGCAACGCTTTTCCGGCAGAGGCCCCACTGTGCGTCGCTTTGAATTAATAGCTTATGTGTATATAAGCTGTTTTGCAATATTGTTTTTTTTTTTTTTATCGAATTGCATTTCATCATAAGAACTAACTTAAAATTGCTGAATGCAAGAATAATTTATCATTAAAAAAACTTAGTTGAACATAAGTCGTTTGAAAATAATAAGTTTATATATTGAAGGTGTATATTTATGCAGCTTAAAGGCGCGTTTACAATGTCAGCGTGAGATTGGAAAATGTTTTGTCCCTGTCTGACACACATATTTTTCACATAAGTTCGTCTCACTCATTTCCAATCTCATTTCTCATCGAAAACTTAGTTTTAAAAGCTCTCAATAGGTGGATTTTTTCGAAATTAGTAGCATGTGCTTTAAAGCTCCAAAGTTTTTTTCTCTATTTTCCTCAATACAGAGGCAAATGATAATATAAATCACAATTTAGCATTTATTTAGTGCATATTAACGAATATACATATAACAATAAAAGCATTGTTATGCCATTTCACATGAGTTCGAATCAGCTGATTGCATTGTTCGAATCGTGCTTGTGTTCACAAATCAAATGCTACCGCGCCCAATACGGTCGGGCACTTTTTTGCGGCTTCTTCTCTTCTACTACAGCAACAAAAACTGCCTGCGCATCATAAAATTATAAGCTAATACAATTGCATGTTTTTTTTTTTCATTTTACAATTATTTCGATTTTGATACGCTTTTGCACAATTTTGCCACAAAAATAAAACAAACATCAGCTGTTCACAGCTCATGGACATCTGACAGCTGATTTGGAAAATTCGAACATACTTTCACGCTGACATTGTAAACTACCAGCGTACGTCTCAGATTGTTAAAAGTTTAAAAGCTCTCAATAGATGGCTTTTTTCGAAATTAGTTACATGTGCTCCACAGTTTTTACCTCTATTTTACTCAATACAGAGGCAAATAATAATATAAATCACAATTTAGCATTCATTTAGTGCATATTAACGAATATATAACAATAAAATCATTGTTATATAAAAAAGCAAATCGATAATTTTTGCGCCATTTCACATATGTTAGCCGAGTTCGAAAAACAATCAGCTGATTGTTCGAATTGCATTTATGTTCACAATTCAGATGACATTGTTAACGCGCGGGTAAAAATAAATTAACTTAAAAAAATTTACAAATATACAGCAGCAGCAGCAAGAACTGCCTGCATCATCATATTATTATATGATAAAACAATAGCTTGTTTGTTTTCCATGATTTATAATAAATTTTAATACACTTCTGTACAATTTTTGCCACAAACATAAAATGAACATCAGCTGTTCACAGCTAATTGACAGCTAACAGCTGATTTCGAAAATTCGAACATACTTTCACGCTGACTTTGTAAACCACCAGTGTACGTCTCAGATTGTTAAAAGCTTTAATCCAATCTTACGCTGACATTGTAAACCCGCCTTTAATCCAATCTCACGCTGACATTGTAAACGCTGCCTAAATCTTTATAAGTGGAATAGTTTCACGATGAAGGGAATTTGAGGTGTGCGCGGGTGGGTTTTTTTTTGTGGCCCGCGGGCTTGCACAGGCCCGGACTGGGCCCTCGGCCGTTCCGGTAAGGCACGAAAAAGTATTTATGTAAATAGGGCCCAATTTCTCAATGTCCGGTTCAATTTTCGTTTAGCTAAACGCAAATTTAATTTAATGGTAGAATTAAACGATTTCGTTTTCTCAAAGCCAAATTTACCCTTCATCGATAAGTAACTATCGCCTTAACAGCGTTGCCACATATATAAACATCATGTAGCGAGTGGTTCAGCTGACTTTTGCTGTTTACCGGCAACATTGAATGATTTCTGTTTTAAATCCCACATATGATTAATTCGAGCGCAAAAGAACTTAATTGTTTACCTATTACTATTGCAAGCTAATTGATCTACAATCCTTGTAAGAATGATTTTGCACGTAGATTTTGTAAGCCTGAGCCGCTTTATAAATTTGGCATCTTTCAGTTCAGTGAAATGCATGGACATAAAACTCTCTTTTATGTGATGCCATTTTGATTTAATAACAAAATAAATAAATAATTCAAAGGGACAGATGTTTGCCTTATCGATAATTCTTAACAATATATCGTGACAAAAAATCGGCTTAAATTTTAACTTTCAATGGGTACTTAATGGGTTAAGAAGAGTATAAAATTATTAAAACCGAATTTAGATGACCTATCCATTGATACCAAACTTTTCATAAAAGTACTACCAACGAGTAGTTTCAACTTTATATGTTGCTCAAATACTTTTGAACACCCTTGTAGATAACATTCAATTATTTGTATCTTATAATAATCAGTTAATTAATATGTTTTTATTATTCTGTTCAGATCCAATTCAAGTGGCAGTAGTATCAATTCTCCGGGAACAATAACAACATCAGCCATGGCGAATCCCTACGCCATGGGATCGCTGTATCATAGCCCAGGAGTACAAAGCTATTGCGGACCGACAGATAATTTGTCATTGGCTGGCCACTACACTGATATGAGAGGATCTGCTTCGTGGTATGGATCAACTGCAAATGATCCCCGATTTGCAAGTACGTAATTAATTATTAAAAGATATTGTATCCCCCAACAATGGGTTTATTTTGCTTTTTCTTAGAGTGTAACGCTAGAAGAAGGCATAGCCGACCACATAAAGTATTTAAATTTTGCTATGAGCATCATAAGCTACGTCAAGTTTATAACCAAAATGGTCTCTCTGCTTAAATACCCTAAACCTATGAAATGAGTTAAAAAACAAATGGGTTTAATGGTTTTGTGCAAAGTCGATACAGCCACGTCCGTCTGTCTGTCCGTCTGGATCTCCGTGGACATACAAGCTAGTGACTTATTTCAAACTATCGACAACACTTTTGGTTTTTGATAAGCACATGTAATTCATAAAACACAATTGAATTTTGATTTTGTGAAAATAAATGTGAAAGTTTGGAAAAAAAATTCAACAACGGCGACAGTTTAATCAAATTTGGGTTAGAAACACCAGAGATGTCAAAGATTGAGCCATGCCATTATGCAACAATGCAGACTTTTTCTGTGTTCGCGTGAATACATAAAAATGAATGTAAACGTTACTGATTGGGTTAGGGTTAAGTCCTAGCCAGGATTTCTCTGCGTTAGATTTCTTACTTTTTTTATACCCTTATTTCAAATAGATAATAGGTATTAATTGAAAATCGATAAGACACAGTATCTGCAGCACACTTTTGGAAACAAACGTTTGAAAAAATATCGGTATAAAAAACCCTTTATTAACAAATGTCTAAAAACTACAAGCTAAAGGCCCATTCCCAGCAAATAAACATTTCATTTATGAAAAGTGCTTATTATTTCGTTAGGTTCCACATAAAGTTAGGGTGACTAGATGTACTAAATATTTTTATGGAAAATGTAAATATTTGTTGGTCACCATACTTGATTACTTACAAAATAAATCGGTCATTGTGGCAACAAATTCAAAACGCTTGCGTTTTAAATTTTTTTTTTTTCATCCATTTTCACTCGTAGCTGCCCGTAATAATAGTAAACTTATTATTCCATTTTTAAGAACAGCTGATTATGACATCCACACTGGTTCCACTATCAGAACCATCGATTAACTTTACTGATTCTTGCTGGGAATTGAAAAAAAATTAACAGGCAGGGAAATTTCTGACAACTGTTTTTTTATATAGAGTTGAACATAAAAATTCCATTCCGGGCCTGCTGGGAATGGGCCTTAAACAGCTAAAATCAGAGACTAGGCAGACATGGCTATATCGACTCGGCTGTTGATGCTGATCAAGAATACATATACTATATACGGTCGGAGATGCTTCCTTCTGTCTGTTATATACATTTGCACAAAACCATTATACCCTTATTTACCCATTTTATGGGTTAAGGGTATAAAATAAGAAGTTAAAACGTTGCAGTCGGACGCAACGACTGCGATATACTTTGATACCAGTGTACAAAACTGTGTTAAGGATTCTTTGTGCAAGTAGTAATATATGGGGGTTTTGGGTGTAAATATCAGGCAGAAGAGGTAGGCGTGACATCCAAATTTGTTATACATTTCTGTGGCGGATGGCACCTTCTATTCCCCTTCCAAATTTGGTGACTCTAGCGCAAAAACCCGAGGAAGACATAGAGATTTCAGATTTCAGAAGGTGGGTGGTATAAGTGGGCGTGGCATCCAACTCCCTTCATTTAAAGCAGATCTTTGGGGAATGGCGACTTCCGCCTCCCTACTAAATAAGGTGACTCTAGCTTTAAATTTGGCGAATAATACATTTATTCCGGTTTTTTTTTAAAGGCGTTGGGGCATGGCCCGTTTTTTGTGGCATCCAAAGTTTTAATGCATATCTTTGTCAAATGTCAGCATCTTTATTTATACCAAATTATGTGAGTATAGCTTGAAAACTATAGAAGATAAAAGCATTTTGGTTTATAATTAGAGGGCGGCTGGGGGCGGAAGAGGTGGGCGTGGAATCCAAACTTTTGATGCACTTTTTTGAAAAATGTCACCAGCTATTTTTTCGTCAAATTTAGTGACTCTAGCTGCCAAAATATAGGATATATATGTGTTGTTATCGAATTGCACATCGAGGTGTGTAAATTTAACCCTTTGTCTGACGAAGGCATGTAGCAAGATATTTGCCAAGCTGCAAGGCTCTAGCTTTAAGGGTGTGGAAAATGTTCATACGGATGGACGGACGCCATGACGGACATTGCACGAGCCCAATTAAAATTGTGAGAATGAGGTTTGAAACTATTGATAAGTAATTTAAGTAAGTATTCATAAGTAATTTGAATCAAAATTTTGATCAAAGTCGTTAAGAAATCACCGGAGATATCTGATTTAAAGTTAAGTCCTTATGCAAAAGAGCAAACACCCACAAATGACTGTCCGCGTTACGTAACGGGTTAAGGGTATGTCCAATTGGAGTTTTCGACAAGAGCCCTCTTACATGTTTTGATAAGAACTTGTTTCAATACTTTTAAATACCATAAAATAATCTACGTTACTAAAATCAACTTTTACCATATGATATTTTGCGAGGGGATTTATTCTTCTTTACTTTGGAGATAAGTATTCTTTTAAGTTAAATTTTATTATAAGTGCAATGTCAGTGACGACTGTGACAATTTTACATATGCATTTAAATGTGTACATAATAATAAACAAATGTAGAAAAATTTGTATTTGAGAAATTTCTGTGGACACATCAATGTACAAACAGAAAACTGAAGTTCACGCTGAACACTTGAATCTGTTTGCTTTACTTTTAAGTAAAAATACTCGTAAATGATTTTAACGCTGAGTCACGCAATCAATGAAGGCTCTGTTTTGTAATTTATTTTTCCAAAAAAGGAAAAGGTTTGCGTGAGAATAATTGATTTAAAATTATTTCGTTGTCATTGTTTGTTTTAGAAATGAAAATATGATTTTAATTTTTGTGCTCATCACGTTTCTAAACTACATATATAAAAATGCACATGAATAAAAACTGATTTATTTTTATTTATAGCTTAAAGTAAACAAGTAAAAACGTTGCAGTCGGACTCAACCGACTGCGATATACTTTGATACCAGTTTACATAGCTGTGTTACGGATTCTGTGTGCAATTAGTAATGTATGGGGGTTTTGGGTATATAATATACATATCAGGCAGAAGGGGTAGGCGTGACATCCAAATTTGTGATGCATATCTGTGGCACCTTCTATCGCCGTATGAAGTTTGGAGACTCTTGCGCAAAAACTAAGAAAGATATAGTGATGTAGAGATTTTACGGCGGTGGGGAATAGCCAAATGTTTGGGGGCGTGGCATCAAACATTTTGATGGATATCTGTGTTAATACCAAATTTGGTGGAAATAGCTTTAAAACTGTGGGAGATACAGGCATTTTTTTTAATAATTGAAGGGGGGCTGGGGGCGGAATAGGTGGGCGTGGCATCCAAACTTTTGATACATTTTTTTAAGGAATGCCATCGGCTATATTGTCCCCTAATTTGGTGACTTCAGCTGCTAAAATGTGGGATATATATGTGTTTTATCGATTTGCACATCGAGGTGTATCGACTTGTTATCGATTTCCCAGGCCCCCTGAGGTCGTAGAGCCCTAAATTTAACACTTTGTCTGACGAAGGAATGTACCAAGAAATTTGCAAACAAGGCTCTAGCTTTAAGGATGTCGAAAAAAGTTGCGTTCGAATGGTCGGGCGGGCGGACGGACGGACAGACACCATGACGGACATTGCATAAACCCAATATAATATGATATCTTTGGTATCAAAATAAAAATGTTGGGTCGATTTTAATGGTAAGAATTAAAATACAAATTAAATTTTGGCAAGTTCAGGTTATAAAAAGGCATACCTGACCTTGGGATCTTATCGGATAGTACTTATTTAAAAGAGCTAAAAAAAAAACACTAAAAACGCTCTATTATTATTATTGGTATAAAAAGGAACGTTAATGATGTGGGCGTATACATTTCTCGTCACTTTTGGTATATGTCACAAGCTAGGTTGACGGTATAGGTGGGCTTGGTACACGTATATTTCTGTATCGGATGTCGCCTTCCACCTTTCAACCAAATTCGGTGGTTTAATCCCCGACCCCTTAAGTATGTACATTCTTGACCAGCATCAACAGCCGACTCGATATACCCATGTCCGTATGCCGCCGATTTTAGAAACTGTAAGAGCTAGAGACTTAGGCTACCATGAGCATAACAAATTGGCTTCAAATTATAGATACAACTTTTGGTTTCCGGTATATTTTAAAAACGAGGTTTGATCAAAATCGCTTAGTTTGGTCGTTTTTTTATGTGCGTCAACGGGTTAAGGGTATGTACTAGTCGAGATCTTTCGACTTGAGACTTCTTAAATCTTTTTGTTATTTCTCTTAACATGTTCTTAATTTTTTTGTTTATTCTAAAACTATGATTTTTATTTACTATATTTTTACCATAAGACAATGATTTAACAAGTAAGAAGGCTCTAGTCAAGAAATTCCGACTAGGACATACCCTTAACCCCATTTGTAACCCGTACAGTCATTAGTGTGTTTTTACCCAGTTCCCAATATGACCAAACTTCAAACTGCGATATTGATGAAATTTTTTTAGATGTTCATTATTTCATTTATAGTTTTAAACCTCATTTTCACAATTTTGAAATTCTAGGTTTTTTTGTTATCGATCACATGTGTATATCGAGGACCAGAAATGTTATCGATATTTCGAAACAAACTTGATCTTCTCATGGTATAGGAGAGCTCAAGTTTTAAGTTTGAAGTCTCTAGCTTTTATAGTCTCTGAGACCGGCGCGTTCATACAGACAGACAGACAGACAGACGGACAGACAGACAGACGGACAGACGGACATGGCTAGATCGACTCGGCTGTTGATGCTGATCAAGAATATATATACTTTATAGGGTCGGAGATGCTTCCTTCTGTCTGTTACATACATTTGCACAAAACCATTATACCCTTATTTACCCATTTTATGGGTTAAGGGTATAAAAATAAGAACGCTTGAATAAGAAGCAAGAGGTTTTAGGATCCATAACCCGTTGTTCATGGTTGGTGGGACACAAAAAAATATCAATTTCACATTTTATATTTCTAGTAGCACAAAAATATTTGAAGTTGTAGCAGCGCTGCGTATACTTATATAAGTAAGTATAGGATAGGCTATTTACATTTTATCCATTTTTTTTTCAGAAAAAAATATTCTATCTTTAATATATATAACGTTCATAAATCGGGCAGATAATTAAATTTAATTTTAAGAAGCTTTTGTTGATAAAGCTTAGTTAACAGCATCTGTAAATATTTATAATAGAAATTAACATATTATTTCTAATGTGTATTGTAAAACTGGTAAGCCCCAGGCTGGTTGTTCCTGGTTTTACATTGGCGAAAACGCACAAATTCTCTAAGTGTACGATTATTATACAAAAATATTTTAATTGATTAGTTTTTCTTATCTAAATTTAAAAGCTTTGCATAAAACTATCTTATATTTCCAGTATCACGCCTAATGAGTTCATCAGCAAGTGGGTCGATGGGTCATATGAGCAATATGACTGGTTTGGCTGCCTGTAGCGTAAGTGATTCAAAACCATTACAGTTTCCATTGGCTCAAAGACGAAAGCGAAGGGTTCTTTTTACACAAGCACAGGTAGGTAACATTTTGTAAAAGACTTATAAATTATTTGTATTACCCGTATCGGGAATAATCACTTATATATTAATAGTATTTTCCGTATCGCGTTGTGGCTTTTTTTTTTTTGATATTTGTCGATTTATGGCTTAATTAATGGAAGTTGAAACATATCAATATATTGTCATATACAGTTTAAGGATTTTGGAATTTACCAGAAAGGGTGGTCCAATAAGGCAAATTTTCCGTGAAGCTGTGGACGGTGACCATTTTTTGCTGGATAACAATTTCTTGATAGTAACGCTTGCCGGAAAAATTTTTGATGACTAATAAATACTTTAATTTGGATATGGGCACGAAAAATAACGGTGGGGGCCAAAGGCAAATTTTAAAACAACTAGCTTTTAAGCGTTAACATTTCAGTGGTGAAACTGAGCCTTACGCATTTTCACCAATCATTCGACCTTGGCTGCTATGTATTTGGCAATAGCAGTTGATTGAGAGCCGAATCAATCAGGTGAAAAAAGTAAGCTGATTGCCATGTGGCACCGCTGAATGGTTTTAAGCGGTTATTGAAAAGATTGCTATTTATATGGCATCCCTGATAATTTAAAACTGTTGTCCAAGTACAGAAATTGACAGTAAGCGTTACGGGAAGGACTTGTCCCAGAGCCTTAACCTCAGTATATGTATCACGCTTACACAAATTTGGTGACTCTAGCTCCTAAGATGTGGGATATATATGTGTTTTAACTATTTGCACATCGAAGTGTATCGACTTGTTATCGATTTCCCTGGCCCTCTGAGGTAGTAGAGCAAATTTAAAACTTTGTCTGGCGAAGACATGTACCAAGATATTTGCAAAAGTTGCAAGGCTCTAGCTTTAAGGGTGTCGAAAAAAGTTGCGTTCATACGGACAGACGAACGGACAAACACCATGACGGACATTGCACAAACCCATATACTATGATACCTTTGGTATCAAAGTATAAAAATAAGTCATTTGTGGTGTTCACCGGATCCGTGTCATCGTTTCATGTTTCATGCTTGAAACGCTTAGCTCGTGAACAGAATTTAGTGTTTCATAGCGTTTCATACTTGAAAAGTCAGCTGTTGTTTACTTTACTTTCCTTAAATTTTTGTCACTGTTACTGTTTTCTGCGCTTATACTGCCTAGATTTATAAAAAAAAGGCAATTTAAAGTGTTAGGGAAATAGAGGATATTGAAAGTGAGAATAGCTCTTTGTTTAAATAAGTTTCTCAATACATGTTTTTAACATTTGAAATTTACTTTTGTTTGCGGCGGCCATCAATCATATGTGTTCACACTTTTTTGCACAAAATTATACCAAATTATACTGAAAAATACTAAGCATCGATAGCAAATAACGATTAAAATTCGTGCTCTTCCCATCTCTACTTTCTTGAAACATGAAACACTTTTTGTATACATAGGCTGAGGTGTTTCAAACGTTTCAAGAAATTTTGTATGTGAGTTGTTGTTGCACGACGTTTCAAATATGAAAAATGAAACGATGAAACGAGCTGGTGAACACCCCAATTGTTTTATTTTCGAATTTAAAATTTTATAGCTACATCAAAAACGCATAAGAAATAGAGCAACGGCCTAAGGGAGCGTTCAAATATTACGTAACGCAATTTTTGAAGATTTTTGACCCCCCCTTGTTTGGCTTCACATTTTTCTATTTTAGCTATTTTTTTTAATAATGAACTCTTAAAATAAAATGAAATTATTATTTTACCCTTTGGCACTGCAGTTATAAACAGAAAGTTAACTGAAATGAAACATTCTACTCGCAATAAAATCGTATTCCTTACAAAATTAAAAAATAGTATTTACCAAGTATCCAAGTAGATCTATAAAAACAATTCTATATAAATTACTGCTCCTCTGTCCACGGGTTTGCTAGCCACTCAGACTCTTTCATCACGGGCATTTGGAGTGCAGACAAAGACGCCTCTGGAATTGTTAAGACACTTGCATAAACTTCGTCTTCGTCGATCCAGTCAGCATCACACCACTTTAATATTAATTCCGTTTAAATTATTTATCTCAGAAAATATTTGTAGTTCATTAGTTTAAATCATGTTTTAATAACTATTATTAATAAGTGCTTCATCGAATTTCGCACTCCTCAGTGTACAATGAGAACCAACTTACTCTTGTTGAATTCATATCGATGATTCTGAATTCACAATTCGGTGTTGCTTGGCTCAATTTGGCAGCAATGCATTTTATATATGCTCAGAAAAAAATAATTAAAAATATAAATGAATAAAGATTTCCTTTCGTCCGTATAAATTATTTTTTGTTTAATATTTGTAATTTACGAATAATTTAGCTTTTTTCTATAACCGAAGTATGGCAGAATGTTACGTAACGTGTTGAGAAAGACCCTTGTAACGCATCGTAACGTTTGACGAGACCCCCCCTCCCCACAAATTGCGTTACGTAATACTTGAACGCTTCCTAACAACAAACTGGTAATAAAGAAATATCCGATAAAGGAATATTAAAATATATATTATAGGACATCGATCCAGCAAAACCACTCATTGGAATATACAAATTCGTTAAATGAAGAACAAAACACACGGTTTGAAACCATAAAACAGTGCTCCCGATTTTTATTCGTTCAATAGGAAACTTCTTTAAGCTGTTGCTGAAAAAAAAACTAAAAGATTTTAATCAGAATGCATTGTACGAACATCCGCCGCATAACAACTTCTAATCAAGCTGTCTTTTTACCATGTTTTAGTAAACAATAATCAAGTTTTTCGCAATCGGCTCCGACCGGTTGCAACCTTTTTATTTGGCATTACAAGTGCTCCATTTTAATTTCAGTAAAGTTTTGATGGTTGGACTTTAATTGACTTTGTATGTACGGCTGCTTATACATACATATATGTATAATATACTTACCTTAATCATAAATGCTTAAATGAAAAACGAATTTCATATTTACAATGCACTTCAATTTTCAACTCTACAAATATGTACATATGTGTGTATGTACGTATGCATGTTTAAATATCTTTTTGGGAATATATTTACATTGCACAAATGTGTGTTTGCAGAAGTGGTGCGACAAATACTACCGTCGAATATGGTACATACGTGTATGTGTGTATGTACTTATATGTGTAGTGTATAAGTACATATTTATGGTTGTCAGAATATAAATATACGTACATACGTCGTCAGTAGACATATGAAAAGAATTATTCCTTGGTATTATTATAAAATATAAACAACAAAACCTAGATTTTTGAACGAAACGAATTTCGGATCAGGTACTGTGCTAGACCGAGACGAGTATTTCAGTACAAGGCATTTTTGGGATCTTGTTGATTGTAACTTAATCTCGCCTATGTCCTATTAAGTACAAGACTTTCTTTAAAAATCGCATTATTATCACTTAAATTATCCAAATTTTCAAAATATATAATTGAACTTAAGAGTGAAAATTTTAAAAAATTTACATTTTGCGCTATTTTTGTATTTTTTTTTATACCCTTAACCCATAAAATGGGTAAATAAGGATATAATGGTTTTGTGCAAATGTATATAACAGACAGAAGGAAGCATCTCCGACCCCATAAAGTATATACATTCTTGATCAGCATCAACAGCAGAGTCGATCTAGACATGTCCGTCTGCCCGTCTGCATGAATGACTAAGAGCTAGAGACTTCAAACTTTAAGCTTGTTTTTTATACCCTTAACCCATAAAATGGGTAAATAAGGGTATAATGGTTTTGTGCAAATGTATGTAACAGACAGAAGGAAGCATCTCCGACCCCATAAAGTATATATATTCTTGATCAGCATAAACAGCCGAGTCGATCTAGCCATGTCCGTCTGTCCGTCTGTCTGTCTGTCCGTCTGTCCGTCTGTATGAACGCGCCGATCTCAGAGACTATAAGAGCTAGAGACTTCAAACTTGAAACTTAAACTCTCCTATACCATGAGAAGATCAAGTTTGATTTAAATTTTCGATAACATTTCTGGTTTCCGATATACGCATGTGATCGATAACAAAAAAATCTTGAATTTTAAAATTAAAAAAACTTGATCTAAATCGGTTCAGAAACACCGGAGATATCGCAGTTTGAAGTTTGGTCATATTGGTCACGGAGTTAATACACATAAGTAACTGTAAGCGTTAAGTATCGGGTTAAGGGTATGTCCTAGTCGGGATTTGTCGACTAGAGCCTTCTTACTTGTTTTTTTTTAAGTTTACTTCGAATTTTATGGTTTTCGATATACACATGGGATCGACAACAAAAAATTCATAAATTTCAAAATTAAGAAAAAAAGTTTCACACTTTTGATAAAATTATGAAAATTTGAAAAATTTGATTAAAATCGGTTAAGAAACAACGGAGATATCGCAGTTTGAAATTTTTTATTTTTGGTCATATTGGTCACTGGGTAAATATACACAAATGAATGTACGCTTTACGCATGGGGTTAAGGGTATGTCCAGCTGATGTTTGTTTTATTTTTGTGGCAAAATTGTGCAAAAGTGTATCAAAATCGGAATAATTTTAAAAATGTAAAAAAAAACATGCAATTGTAAAAGCTTATAATTTTATGATGCGCAGGCAGTTCTTGCTGCTGAAGTAGAAGAGGAAAAGCCGCAAAAAATGTGACCGACGGTGGTGGGCGCGGAAGCATTTGAATTGTGAACATAAGCGCGATTCGAACGATGCAATCAGCTGATCCGAGCTCGGCTGACACATGTGAAATGGATCAAAAATAATCGAATTGTTTTTTTATATAACAATGATTTTATTGTTATATATTCGTTAATATGTACTAAATAAATGTTAAATAGTGAATTATATTATCATTTTCCACTGTTTTAAGTAAAATAGAGGAAGAAACTTTGGAGCTTTAAAGCACATGTTACTAATTTCGAAAAAAGACATCCATTAAGAGCTTTTAAACCAAATTTTCGAAAAGCTTTTTTCACTCCAAGCTGAGATGCAAGTGAGATCGGTTTAAAGGCCCAATCCCAGCAAATAAACATTTCATTTATGAAAAGTGCTTATTTTTTTGGTTCCCATAAGTTAGGGTGTAGATGTACTAATATTTTATGGAAAATGTATTTTGTTGGTCACCATACTTGATTACTTACAAATAAATCGGTCATTGTGGACTTCAAACGCTTGCGTTTTAAATTTTTTTTTTTCATCCATTTTCACTCGTAGCTGCCCGTAATAATAGTAAACTTATTATTCCATTTTTAAGAACAGCTGATTATGACATCCACACTGGTTCCACTATCGGAACTATCGATTAACTTTACTGATTCTTGCTGGGAATTGAAAAAAAAATAACAGGCAGGGAAATTTCTGACAACTGTTTTTTTTATATAGAGTTGAACATAAAAATTCCATTCCGGGCCTGCTGGGAATGGGCCTTAAGATTGGAAATGAGCGAGAAAAACTTATGTGAAAAATATGTGTGTCAGACAGTGAAAAAACATTTACCAATCTCACGCTGACATTGTAAACGCGCCTTTATAAAGCTAGCTATGCACAGTGGCCGCTCCCATACGACAATAATAAAAACACCGGAATCTAAATTTCACATTTTGAAGCAAGTCGATCATATTATAAATAAATTATATTTTTGAAAAAATCCCTTAAAGTTAGACCTCGTGCTAGACAGTTCAGTATGTTGTGTTTGGTTTTAAAGTGACAATAAAGTTGAAAAAAATCAAATTGACAAATTAGGCCCAATTTCTCAATGTCCGGTTAAATTTTCGATGAGCTAAACGAAAATTTAATTTAATGGTAGAGTTAAACGGTTTGGTTTTCTCAAAGCCAAATTTACCCTTCATCGATAAGTAACTATAGCCTTAACAGCGTTGCCACATATATGTACATTTTGCCAAATATAGCGAGCGGTTCAGCTGACTTTTGCTGTTTTCCGGCAACATTGAATGATTTCTGTATAAAATCCCACATATGATTGATTCGAGCGCAAAATAACTTAATTGTTTACCTATTATTATGGCAAGCCAATTGATCCACAATTCTTACAAAAATGATTTTGCACGTAGATTTTAAAAGCCTGAGCCGCTGTATGAATTTGGCATTATACAGTTCAGTGAAATGCATGGACATTAAACACTTTTTTATGTGATGCCATTTTGATTTAATAACAAAATAAATAAACAATTCAAAGGACAGCTGTTTGCCTCATCGATAATTCTTAACGATATATCGTTACAAAAAATCAGCTTAAATTTTAAACGCGACCCAGCTTTCCGGTTAGTTTGTTTTTCATTTACTCCTAACCGAACATTGCGAAACTCAAATTTGACTGAACGTCAGTTAGTTTACCTAACCGGGCATTGAGAAATTGGGCCTTAAAGGTCCAATAGCATCTTAATGATATGGATATCATTCGAACAGGTATTAACTATGATTTGAATTAGTTAACACATTGTTAAATGTGGTTAATCGTATAAAACATAAGAGTGTTTTTCGTTTACTGTTTGTACTTTCCCCTAAACTCTTAATTGTGATGTCGATCGATTCCAATGTTTATGTCTATTATTATTGATTGATAATAATAATAGATTAATATAAAAAAAAGAATCAGCTGCCCAGCGTCATAATGTTCTAATCCGAGTGCAGCAGGTATTTTTGTTTTTTGTGCTTTCAATGTTTGTTATTGTTATATGTTATGTGTGTTATATGTGGGCTTTAAGTTCTGACTACAAAATAAATGTAGACAAATTTAAAGATTATGAGCTGGAGACAGCAAGGGGACTTGTGGAAACTTATCCATGGTATTACATGCGAGCTTCGGTGCATAAAATATAAATACACGGTCCTGAGGTTGTAAATAGAGCATTAGTATCGATTGGGGAGCTCTCTGAGGAAGCTACAGAGGCTAAAAATAAAGATATTGAAAAATACAGATTTCAACATACTCGCGATCTCGCGATCCGCAACTAACTCAGACCTTCTTAATAGATATCTACTAAGTTTAGATTCTCTCATAAGTGGATTAAGAAAATTTCCTGGCAAAAAAATACTTTTTTGAAAGAGTCTATTTTTTTTATTATTATAAATTATTTGAGGATTAATTAATTACTTTATTATTAAATTATCAGAAGTATTTTAAGAAAAGATATTTTATTCAAAGTATAGGTATATAAATGTATGTAAGTGACTGGTATGGCCGTATGACCACGCCCAATTTTTATACTTTGATACCAAAGGTATCATAGTATATTGGGTTTGTGCAATGTCCGTCTGTCTGTATGAACGAACCTTTTTTTTTTTGAAACTCCAAAAGCTGAAGCCTTGCAACTTTGCAAATATCCTGGAACATGCCTTCGTCAGGGCCTTCGTAGGGCACGATAACAAGTCGATACAACTCGATCGATAAAATACATATATATCGCACATTTTAGCAGCTAGAGTCACCAAATTTGATGACAATGTAGCTGATGACATTCGTCAAAAAACTGCATCAATAGTTTGGATGCCACGCCAACCTCTTCCGCCCACAGCCCACTTCCAAATATAAACATAAATGGTTGTGTCTTCTACAGTTTTAAAGCTATAGCCACCAAATTTGGTAGGAAGGTAGATGCTGACATCTGACACAGATATGTTTATGTGTACTTTGGATCCCACGCTCCCAAACAAAGGGGCATGCCCAACCGCCCTAAAAAAAAACGGAATGCATGTACCTTCGCCAGTTTTTAAGCTAGAGTCACCAAGTTTGGTGGGCATATTGAAAGTGACATCCGTTACAAATCTGCTCCAAAATTTTGGATGCCATGCCCATTTTTACCGCCCACCTCTATATCTTTTTCAGTTTTTGCGCTAGAGTTTCCAAACTTGGCAGGGGGATAGAAGGTGCCATTCTCCATAGAATTGTAGAACAAATTTGGATGTCAAGCCTACTCCTTGTAGGAAGTATATTTATTTTTGATCAGCATCAACAGCCGATTCGTTATAGCTATGTCTGTCTGTCCGTCTGTCCGTCTGTCAGCTGTCTGTTTGTCTGCATAAACGCGCCGATCTCAGAGACTATAGGAGCAAGAGACTTTAAACTTGAAAGTTAAGCTCTTCTATTTCATTAGCAAAACATATACACATGGCATCAATAAAAAAGAGGTTAAGTACTATGGATAAAACAATGAACATTAAAAAAATTTGATTAAAATCGGTTAAGATATACTGGAGATATAGCAGTTTGAAGTTTGGTAAATTTGGTTACTGGGTGAATACACTGAATACAATGAGTATTCACGTGTCGTATGGGGTTAAGGGTATGTCCTAGTCGGGATTTTTCGACTAGAGCCTTGGTTTCATACTCTGAAACAAAAGATATCGGTAGTAAATGGCTTTGAGCAATGTCTGTCGTGCTGTCTGTCCGTCCTTGAAGCTAGAGCCTTGCAATGTTGCAAATATCTTGTCACATGTTTTCGTCAGACGAAGTGTAATATTTAGGGCTCTACTACCCCGGGGGCCTAGAAAAATTGAAAGTTTTAAATTCTTGTAAAAGTCTATTTGCACACTATTGATTTTTTATTCAAAAAAAATACATGCGAAGAGATTTTTGAACAATTTTTTTTCAGTCACTATTAGATATCATATTTGCATCAAAACATTTATTGTTTAAGCCCAGGAAAAAAAGTATGAAAGTAGACTTGTACAAGAATTGAAAACTTTCAATGGGTACTTAATGTGTTAAGAAAAGTATTGTATCATTATAACGGAATTTAAATTACCTATCCTACCAATACATTTGCTTGTGCGATTAATTTTGTATAGACGACGAAATCAATTTTGTAAACATAAACTCAAATATTCTCGCCACTGTATATCCCACATTTTAGCAGCTTGAGTCACCAAATTTTGTTGACTAGATAGCTGGTGACATTCCTAAAAAAAACTGTACCATAATTGTGGATGCCACGCCCACCTCCTCCGCCCCCCTCCAATTATAAACAAAAATGCCTGAATCTTCGACAGCCAAATTTGGTAGAAAGGTAGATTCTGACATCCGCCACAGATCTGCATCAAAACTTGGATGCCACATCCTCAAACTACTAGACACGCCCAACTGCCTTTAAATAACTTGAATGCATGTATCTTCATTAGGGAAGCAGAAGTCGCCATCCCCTTAAGATCTACATTAAGCGAAAAGAATTGGATGCCATGCCAACCTATACCGCCCACCTCTTAAAGTCTTATGACTTATTATCTTTCTTAGTTTTTGGGCTAGAGTCACCAAACTTATTAAGGAGATAGAAGGTTCCATCTGCCATATGTATCACAAATTCGGATGTGACGCCTACTCCTTTTGCTTGAACTTTTATACCCAAAATATTACTATTTGTACTCAGAATCCTTAACACAGTTATGTAAACTGGTATCAAAGTATATCGCAGTCGGTCGTTTGTTTTTTTTTTGCTTTTCCTTAGACAACCAAAAAAAAAATAATAATAAAATTTTTCTGTACTAATATCGGGACAAGTCGAATATTCTTGTTTAAATCATTCCAAAATGTTCAGAAATCTCTTCAATTATAACAAGTAAGAAGGCTTTAGTCGAGAAATCCCGACTAGGACATACCCTTAACCCGATACGTAATGCTAACAGTTACTTGTGTGTATTTCATCACTGACCAACATGACCAAATTTAAAACTGCGATATCTCCGGTGTTTGTGAACCAATTTTGAATTTTTTTAATGCTTATAATTTTATCCGTAGTGTCAAACCTCTTTTTCATAATTTTTAAATTCAAGATTTTTTTTGTTAGAGATCACATCTGTATATCGGAAACCATAAGTGTTATCGAAAATTCAAAGCAAACTTGATCTTCTCATGGTATAGGAGAGCTTAAGTTTCAAGTTGGAAGTCTCTAGCTCTTATAGTCTCTGAGATCCACGCGTTTATACAGACAAACAGACAGGCGGACAGAAAGACAGACGGACATGGCTATATCGACTCGGCTTTTGACGCTGATCAAGAATATATATTCTTTATGGGGTCGGAGATGCTTCCTTCTGTCTGTTACATACATTTGCACAAAAACATTATACCCTTATTTACCCATTTTATGGGTTAAGGGTATAATAAGTTGCATTTTGACCTAACAATGTTTACCCCATATTTTCCACCCCCATACGTTTTTACTTGACTGGTATTCTCTTAGTTGAATTGCATTTTTAATACATTAGTGCTACTAGATTTTGAACAATTAATTCGTCAAACGCACCTGAAAACGGTTTAATATTATGTATTTTATTCCATTTCAGGTCTACGAGTTAGAGAGAAGATTTAAGCAGCAACGATATTTGTCAGCCCCCGAACGGGAACATTTAGCAAGTCTTATCCATTTAACGCCCACTCAAGTAAGCAATAAAAATAGCTTTATTTATAAAAATAGTTATTGTATTATTGTTATTGTAAAAAAGAAAAAGGTTATCTGTTCGTTTTGTATTTTTATACTTTGGTAACAAAGGTATCATTGTATACTTGGTTTGTGCAATGTCCGTCATGGTGTCTGTCCGTCCGTTTGTTTGTATGAACGCAACTTTTTTCTACACCCTTAAAGCTAGAGCCCTGCAACTTGGCAAATATCTTGTCACATATTTTCGTCAGGCAAAGTGTAAAACTTAGGGCTCTACGACCCCGGGGGCCAAAAAATGCAAATCGATAAAACACATATATATCCCACATTTTAGCAGCTACAGTAACCAAAGACAGCCGATGACATTCCCGAAAAACTGCATCAAAAGTTTGAATGCCACGCCCACCTCTTCTGCCCCCTGCGTCCCTCCAAATATAAACAAAAATGCTTGTATCCAGAGACCGTAAATAATGATTATTTTTTTTATTTTTAAGTAAAAGAATCAAACACCTGGAAAAGACATTGAACAAAATCAACTGCATCGAAATTATTCATTATGGCCAAACTATTCATTTCCGCCAAGATTTTTATATTTTGGATTTTTATTTTTTATATTGTCGATAATCATTATTTTTAAGTGATATTTTGAAATTTAGACAATAATTTTTATTTTTGATAAAAAAAAAATAAAAATCATTTATAATGATTATTAATGATTTTTATTTTTTTCGCTCAAAATAAAACTCAACTATGAATTTTTCATTTTGAGCGAAAGAAAATAAAAATCATTAATAATCATTATAATAATTATTATTATCTAAATTTAAAAAAATCACTTAAATATAATGATTATTGATGATTGAAATGTAAAAATTTAAATTATAATCATTATAAAGTAATTTTTATTTTAAAACTTAATGATTACGGTCCCTGCCTGTATCTCCTACAGTTTTGAAGCTAAAGCCACCAAAATCGGCATAAAGGTAGATGCTGTTATCTGACACAGATATTCATCAAAACTTTGGATGCCGGAAACAGGAAAGCATATATCTTCGCCAGAATGCATGTATCTTCGTCAGCTTTTGCGGTAGTGTCACCTAATTCGGTGCGAACATTGTTAGTGACATCCGTAACAGCTGTGCAACAAAAGTGTGAATGCCAAGCCTACTTATACCACCCATCTTCTGAAATCTGAAAACTCTATATCTCTCTCAGTTTTTGCGCTAGAGTCCGTAACAGATGTGCATCAAAATTTTGGATGCCACTCCCACTTATACCGCCCACCTCTCTATCTTTGGCAGTTTTTGCGCTTAAGTTTCCAAACTTGGCAGGGGAATAGAAGGTGCCATCCGGTACAGATATGTAGAAAATTTGGATGTTACGCTTACCCCTTCTGCCTGCCCAAAACCTCATATATTACTAATTGCACACGGAATCCTTAACAGTCGGTTGCGGCCGACTGCAACGTTTCAACTTATTCTTCTTCTATTTGATGTTACATGATATTTTTGCCTATTGTAAACCGATGAAAAGAATTTTTATTATAAGCTCACATTAGTCTTAATATCATCAAGTCATGATCTGTTGACCGAATTTCAAAGAAATCATGGAAATACAAATAAATAACCACGAATTCAGTTTTGTTTCTGCATTTACAAGAATTACAATACATACACTTAACAAGACTACGTGGTCTGATTTTTTCAATTCGAAAATAATCAAACTGCTTCAAGCAAAATAACGTGGCCGAAGTTTAAGCTCAATTGCTCGAAAACTGTGCTATCATCATATAAATCGGCTCAGCTCGTGATGCTGATTGTTTCATTTTGTGCATTACGCATAAAAATTTTTAAAACAAGTAAAAGCACAAGTCGAGAAATCCCGACTAGGACATACCCTTAACTCGTTACGTAAGTCATTTGTTAACGCTTTTGTATAAGGATTGAATTTTAATCCCCGGTGTTTCTTAACCGATCTTGGTCAATTTTATACTCTTGTATCAAAGGTATCATAGTATATTGGTTTCGTGCGATGCCCGTCTTGTCTGTCCGTCTTTCTGTATGAACGCAACTTTTTTCGACACCCTTAAAGCTAGAGCCTTGCAACGTGGCAAATATCTTGGTACATGCCTTCGTCAGACAAAAGGTAAAATTTAGGGCATAACAACTTCAGGGGTCCTGGGAAGTCGACAACAAGTCAATACACCTCGATGTACAAATTAATAAAACACATATATATCCTACATTTTAGCAGCTCGAGTCGCCAAATATGATGGCAAGATAGCTGCTAACATTCCCACAAAAACCGGCATCAAAAGTTTGAAAGCAAAGCCCAATTTTATCGCCCACCTCTTTAAAGCTGAAGTCTCTATATTTCTTTCAGTTTTTACTCTAGACACAAAAACCGGTGGCAATATATTTAGTGACATACGCCAGTGATCCACGATCAATACTGTGGAGCCCACGCCCAACATTACCGCCCACCTCCTTAAATCTGAAATCTCTATATCTTTGTAAGTTTTTGCGCCAGAGTCACCTAACTTGGTAGGGAGATAGAAAGTGCCATCCGCCACAGATCTGTGTCGTTAATTTGAATGTCACGACTACATTATCTGCCTGCCTTTTTATACCCAAAATCCCCACATATTACTTTTTGCACACAGGTATGTAAACATGTATCAGAGTTTATCGCAGTCGGTCCTTTTCGACTGCAACGTTGTTACTTCTTTTTATTTTTATAATTTTAAAGTAACCTAATTTACACAATTTTGAAATCCGCTTTTTTTTTTTTTGTTCTTTATCGATTCCATATGTATATTCAAAAGCTGTAGATAATTAAACGTATTTGTTTTGCCCAGGGCTTAGGCGAGCTTAAGTTTCAAATCTGGAGTCTTTAACTCTTAAAGTTTTTTAAGATCCAGGCGTTTATACGGACGGACAACAAACGGACATAGCTTTATCAACTTCCTTCAAAACCATTATATTCATTTTTACCTATATAATGGGTAAATGGCATAACAAAAATTAGATCTTAAATCCCACAAATATACATTTTATTTTTTTGTTAGTAATTATTTGTTTATTGTCAACTAATAGCAGTCGACATAAAATTAAAATTAAATCAAATTAAACAAGTAAGAAGACTCTAGTCGGTGTTTCTTAACCGATTTTGATCAAATTTTTTTTAAAGTTCATTATTTTGTCCATAGCTCGTTTCATTTCTGGTTTTCGATACACACATGGGACCTTTAACAAAAAATTCTTGAATTTCAAAATTGTGAAAACGAGGTTTCAAACTGTTGATAAAATAATGAAAATTTGAAATTTGATCAAAGTCGGTTAAAAAACACCGGAGATACCGTAGTTTGAAATTTTGTCATTTTGGGCACTTGGTAAATATATACAAATGACTGTATGGATTACATATGGGGTTAAGGGTATGTTCTAGTCGGGATTTCTCGACTAGAGCCTTCTTACTTGTTAACATTGGACTTTGAAGAATTTTTATAAAGTGGAATAATAAAAGATTGCTTCCACGTATCGGGGACTACTGAAGATTCAACAGACAATTTGAGTAATATTAATAAAGGTTTGCACAGTGTATCAGCGCAATATCTTAGTACACAACCGGGCACTCCACCAGGACGACAAGCCTGGTTTGATCAGGTTAAGGTCACTTAGCAGCGAACACTCCGTTAAATCTGGGCCAAATATGCAAATTGACTTTTGAATTTGGAAGGGATAAGTATTACTTGAGCTATGAGAACTGGAAGAGTATACTGATTGAAAATATTTTGCAAATAGATCGGCCACATCCTGATCGAAACTTGCTTTCGTATTATCAAGAAAAACTGATGATGGGATATAGGTAGATTTACGTTTCGAGTTAACAAATTTATAAAACTGTTTAGGATCACGGGAGAAATTTAATTTACAATTATTAAGATAGTTATTGTAACAGGATGTGTTAACAGAAAGAAAATTAGACTTTGCTTTTATATAAGTAGATAAGTCAATAGTATTTCCCGATTTTCTGAATTTTTTATAAGATCTTGTCTTCGCATTTTTCAGTTTTGATAATTCCCTTGTAAACCAAAGTGGTTTGTTATCACTTGATGAGCGCAGAAGGGAACACAACTGTCCAAATGCGAATTCAAGGTCCCATAAAATATGGTAATGGCAGTTTCTAAATCACTACAGGAATAATGCTGATTCCAATTAGTGGCATACAGAAGTTGATTTAATTAAGTAAAGTTAGTCTTACGCAAACAACGTGATTTTGTAGAAACATTGGTATTAGAGTTAGGGTTATGTAAAGAAACTTCTATAACAGTTCTAAAGTGGGATGGTAAGAGTCTTCTGGCTGCAGTACTCTATTTACGTTAAAACAATCAACATCAAAAACAAATACCAAGTCTAACATTCTACCACTACTACTTAATTGTAGTCGCTTACTTGCGATTGCCCCAATTCTGATTACCATCTATAAAATCATCAGATGTAGTTGGTTATTGTGTGGAAGATGAGTCACATGCAGATCATCCCACGATTGGTAGATTAGAATCACCAACCCCAATTAGATGATCCATGTCTAACAATAAGGACGAAACATGTTGCAAAGCACTTAAATGGGACGAATAAATGTTAGTATCACAATTAGGAGGAATGTAGGAACAAGTAATATAAAGTGAACGATTACCAAAAGATACTTTAACACATACAAACTCTGTATCCGGAAGATCATTGGATTGAATTTGTTCAGAAGGAATGCAGGAATAAACAGCGATAAGAACCCCACCACCCTTACGGGTTGTGCGATCACACCTGTACAAGTTATATTTATTTGGAAAAACAGAGTAATCAGAAATTTCAGGTTTTAACTAGATTTTAGTAAGCGCAACTATTTGTGAATCAAAGGATAGGCTATTTACATAAGTTTTTGAAAGTTTGGTATTCAGGCCTCTTACATTTTGATAGGCTAGACTAATTACTTCAGTTAGTTTTTTGTTACAGACGTAGAAAGAAGTGAGTTACTAATAGGGAGGGCACTACTATTATTATTAGTATTATTGTTATTTCGCCTGTTCACATACTCTTTCACGAGGATATTCGGCGCCCAAAACATTTCAGAGCAAATTGTCGAGAAAAGTTCAGGCGGCACACTTAACTTGAATGAAGATATGTTACGACCGTGTTCAAATTTAAACTTTTCAACAGCAATCAAAAGGGAAGTCGATATTATTTTTAATATAGGCATTAACATCTTCTGAGGAGATTTCAGAAGCTAGCCTAGATACAAAAATATATTTTCTAATAGACACAACTACAAGCGGCTTAACAGCTGCATCTACGTTACTGGGAATAGTTAAACGAACATTTGAATCAGAGTCGTCAAGCATCTTTCCATTTTTGAATTTTAACTCCAGCTCTTTAAAATTGTCATGAAGATTGTCAAAAGCAAGATGCACAGCTTTAAAACAAATCTAAGTCTGCTTTATGTATTATGACATCTTCTCAACCACATTGCAGGCATCGCAAAACCATTTAAGGCCAGAATCAGTTCCTTGACAGTCTCTGACTTTGGCAGTGAAACCTGCACATTTCATGTGGATCGTGTTATCGCACATTCTACATACGATAAAATCTGCGTTAGATCCACCAATCATAGTATATTGGGTTTTTACAATGTCCGTCATGGTGTCTGTCCGTCCGTCCGTCTGTCCGCCCGTCTGTATGAACGCAACTTTTTTCGGCACCCTTAAAGCTAGAGCCTTGCAACTTTGCAAATATCTTGGTACATGCCTTCGTCAGACAAAGTATTAAATTTTGGGCTCTACGACCTCAGGGGGTCTGGGAAATCGATAACAAGTCGATACACCTCGATGTGCGAATCGATAAAACACAAATATATCCCACATTCTAGAAGCTAGAGTCACCAAATTTGGTGGCAACATAGCCGATGACATTCCCCAAAAAACTGCATCAAAAGTTTGGATGCCACGCCCACCTATTCCGCCCCCACCCCCCTTAAATTATAAACAAAAATGCCTGTATCTTCTTCAGTTTTGTAGCTATAACCACTAAAATTGACATGAAGGTAGATACTGAGATCTGACAAAGTTATTATTCAAAACTTTGGATGCCACGCCCCAAACAACGGGACATGTCTCACTGCCCTAAAAAAAACCCAAAGGCATGTATCTTCGCCACTTTTAAGCTAGACTCACCAAATTTGGTATGAACATTGGTTGTGACATCCGTAACAGGTGTGCATAAAATTTTTTATGCCACGCCCACCTCTATATCTTTGGTTTTTGCGCTAGAGTCTCCAAACTTGGTAGGGGGATAGAAAGATCCATCCGCCACAGATAAATGTCATGCCTACCCTTTCTGCCTGATTTTTATACCCAAAACCCTCATGTATTACTATTTGCACTCAGAATCCTTAACACAGCTATGTAAACTGGTATCAAAGTATATTGCAGTCGGTTACCTCCGACTGCAACGTTTTTACTTGTTATATTATATGATTGATCAAAGCAATGTATTTAGGTGCAAATATTTAAGCGTAGCAAAGAGAGTATATTAAGTATAAAAGCACTTGAGTGAAAAAGCGTGAGCGCGTAGGCAGATAAAACCGCAAGCACTACCTACTCCTAATTGCTGAACTTACAATTTTTTTTAAGAGAAAAAAGTCTAGGTATTTCTAACTTAGCATTCAGATAAGGGAACCGATAAATCCCGATTAGCACATATCCTTAAACCGTTCCGGAACGCATATAGTCACTTGTGCGGTGTATCCGGTGTTTTTTTTTCCCTTTGATCTAATTTTTCGCAATGTTTATGTTTTACATTTCTTCAAACCTCATTTCCACAATTGTGGTGTTCAACAGATCCGTTTTATCGTTTCATGTTTCATGCATGAAACGCTTAGCTCGTGAACGGCGTTTTGCGTTTCATTGCGTATCATACTTGTGCAGTCAGCTGTTGTTTACTTTACTTTCCTTAAATTTTTGTCACTGTTACTGTTTACTGCTCTTATACTGCCTAGATTTAGTTAAAAGTGTTAGGGAAACAGACGATATTGAGGGTGATAGAGCTCGATGTTTAAATAAGTTCCTCAATTACATACTTTTAACATTTGAAATTTACTTTTGTTTGCGGAGGCCATCAATCATATGTGTTCAAACTTTTTTGCACAAAAATACACCAAATACAAAAAAAAATACTGAACATCGAAAGCAAATGCTCTTCCCATTTCTACTTTCACGAAACATTAAAGACTTTTTGTATACATAGGCTGAGGTGTTTCATCGTTTCAACAAATTTTCTATGTGAGTTGTTGTTGCAGGACGCATGAAACATGAAAAGATGAAACGAGCTGTTGAACACCTGAAATGTTTAAACAAAATATTTCGTTATTATCGATCCCATGTATATTAAAAGCCAGAAAAGTGATCGATTATTTAAAACAAACTTTTACTGGCTAGGACTTATTCAAGCTTATGGTTCAAATCTAAAGTCTTTAACTTTTAAGGCGGGTTTACAATGTCAGCGTGAGATTGGAAAATGTTTTGTCCCTGTCTGACACAAATATTTTTCACATAAGTTCGTCTCACTCATTTCCAATCTCAAACCGACCTCACTTGCATCTCAGATTGGAGTGGAAAAAAGCTTTACGAAAATTTAGTTTTAAAAGCTCTCAATAGATGGCTTTTTTCGAAATTAGTTACATGTGCTCCACAGTTTTTACCTCTATTTTACTCAATACAGAGGCAAATAATAATATAAATCACAATTTAGCATTCATTTAGTGCATATTAACGAATATATAACAATAAAATCATTGTTATATAAAAAAGCAAATCGATAATTTTTGCGCCATTTCACATATGTTAGCCGAGTTCGAATCAGCTGATTGCATTGCTCGAAACGCGCTTATGTTTTTTTTTTTATTTTTAAAAGTATTTCGATTGTAATACACTTTTGCACAATTTGGCCACAAAAATAAAACACACTTCAGCTGTTCACAGCTAATTGACAGCTAACAGCTGATTTCGAAAATTCGAACATGCTTTCACGCTGACAATGTAAACTACCAGTGTACGTCTCAGATTGTTAAAAGCTTTAATCCAATCTCACGCTGACATTGTAAACCCGCCTTTATAGTCATACACATGGACGAACAGACAGATATTTTATTTTTTTATTTTATTTATTTATTTATGTCAACTAATATCAGTCGACATAAAAATTAAAATTAAATCAAATTAAAAAGTAGAGCTTAAGCTACAAAAATGTTTAAGATTAATGAACAAAATTTAAAATTAAATCAGTAAGCAAACTGAAATGAAATGAAAAAGTTTAAAAATTAAAATATTCTGGGGAGTTAACAAAAATTTAATGATCCAACATTTGTTGCAAGAATTGGGAAAAACCCAGAAAAACCCAATCAGATCATAAGATTAGTGATAAGTGACTATGACTAGATAAGTTAAGCAGTATGGATCTTTTTAGTATGGGAATGGAGGCCTCAAAGGAAACAAGTGAAAACATCTTATTGTAGTCTGCGCACACTACTCGAAACGGTTCATGCATTAGATAGTTGGTAGAGCAACGATCAAGGTTAATAGGTACAAAGTTACGAGAAGATCTAATAGGGACAGTTAAGTTTATTCGACTTAATAAAATGGGTGAGTCGTTTTTACCATTGAGCAGATTAGTAACAAATAAAACACCATGCATAGTTCTACGGTTTAAAAGAGAAGGAAGGTTAATTAATAGAAGTCTACTTGAATACGAAGGCAAATCAACACCGGGAACCCAGTTAAAACTTCTAAGTGCATATAAAAGAAATTTCTTCTGAACAGATTCGATTCTATCCTGATGAATCCTGTATTGCGGAGACCACACACAAGATCCATTTTCGAGGATGGGACGCACTAGGAATGTATAAAGTGTTTTAGTAGTGGGGATCGTTAAACTCTTTCGACCACCGCTTGATGAAACCAACGACACTGATGGCTTTATTAACCATGCACGATATATGAGAATCATTAATTAATTATTGTTGATTTTGATGAAGAACATATATATCTTATGGGAGATGCTTCCTTTTGTCTGTTACTTCTATTTGCACAAAACCATTATACCCTTTTTTTTCTATTTAATCTGTTACGGGTATTAAAAAGTTAAGTTATTTTTGCGCATATTATAAAACAAAACTTATGTTAATGGAATTGAAAATGAATATGTAGCCATTTTTAGGATTCTCAATGCAGGTTATGGTCATAAACTACCTCGGAAATATAGTGTATTTGTCATTAGGTTAACCAATTACTTTACTGACAACAGCATCGGGGTGCGACGTGTTATAACAATAAAAATATTTGAATTGTGCATTGTCACCCTTGAGTTTTATTATCTGGAAATTTAACACAATGCCTACAAACCTAAACAGGAGTGGTGATTACCTTAGAATAAAGCAGCCTCACTTTAAATCGAGTATGCGGAAAACAGTGGCATGTTTTTGAAAGATAAAAACGCATTAATGAACAATGGGCAAAATAATATATTTAAACTCACCCTAAAATTTGTATTGAAATGTACTTATTGTTTGAGCATGCTCGTTGCTTTCAAAGGGTCTTTGCATTGTATTCTACGCAAGAGTTGTTGGTGTAGTAAAATAATCTAAAATAACTTATCAAGCGTGATACATATTGTCTTAATAAATATTGTTTACCTACTACATATGCTTGAACATTAAGGTATCATTGACGATAGAAAACCACACAAAAAACAAACTTTGCTAATTGTATATAATAATTACAGTTCATTCTATGTGAATTTAATTCATGTTTTCATTTATTCGTGAAAGGAATGCCTAAAGGCAATCTTATTGGCAGTTTGTTAAAAACAACACCATTGTACTGATCATTGTTGATTGTTGATTACCAATAATGAATCAATAATTTGAGCTAAATATTTAAAAAAAAAATTGCGTTTTTCTTTTCAACTTAATGGTCTTGTCTTTTCTAAACACTTACAGTTCTAACAAGTAAAAAAGTTGCAGTCGGACGCAACCGACTGTGATATACTTTGATACCAGTTTAAGGATTCTGTGTGCAAATAGTAATATATGGTGGTTTTGGGTATATATATGTATATCAGGCAGAAGGGGTAGGCGTGACAACCCAATTTGTGATGCATATCTGTGGCGGATAGCACCTTCTATCCCCCTACCAAGTTTGAAGACTGTAGCTCAAAAGCTGACGAAGATATAGAGGTGGGCGGTATTAGTGGGCGTGGGATCCAAAATTTTGATGCACACCTGTTACGGATGTCACAAACAATATGTCCATCAAATTTGGTGACTTTAGCGCAAAAACTGGCGAAGATATATGCATTCCAGTTTTTAATTTATCTGTGGGGCATGGCCTTTTGTTTGGGAGCGTGGCATCCAAAATTTTGATGCATATCTGTGTCAGATGTCAGCACCTACCTTTCTACCAAATTTGGTGGCTATATCTTGAAAACTGTAAGAGATACAGGCATTTTTGGTTTTAATTTGAGGGGGGCTGGGGGCGGAAGAGGTGGGCGTGGCATCCAAAATTTTGGTGCAATTTTTTGAGAAATGTCCCCAGCTATCTTGCCATCAATTTTGGTAACTCTAGCTTTTAAAATGTGGGATATATATGTATTTTATCAATTTGCACATCGAGGTGTATCAACTTGTTATCGATTTCCCAGGCCCCCCTGAGGTCGTAGAGCCCTAAGTTTAACACTTTGTCTGACGAAGGCATGTACAAGATATTTGCAAATTTCCAAGGCTCTAGCTTTAAGGATGTCGAAAAAAGTTGCGTTCATACAGACAGACAGACGGACGGACAAACGCCATGACGGATATTGCACAAACCCAATATACTACCTTTGGTATCAAACTTTAAAAATGAGTTTTGAATAGCCGTATAAAAGTAATCTGTTAAGGCCTGTTTACCCAAAATTTAATTTAATTTAACAGTCAGCTGACTCACTCAAACCTATGCGAACTCTATGTGAGCGTTTACCCAAAATTTAATTTAATTTAATTTAATTTAGTTCAGTTCCGAACCTGCAGGTTGCAGATTCTTAAATCTTTTTGGTGTTGGTAAGCTTGAAAATACAGAACAGCTGATCAAAAAGTGTGGTGCAAAACGTTTTCATATTCAAATATTTAAATGAACGAGCATAAACTAATTATTTTAGTTGAAAATCATGTTTGTTGTGTGATAAAAAGTCAAAAAACTTCAAAAATATAATTAAAAAAGAGAAGTTTGGGCTTATATATTGCCATTAGCTCAAGTAAAAATGTGTTTGAATAACAATTCAAAATGTAACGGCAGGTTAACAGCACTGTTCACATAATTTTAAACGCTTTACACACTGTTTCCTTAAATTAAATTAAATTTTGGGTAAACGCATACATTTTCTTAAATTAAATTAAATTAAATTTTGGGTAAACACCTTTAGTATTTCTTCGCACTTGCATCTTTATCCATACCTGTTGAGTAATAGTTATTTATTGTAGTCATAAGCAGTTAGATTATTTTTGGTTAAAAGTTGAACTTATTTTTAAACTACTATTTTCTGCTATACACCATTTTTTAATCATTACGATTACAAAAATTTAGAATTATGTAATATAAAATTGGATATTTGTTTTTGCACATATACCTATTTCCTATGTAAATCAAATCACGCCACTCATATATGTGATGATAACGATGATGACCAAAAAAAAATAGTGCAAAAGCATTCTAAAAATTGATAATAACAGAAGACTTTTGCATACTCAGAACATATGTACCGATACTATTGAATAAGAACAAAACGAAAAAATTTTTGCACATATACTTATTGCACTGAGGTAATTGTAGTGGTAGAATGATAGATTTTATTTTTATACTTTGATACCAAACGTATCAGTCGTATATTGGTTATGTGCAATGTCCGTCATGGTGTCATGGTGTGAAGATTCCCGTAAATTTATATTTGCACATTTAAACTAGTATCACCTTTATTCTTGTTGTGAATTTAGAAACTACCATCTTGCCATCAATTTTGGTGACTCTAGCATGTACCAAGTTATTTAGAAGTTGCAAGGCTCTAGCTTTAAGGGTGTTGACACACAGACTGTCAGACAGACGGACGGACAGACACTATGACGGACATTGCACAAATACCTTTGGTATCAGAGTATAAAAGTGCAAACACAAGTCCTTATAAAAAAATTCAAAAAATCGGGTAAAACTTTTGACTTATCTTTTTAAATAACACAAAATCTTATTTTCTTTCTTTTAACACATCTTTTTAGAATAATTATCGTAATAGATGCGTATTTGATTTTTCCGTGATCCTAAACAGTTTTATAAATTTGTAAACTCTAAACGTAAGTCCTCCTGCATGTCATCCTCAAGCAAGTTTTATTAAGGCTGTGGCCGATCTATTTGCTGAGTATTTTTATTGAGTGATCTCCTCGAGTTCTCTTAGTTGTAGTCATCTTTATCCTTTTAAAATTCAAACCTCAAATAGCATATTTGCCACCGGTACGACTGAGTGTTCGTTGCTAAGTTATCTTAATCTGATCAAATCGGGCTACTCGTCTGGTTCAAATGGAGTGCCGGTTTCTGTACTTAGATGTAGCGCAGATTAACTGTGCAAACCTTGAGTTATTTAAATTGTCCCAAAAAACCTTCTATCTGTATTATTTATTTTTTATTTAACATCCGGGTCTCCTCCGTAGACCCGTCCTATTTAATCTCATAAATAACGACCCTCCTGCGGTAATATCTAGCTCGCATGTTTGTTGATGACGTTAAGTTATATTTATACTTTTGACGCTAAAGTCGGATCTAAGTGCTCTGTTGGATTGATACAGCTTTAGCCAACTTTATTTTTATTAACCGACTTCAAAAAAGAAGGAGGTTATCAATTCGTCTTTTTTTTTTTTTTTTTTTTTTTTTTTTGGCGTTGTTACCTCAGAACTTGCGACTGGGTGAACCGATTTTGATGATTCTTTATGTATTTGAAAACTGGTGCTTCCAGTGTGGTCCCATTTTTTTTGGTCCAGGTCTGGCAATGGCTTCATTAAGAAACCCGCATATCTCTTAAATTTGCATACTTATTCATACGTATCTCGCACGATTTTTGAGCTAGATTAGTTGAAAAGTTAGGTGATGACGTCCCCTTAAGATCTGCATCAAAAGTTTGGATGCCACGCCCACCATTGCCAACCGCCTTTTTAAATCGGAAACGGCTATATCTTTAACAGCTCTTGAGCTGGCGTCACCAAATTTGGTAGGAAGATTGACGGTGACACCTACAAAAAAACGCAATTATTTTTTACTTTTTAGGGCATTTCAGTTATTTTGAAGTTGGTTTTTTTTTTTTGTTAAAATTGTTGTTTTTATTCTAAATGTAAATTCATGTCAATTTGTTTCAAACTGCTCATTACCTGCTTGATTTCTCACCAATCGATCAGGTTTTTGAAATTAATGGTTTGGGCATTATTCTTGATCGTTAATTAAAGTTTGATTCACTTCTATCGGAGATGTTTAATTTAAAGATCCCTACACCACAAAAACGCTTTATTAATCTTCCTTTACTGTTAAGCTGTAGAACTTTTGCATGAACAGTTGTTTTTTTTATACCCTTTACCCATAAAATGGGTGAATAAGGGTATAATGGTTTTGTGCAAATGTATGTAACAGAAAGAAGGAAGCATCTCCGACCCCATAAAGCGTATATATTCTTGATCAGCATCAACAGCCGAGGCGATCTAGCCATGTCCGTCTGTCTGTCTGTCTATCCGTCTGTATGAACGCGCCGATCTCAGAGACTATAAGAGCTAGAGACGTCAAACTTGAAACTTAAACTCCCCTATACCATGAGAAGAACAAGTTTGTTTCAAATTATCGACAATATTTTTGGTTCTCGAATTTCAAAATTGTGAAAATGAGGTTTGAAACTATGAATAAAATAATGAATATTTAAAAAAAATCGGCAATACGAATCAGCTGAAGGAGAACAGAACAGATCAGTATTTTTAACATACGCTTAGAGTCACGCAGAATGTTTACAGCAGCGTAACATTAAGATTTCTGTTTGGTAGTCTTTATGTCATATTGTTTTTGTCTTAATGTTATATTGTTTTTGCACCAAGCAACTCTTTTCCCTTCGTCATAGACAAAGAGTAAGTAATACTAACAGAGGGGTAACCAGAGACAGCAACTTTAACAGAAAAGACCCATCTCTAACAGGGGCACATAGCGAGTTAGGTTGGCCGCGTCTGCCTTTTCAAATGATGTGCCGGCTTCTTGAAAATCAGCTGGTGACAAAGAATCAACGGCGATCACTTTTTTCACTTTGTTTTGATGGCAACGTGTGCGAAGAAAAGGACAGCAATAGTATGTTTCTTCTTGTGTTGTTGTCAAACTCTTGACTTTGCTTGAGTTTGGCAATTTTATACTTTTGCTTCAATCGGCTCGCTTAACTACATGGAAGGGTAGTATAGACTTATACTAAAATATAATTTCCACATTAAAAGTCTGCAAGCTTATTGATAATTAGGTAGGGCATATATGAATAATAAAAAGAGTTTCTTATAAGTTAGTTAACTTATCCTAGAGTAAGGGTATTTTGCATAAAAATAGGCAAAATATGTTATGTGTTATGTTTAAATTATATGTAAGTGGCTTCATTGATTTCCACTTAATATTTCCAGAAAGGGTATTTGAACATAGCGCAGCTGCTGCTTTAATTTTGGACAATGGGTATTTCTAGTTGTGCAGCTTATACATACATATCAGCTACAACAGCCAGCCTATGGGTACACATTTATGCATATACACAGAGACGTGCCTGACCTGCGATACGTTTTGCGTTCACATGCAGCCTAATAAGTACACCAAAACGTAAGCAGCAAAAATCAAAACAACAAATGCGGCGGCCAGCACAGAAGTATAAACAAAAGCAGCTGTTCTGTCTTTTCTCTACCTACGTCCTTCCGTCAGATTTGGGCATGGGCGAGTAAAATTTTTTGACAGTTCTTTTTACATCTCTGTTAGTATTACATAGTCGTTGGTCATAGCTGACGTTGTAGTCAGCTGTTTTACTATTTGCTTGGATTTTACAGCACGCCGCCCAAAGGTATGCATTAAATTTTATAAGACCCAAGCCAAGACTTGCACCCTAATATAGAAGCTTTAGTTCTATCGAACTCTAGAACCGTTCTGTCAGTGAGCTTTAGTCGACCGACAGTTTTTTGTTAAGTTAAATCACTAAGGCCCTATTTCTCAATGTCCGGTTAGGTGAAATATCCGACCTTTAGTCAAATTTGAGTTTCTCAATAATAGTATTCACTAGCTATGCTAACACAGTGTAGCTAAGTTTGTGCTAAGTTCCATGACAATACAATCGAGAGTAAAATTAAATTGCGCAAAATTCAAAATTAAAAAAAGAAGCAATTTACTTACTTTTACAACCAAAACTCGTCCAGTATGACCTAATTTCATTACACCAGTATTCTCTAAAACGGCTGTTTTTATGTATAGTCTGGCTACCACTAAAGCTGCCTTCACACGGTCGGTTTTTCAGTAGCTTTTTTTAGCCGACCAAAAATGTTGCCATTCACATTGTTCGCATCGGTTAAATCCAAAATCCCGCCACTTTCTGTTCTGTCACAAAATCTGGTCACTTTCTCCAGTTAAAACTTCTTTAAAAACACCAAAAACGCCTTTTTCACGTATACATGTTAGTGCCTCAAATAAACCGACTCAAAAATGAGCAAAATAGAACGCGTTCTATTTTTCTCATTTTTGCGTCGGTTTTTGAACGGACCTGAAAAATTTTGTGTGTTCACACGAGAGCGCTGGCTTTTTAAAAACAAAAACCGATGAAAAACCGACCGTGTGAAGGCAGATTAAGGCCCAAATTCTCAATGTCCGGTTAAATTTTCGTTTAGCTAAACGCAAAATTAATTTAATGGTAGAGCTAAACGGTTTGGTTTTCTTAAAGCCAAAATAACCCTTCATCGACAAGTAACTATCGCCTTAACAGCGTTACCACATATATCCAAATCATTCCATATAAGGCGAGCGGTTCAGCTGACTTTTGCTGTTTTCCAACATTAAGGCGCAAAAGAACTTAATTGTTTACCTTTTCCTATGGCCAGTCAAATGATCTACAATCCTTGCAAGAATGATTTTGCATGTAGATTTTGGAAGCCTGAACCGCTGTACAAATTTGGCATCATCCAGTTCAGTGTAATAGTTCACACCATCCCTATAAATTCTCGTATTACACAGTCTTACAAAATTCAAAAAAATTTTTGCAACGGAGATGGGATGTATTTTTTCGAGTTGGGGGTGACGAAAAATGAAAAAAAAAATGTATATATAAGGGTAAATTAATTGGAGAAATTTCGCAGTAGAGTCAATTTTGTGTTTTTCACAAAATACCGAAAAATGACTCACGTTTTCTTACATTCATACTGAAGTATTAGCTACAATTTGTATCCGATTGGGTGTATTAAGACTTTGTTTTAAAGGTATGACTTTTGCGCAAATTTTAAGCGTATTTGACGTTGTGTAGCTTATTGCAAACGTAAGTTATAGACAAAAGTGTAGAAAAGTGTTTTTCAATAAAATCGCATTTTTAGCACTTTTATTCAACTTTGACGTTGTATAACGGCACCGTCGGGCAAGATATCTTAAATTTTTTGATGTTGTAGAGAATTTTATTACGAACAAAACGATGTGTGTTGTACGCATATTCATTCAATTATGACGTTTGTTTTTGCAAAAATGTAAAAATGCCGTTTTTGCTTTTTTAATTAACCGAAACAGATAGTTGGTTTGTTGTTGATGAAGTCAAAGTATCAAACGCTTCAAACATATTTTACTTACGTTTTTAGGTCGCTCATCTACACTCCGTCGTCACAATTTTCATTTGACCAAAAAATACAAAATGGCGGCAGTTTTAAGAATAAAACTAACGAAAATCATGTAATTTTTTTCATATTTTTACTTTTATTTAAATAAAAGAAAGTGTGTTAAGCAATTCGTGTAAAAATTTAAGATATCTTGCCCGACGGTGCCGTTATACAACGTCAAAGTTGAATAAAAGTGCTAAAAATGCGATTTTATTGAAAAACACTTTTCTACACTTTTGTCTATAACTTACGTTTGCAATAAGCTACACAACGTCAAATACGCTTAAAATTTGCGCAAAAGTCATACCTTTAAAACAAAGTCTTAATACACTCAATCGGATACAAATTGTAGCTAATACTTCAGTATGAATGTAAGAAAACGTGAGTCATTTTTTGGTATTTTGTGAAAAACACAAAATTGACTCTACTGCGAAATTTCTCCGATTAATTTATCCTTATATATACATTTTTTTTCATTTTTCGTCACCCCCAACTCGAAAAAATACATCCCATCTCCGTTGCAAAAATCGTGTAAGACAGTGTTATTTATGCTTGGCTCTGTTTCATCAAATTGCGTCGCCGTTGCATGGACATAAAACACTCTTTTATATGATGACATTTTGATTAAATAACAAAATAAATAAATAATTCAGGGGACAGCTATTTGCCTTATCGATAATTCTCAACAATACATCGTGACAAAAAAACAGCTTAAATTTTAAACGGGACCCAGCCTTTCGGCTAGTTTGTTTTTCATTTACTCCTAACCGAACATTGAGAAACTCAAATTTGACTAAACGTCAGATAGTTTACTTAACCGGACATTGAGAAATTTTGCCTAAATAACACAAATAGCACAATAATAGTAAACATACCCAGGGGCATGTTTGCTGTAATATAAAAGCTTTAGTGTGTTTGTTGTTAAGCTCTCAAATAACACTTTAGTCCTATACGCAGATAGCATATCAAGTGAATACCCATATTATATTCAAATTAATTGATAGCATGTCGAATGATAAGCACCGGGATCGCAGCAATCGACTCCGATCTAGCGTATCGCATAGTTATGAAATTCCAAAATACTTATAACCTTTTATTTTCATTTTAGGTAAAAATATGGTTCCAAAACCATAGATATAAGTGTAAACGACAAGCAAAGGAAAAGGCAATGGCTGAACAAAATCAGCACAATCAGGTAATTTTACGTATTATCAAAATTGGATTTAATAAAAAATCTCCGATTGTTAATATTACGTCTCTACTTTTTCATACCATACAATAGTTTTGTGCAAAATGATGTAACAGATAGAAGGAAGCATGTCCGACCCCATAAAGCTTATTTATTTTTAACCAGCATTACCAGTCAAGTCGATTAAGCCATGTATATCCGTCTGTCCGTCCGTCCATCTGACCGTCTGTCTTAAGTTGAAACTTATAGTGCATTTACACTGAGGCCTTAAGGCGCGCCTTTAGCATTTAGCCTTAAGGCCTTCGAAAAATTTATCCTTTAGCATACAAAATGTATCCGTTATATTTGAAAATAGCGACTTTTTCGTCGCGCCGCAAGAGCGCCGCTATGCTTCGGGCTAAAATAAAGACCTTTTTTTGCCGATGTATCGATATTTTCGGCTCGAATTATAAAAGGTGGCAACTTTTAACAGCTGACTTTAAACCAAATCAAATGTGCAAGCAACGAGAATGAATATGTTATGAATATACATATATGAATATATAATATAATATATATATTATATTCATTCTCGTTGGTGCAAGTAAGTAATCTGAATGTTGTACAGGCTAGCACTTGATATGCCAAACAGACTGGCAACTGTTCTGTACTCTGCAGATGAGCCCAGGCTATAAAGAGCTATGGCTACCCATTTGCCGTATTAACAACGCAATCACCTATTTCCTTTGCCAGCATTATTCAATTTAAATTTTGCTCAATTTTTTTCAAATTCTTTTTGTTCAAAAATCCCAACAAAAAAAAAAAAAAAAAAAAAAAAGGCCCTAAAAAAAAAAAAAACAAAAAAAAAAAAAAAAAAACCAAAAAAAAAAAATAAAAAAAATTTTTAAAAAAAAAAAAAAAAAAAAAAAAAAAAAATCTGGTGTTTTTTTTAATGTTCATTATTTTATCAAAAGTTTTAAACCTCAATTTCACAATTTTGAAATTAAAAATTTTTTTTTTAAAAAAAATATAAAAAAAAAAAAAAAAAAAAAAAAAAAAAAATTAAAACAAGCTTGATCTTCTCATGGTATAGGAGACCTTAAGTTGTCAAGTGTAAATGTCTTTAGTCGTAGCTCTGGTGGGGTTCTACAGACGGCGACGGACAGACAGACATGGCTGTCGCTCGGCTGTTGATGCTGATCAGATATATTCTTTTGGGGTGGAGTGTTTTTCTGTCTGTTACATACATTTGCACAAAACCATTATACCCTTATTTACATTTTATGGGTTGGGTATAAACAGCTGATTGCTAAAGACCTTTTGTCAGTGTAAATGACTTTTCGCCCGTATCACTAAGGCCTTTTTAAAGGCTTCAGTGTAAATGCACTATTAGACCCGAAAACTAAGCAGTACACGTTTGTTATTAACTATCGATAACTTCTCGGGTTAATTTGAATTAAAACAAAAATATATTTATGTATATGTTTAAACTGTTAACCCATTAAGGCCCAATTTCTCAATGTCCGGTTAAATTTTCGATTAGCTAAACGCAAATTTAATTTAATGGTAGAGTTAAACGATTTGGTTTTCTCAAAGCCAAATTTACCCTTCATCGATAAGTAACTATCGCCTTAACAGCGTTGCCCATATATACACATTGTGCCAAATATAGCGAGCGGTTCAGCTGACTTTTTCTGTTTTCCGGCAACATTGCATGGTTTCTGTTTAAAATCCCACATATGACTAATTCGAGCGCAAAAGGACTTTACTGTTTACCTATTACAATTGATCTACAATCCTTGCAAGAATGATCTTGCACGTAGATTTTGTAAGCCTGAACCACTGTACAAATTTGGCATCGTCCAGCTCAGTGAAATAGTTCCCTATCCTATAATTTTGTGTTATTTATGGTGGTCTGTTTCATCAAATTGCGTTCTTGCATGGACAAAAAACACACTTTTATGTGATGCCATTTTAATTTAATAATAAAATAAATAAAATATTCAAGGGACAGCTGTTTGCCTCATCGATAATTCTTACCGATATATCGTGAAAAAAATCAGCTTAAATTTTAAACGCGACCCAGCCTTCCGGTTAGTTTGTTTTTCATTTACTCCTAACCGGACATTGAGAAACTCAAATTTGACTAAACGTCAGTTAGTTTGCCTAACCGGACATTGAGAAATTGGGCCTAAATGAGTTAAAATGTGTATAATGCTTTTGTGCCAAAGTGTGTAACGGACAGAAGGAAGCATCTCCCTATAAAGTATATATATTCTTGATCAGCATCAACAGCCGAGTCGATATAGCCATGTCTGTCTTTCCGTCTGTCTGTCTATCTGCTTGTCTGTCCGTCTGTATGAGCGCGCCGATCTGAGGGAGACTGCTGATTCGAAACTTAAGCGCTCCTATATCATGAGCAGAACAAGTTTGTTACAAAAATCAATTACACTTCTAGTTTTTAGTACACATGGAATCGATAACAAAAAACTTTAATTTTAAATTTCTTAAAATAAGGTTTGTAACTATGAAAAAAATATTGAGCATTTAAAAAAGTCGGTTAGAAAACACCGGAGATATCGCAGTTTAAAGTTTGGTAATATTCTATGTGCGTGAATACACAAATGTCGGCACGCGTTAGTAAGTTATGGCCTAGTCGAGATATAATCACAGATTTGCGCTATTGTACTGAAACTTTGGCCTAGATCTTTTACTTGGAGATCATTTGTCAAAGTTGCCCATATCGGACCACTTTAACAAAAAACTGCCACTCAAATGCAATATCCTTCACAAGATTTAACTAAACGAATTTCAGGTATTCCTTTTAAGTGTATATATTATTTGAAATGCCGAACATAGCCATTTTACTCGTTATACTCTGATACCAAAGGTATCATAGTATATTGGTTTCTGTCCGTCTGTCCATATGAACGCAACTTTTTTCGACATCCTTAAAGCTAGAGCCTTGCAACTTTGCAAATATGTATCTTAATACATGTCTTTATTAGACAAAGTGTTTAATTTAGGGCTCTACAACCTCAGGGGGGCTGGGAAATCGATAACAAGTCGATGCAAATCGAGAAATCACAAACATATACATCTATCTCACATTTTAGTCACCAAATTTGTTTTCTCTAAAAATTCCATCAAAAGTTTGAATGCCACGCCCCATCGCCTTTAAAAAACGGGAATGCATGTATCTTCGCCAGTTTTTAAGCTAGAAACACCAAATTTAGTATCCTCTAAGGATCTGCAATAAATGGAAAGAATTTTACGTCGACCTATACCTCCTTAAATCTGAAATATTCATATCTTTCTCAGTTTTTGCGCTAGAGTCAAATAGGTTTTTTGAATATTGTTGGTGACATCCGCCACAGATCAAAGTTTTTGGTGCCACGCCCACCTATACAGCTCACCTCCTTAAATCTTAAAACGCCATATCTGTCTCAGATTTTGAGCTAGAGTCACAAAATTTGATGGGAACATTGTAAGTGGCATCCGTAACAGATCTGCATCAATGTTTTGGATGGCGCGCCCACCTACACCGCCCACATCTTAAAATTTGAAATCTGTATATCTTTCTCAGTTTTTGGGTTAAGAGTCACCAAACTGTCGTCTTATACCCGGAATTCCCATTTATAACTGTTTCCACACAGAATCCTTAACACAGATTTGAAAACTGGTATCAGAGTATATCGCAGTCGGTTGCGTCCGACTGCAACGTTCTTAGTTGATTTTTTTTTCTGATTTTATTTTTAGTCTGCAAGCTCCCCAAGACGCGTTGCAGTTCCGGTCTTAGTAAAGGATGGAAAACCATGCTCTGGAGCAAGCAGTGCAGCACAACCTCAGTCGCATACGAACAGCTCTACTAATTCTGGAAACAGCAACAATAGCAATGGCAATGCAAACGGAGTTTCTGGAACAACATCAGTTACTGCCAATGTACCAAATGTTTTAAGTCTTATTCCAGTAGATGCACCGAGCTCGCACTCACCTGATACCTCATCGTCTCTAATAGCAAGCTATGGTGGGACAGTTGGAGGATCCAATGCATCTATGTTACAACAACCCTGCAATAATGCTCTTATGTCGAATAGTTTAGCTATGGCGTATCGAAACCAAAATAACTTTATTTCAAATGGCCATCAACAGCAGTGTGGTGGCTATTTGCCACTGCAGGGTAGAGCTTGGTAAAAGCATAAACCCATTACATTCTTTTGGTTCTGTTGAAGTGTACTCAATTCAGCAATGTGTATGCCATCTAAAAACACAATTTTTAATACATACAGCTATATTTAAAATCAATTTCATACAATGGAATTTTGCTTTATGTACTAGAAATAAAAAAAAGGTTTTTAATTAAATATACATACAAACATTTCAAATTACTTTATATGTAAATATAAATAGCCATGAATGTATATATTTATAGGTCAATGTATTATACAATAAACAAAAAATGAAATGTAATTTATTGATTGTTTTAAGAAGTTAATAATGTAAGGCAAGAGCAACTAACTTTAAACAAAAGGTAAAGTAAAAAGTCATTGCTGGTACTTTAACCATTTGCAGTGGGTTATTTTATATTGCTATTATTGTCCGATTTAGGTCTTTTTTTTTTGAAAACTTGTCTCCATTTAGAAGGCAAGTTCATAATCCCCCTTGGTAAAATCCTCCTTCCCTATTTAAGAAAAACCCAGAGAACCAACTTTCACAAGCCTCTTTTGAGGCCAAAATAGTATCACTTAAAGGGTTTTGCATGGACCGGAAAAAGTGGTAATCACTTGTCGCCAGGTCCGTTCTATACGGTGGGTACGATAAGAGCTTCTGACGCGTCTGCAAAGATGTGTGTGGCCTGGCGTTGTCTTGATGAAACACAACGCCCTTTCTGTTGACTAATTCTGTTCGCTTTTATTCAATCGCCTGCTTTAATCGCTCGAGTTGCTCGCAGTAAATGATCGAATTGAGCATCTGTCCATAGTTGAGCAGTTCCCAGTAACTATCCGCTTCAAAAATTATTCAAGATCGTTACGTTTCATAGTGTATCACAAGCGTTATTTCTATCCAAAAGATTTTTTTGTGTCAATTCGTGTGGCACCCAAACATCTAGTTTTAATACTTTTATACCAAAGGTATCATAGAATATTTGGTTTGTGCAATGTCTGTCATGGTGTCTGTCCGTCCGTCTGTCTGTATGAACGCAACTATTTTCGACACCCTTAAAGCTAGAGCCTTGTTTGCAAATTTCTTGGTACATTCCTTCGTCAGACAAAGTGTTAAATTTAGGGCCCTACGACCTCAGGAGGCCTGGGAAATCGATAACTAGTCTATACACCTCGATGTGCAAATCGATACAATCGAACACGTATATATCCCACATTTTAGCAGCTAGAGTCACCGAATTTGGGTAAGATATCCGATGGCATTCCCCAAAAAACTGCATCAAAAGTATGGATGCCTCGCCTACTTGTTCCGCCCCCCAGCCCCCCTCCAAATTTAACCTAAAATTATAACCAAAAATGCCTATATCTTCTCCTGTATTGAAGCTATTGCCACCAAATTTGGAATGAAGGCGGATGCTGAAATCTGAAACAGATATGCATCGAAGTTTTGGATGCCACGCCCCACCGAAGTTAAAAAAACCTAAATGGATGTATCTTTGCCAGTTTTTAAGCTAGAGTCACCAAATTAAATAGGGAGGCGGAAGTCGCTATTCCCCAAAGATCTACATAAAATGAACTGAGGCGTGGCAACCAAGCCTACTTATACAGCCCGCCTTCTAAAATCTAAAAACTGTACCTCTCTCAGTTTTTGCGCTAGAGTCACCAAATTTGGTGGGAACATTGTAAGTGACATCCGTAACAGATGTGCATCTAAATATTGGAGGCCACGAACACTTATACCGTCCACCTCTTTATCTTTCTCAGTTTTTGCGATAGAGTCTCCAAACTTGGCAGGGGGATCGAAGGTGCCATCCGCCACAGATGTGCATCACTAATTTGAATGTCATACCTACCCCTTCTGCCTGATATTAACACCCACAAACCCCCAAATATTACTGTTGTACGCGGTACGAGAGTGCTTGTAGCTTTAATTAATCTCGAAAAATACCACAATCTTAAGTATACATAAAATACTAACAACGATCGATACACGCTCCCTCCAAGTCTGCACATATATATCTCTTACACTTGTTAAAATTCCAAAACATTATACAATTTAAGGTCATTCGATCATGTGCAAGGGATAACAATATTTCACTTCTCTTTTTTTTTATCTTCATTCTTCTATGTGTTAAATGTGTCTTTCTTTAAAAGATTATAGAAGGGACTCATTTTCTCTGCAAGTTGATCAATAAATTTTGAATAATAATTAATGATTCCAGTGTAAGCTCTAACTTCTGTCATACTAAACCATTAAACCATTTTTGTCTATTGTAAATCCAAGATATGCAATTTCGTTTTAAAATAAACAACCTCAAATAAACAACTTCAAAATAACAAAAATGCCCTACAAAGTAAAAAATAAGGTAATTGTGCAGTTTGGTTACTTTTCCGAAAAGTGGGGAATTTTTTTTTTTTTTTTATATAGGCACCTTCGATTGGTTGCCGCTAATGATATTCCATGGGGGGAGGCTGAAATTTCCCATAAACTCCATGAGTTATGGGGTTTTGAAATTCTCATAAATAGTTTTCGATATTTTGATGTTTATGTATGCATAGGTGTGTGTGCGTGCGTGGAAAAATTTGCCCGATAGTGTGATCTGCTCCGGAACATAGCCAATAGTGCCAATAGCAGTGGCGTGAGCCACTGCTTTACGGCGTTTGAAAGTTTAAAATGCCGTAAAAACTTTCAAACGCCGTAAAAGCAGTGGCTCACGCCACTGGCGTAAAAACTTTTAAACGCCGTAAAAGCAGTGGCTCACGCCACTGCTATTGGCACTGTTGGCTATGTTCCGGAGCAGATCACACAAACAAATTTTTTTTTTTTTTTTTTTTTATTAAAAAAAACGTCATGCGCCTGCATGAGAAACCTTTTTCTATCATTCACAGGTGATAAAAAACTCGTAAAAAAAAAAATCAGCCCGAAAATCGCTGGTGCCGCGATAGTAAATATTTACCCATTTTCGTCCTTTACTCCGCGAAAACACTCGTGTGTGTGTGTGTGTGTGTGTGTTCACCCCCCTCTCCCTAGCGTTCTTCAAAATCACGAATATTCATGATAATTTCAAAACCCCATAACTCATGGAGTTTATGGGAAATTTCAGCCTCCCCCCATGGAATATTACTTACTATGATGCAATCAACAGCTTCATGAAAAAAAAAAAAATTCCCCCACTTTTCGGAAAAGTAACCAAACTGCACAATTACCAAAAATAATTTTTTTTTTTTGTACAAATAGTAAGAAATATTGTTATTTTTGGAGTCGGTGTCAGCTAAGGTAGGTTTATAGCGTGGCTGCCCCCGATACGGCAGAAATTTATTAATTCTGCATTGTTTAAGAAAATTACTTACGGTTCAGTAAAACTGACAAACACAAATTCACAGTTTCGCAAAACGTAGTTTTGAGAAAAACGCATTTAAAGTTTCAATTTTAATCGTTTACTCAACAGATTTTCTCTTACAACAGAATGGCTATCTATTAATCCATTCAATATGAAACATCGATCACCGGCAAAAATAGACAAAAAACTGGGCACACGTACTTATTTATGTTCGTTTACTCATAACAATCGCTCTATTAAGAGACATGCGGACCAGATTAGACCAGCCAATGGCTCTGAAAACAGTAAAATAAATATCAGGGGTAGGCATGACATCCAAATTAGTGATGCACATCTGTGGCGGATGGCACCTTCTATCCCCCTGCCAAGCTTGGAGACTCTATCTATGAGAAAGATAAAGAATGGACGGTATAAGTGTTAGTGGCATCCAATATTTAGATGCACATCTGTTACGGATGTCACTTACAATGTTCCCACCAAATTTGGTGACTTGTATAACCTTCGGATGTCATTCTTTCAGTAATCTTGAAAGTAAGCGTCCTATTGTAAAAGCTGAACCCAGCCCAAAACGCCACTTCGACAGTTTCTTTTTGTTGAACAGCGATCAGGTCCTCTCAAATCATGCAATAATAAATCAAACCATCTGGGTCATCAAGATTAATTTTTTTTTTCAATAGAAAAAAAAAAAAATGCCTACAACCTAATGTAACGAACGAAATCTGATGTCAATGCCACTTTGTCGTGAAATTTTGTTATTGTCTCCTTAAACAGATTCCAAATAAATTACACAAAAAAAATTTGTTTGTTGTTGTTTTTGACTAAATTATGTTATAGTTTTAATTAATAATTTTTATATAATAATTAATATTGTCCACTGATGAGGCTGAACGGTTTACTTTCAGCGCAATTTTTCGATTGGACATACATCCTTGCATCCTTGTAAGCAAGGACCTCAGCAATTTCTTCGGAGGAAAGTGTTGTTCCCTTTCCCATTTTAAATGTAAATAAAATCAGATTTTTTGTGGTTACTTTCTGGTTGTTAAGAGACTTAGCACTTTAAGTTAGTACGAATAAAATTTATAATATTTGACATCACAATATTGCTGGTGCAAAGCATTGCCATTGAATTTCACATCGAAAGTAGCAACTTAACAGAAAATTCTGCGAAAACAATATGAAAACTAAAGGTAAATGCATTTCTGTGTTTTAACATAGACTGCGAATAAGAATAACAAAGGGATTTGACAAATACATTTCATGATAATAAGAGGTGCCTTTATTTAAATTCCGGGAAGAGCATATTTAAAAAATATGCGTCTTAAATTTGGATGCCATCCCCTCAAACAAGGGGACTTGCCCCACCGCCCTAATAAATACCGGGTTGCGTGTATCTTCGCCAGTTTTTTGGGCTAGAGTCACCAAATTTGGTGGGCATATTGTTAGTGACATCCGTAACAGATGTGCATCACCCACTTATAACGCCCACCTCTATATCTTTTTCAGTTTTTGCGCTACAGTCTCCAAACTTGGTAGGGGATAGAAGGTGCCATCCGTCACAAATATGCATCACAAATTCGGATTTTACGCCTACCCATTCTGCCTGATATTTATCCCCACCCCACACTGAATCCTAAACACAGCTATGTAAACTGCTATCAAAGTATATTGCAGTCGGTGGCGTCCGACTGCAACGTTTGTACTTTTTTTTTTTTAAGTAAGGAAATACACGAAGACTTGTTGAAACTCTGTATGTGTTAAGCACCGTGCATGTGGTGCTCGGAAGTTGTGCTGCTGAGTTGTTAGATAAGAAAATGAGGTAGCTGTACTAGATTCAGTGGTGTTTTGAAAAATTGCTTCAGTCCTATTTAGCTTTAAATGCCGCTTCTTCTGCGACTCTTAATAAAATTTTGAATTGACCATAACGTAGTCTTGAAATAATATTTCCCCCCGAGTTATGTTTGTGCAGATTAGATATTTAAATAGATTGAAGCCTACAACCTCTTGAAACGATGCTATGTAGCTTTTATAGTGGGTTGCGTATTCACAGATGGAGCATGTTCAACGTGTTCACTCAATAGACCGGCGCATGTTTCATAATGATAGATAACGGCCTGATCAGTAATCACTTCTTAGGTTTAGGAACACTTTTCGCACTCATTTTGATGCGTGGGCTTTTTTTGGAGGGCACAGACAATATGTTCATATCAATTGATTGTTTCTTCCCGTTTCCTAATCAGATTTAACAGTAGGAATGATGAGTTAATTATACAAAATATAAAATATACTTCAGAGGATAATGAAATTTTGCATGGTCTTTTAATACTCTGATACCGATGGTATTATTTTAAATTTATATACATATCAATATTACTAAGAAATAAACTCAATCACTTAATGCAACAGTGTGAACAATATTTTTTGTTATTCCATCTTTAGCCAACACAAACTAACTTGATGGTTTCTCCACTCGCGAGCTCGCCACGTATAGCTATCCGTGTGAAAAACTTGGTGTGTTCAAATTAAAGCCACAGACAGACATCGTTCTTTGGGCTTATGCCTTTCGTGTTTTTTCAGATCTACGTGTTTGTCGGCCTAAGGAAGCTCCATTGCGTCTTGCTGGCATTTTTAAAACGTACGATTTTAAATATTACAAGAAAACCCTTTTGATTTTTACGCTGAATTGAATATTGAGTTTTTTATACTTTGATACCAAAGGTATCATAGTATATTGGGCTTGTGCAATGTCCGTCATGGTGTCTGTCCGCCCGTTCGTCATTCTGTCCGTCTGTCCTTATGAACTCAACTTCTTTCGACACCCTTAAAGCTAGAGCCTTACAACTTTACAAATATCTTGGTACATGTCTTCGTCAGACAAAGTGTTAAATTTAGGGCTTTACAACCTCAGGGAGCCTGGAAAATCGGTAACAAGTCGATACACCTCGATGTGCAAATCGATACAATACATATATATCCCACATTTTAGTAGCTAGACTCACCAAATTTGGGGGCAAAATAGCTGGTGACATTCCTCAAAAAACTGCATCAAAAGTTTGGATGCCACGCCCACCTCAATGACCCCCCAGCCCCCCTCCAATTACAAGAAGCTTGTATCTTCTACAGTTTTAAAGCTATAGCCACCAAATTTGGTGTAAAGGTAGATGCAAACATCTGACACAGATATACATGAAAACGCCAAGCCCCCAAACAACAGTACATGCCCGAAAACCTTAAAAAACCAGAAATGCATGTATCTTCTCCAGTTTTTAAGGTAGAGTCACCAAATTTCATTGGGAGGCGGAAGTCGCTATTCCACAAAGACTTAATGAAGGGAGTTGGATGCCACGCCCACTTATAGCGCCCACCTTTCAAAAACTGAAAACTCTATCTTTTTCTTAGTTAAGTCATCAAATTAGGGGAGAACATTGTAGTTGACATCCGTAACATATGTGAATCAAAGTTTTGGATGCCACGCCCACTTATACTGCCCACCTCTATATCTTTCTCAGTTTTTGAGCTAGAGTTTCCAAACTTTGTAGGGGTATAGAAGGTGCCATCCGCCACAGATATGCATCACAAATTTGGATGTCACGCCTACCCCTTCTGACTGATATTTATACCCAAAACACCCATATATTGCTAACACAGTTATGTAAACTGGTATCAAAGTATATAGCAGTCGGTTACGTCCAAATGCAACGTTTTTACTTGTTTTCCTTAAATTGATTTTAGTTGTTGGCGTAGGAACGCGCACCGGATAACTAAAAAATCTATATATATAAAAATAAGTTGCGCTTTTTACATATAACTCCAGAACGCAAAAGTCGATTTCCACGGTTTTACATTCGTTGGAAAGGTCTCAGGCTCCGTGAGGCTTATAGCAAACCAAGGCCCAGCCCACAGAAAGGTTCTGGCCCGTAGAAAGGAGTGCTTGCCCCCTTCCTGGCCATTTGGTCTGCTACCTCATTACCTGGAATTCCCGCGTGCCCAGGGACCCAATAGATGGTGACTCTATTATTAGCCCCCAACTTGTTAAGTGATTCTATACACTGCCAAAACCAGCCTTGAAACAATTTTGTATGCACTTAGTGCTTTTATTGCCGCCTGCGGCACATCTCTCTATTGCGAGTATTTCCGCTTGGAAGATACTAGTAAACTTGCTAAAAGGTTCATTGTATTTGAGTCGAGGTCCGCAGACTCCGACCCCAGCCCCCTCCTCTGTAAGTGAACCATCTGTGTACCACCTAATAGCATGTGCTTTCACATTATAGGTAGTTGACAGGCTGGCTCTATCTTAACGAGCTTACTGAAGCTAAATTGCGCCATCTGCGCATCCTGTCGGTATTCTAAAAGTGAGCCCGTGGCTCCTGCCGCCGATCCGGTTGCTAATGCTCCCGTTAATCTTGTATGACTTCTGCTTGCGTTGTGTTTTATGTATAAGTGCAACGGTGGGAGCCCAAATAGTACGTCAAGAGCCGAGATGCTCCCGAGATGCACGAGCAGGCAAGCCTCTGGAGTTTACCCAGTTGCTTCCTCGCACCTTCCCGGTCCATGCGTCCAGCCCAGACCACTGCTCCGTAGCACACCATGGGCCTCACCATAGCAGTATACATCCACATCAGAATCTTAGGTGAAAGCCCCCAGTTTTTCCCCGCAAGAGTTCTGCAGCTCATCAGGGCTAATGTGCCCTTCCGAACAGCATGCTCCACATGCTGTTTCCAGAGAAGTCTTTTATCTAGTATGACCCCCAGATATTTGACCTCCGTAGACAAAGGTATAATTGTACCCCCAATGATAATTTGTCTAATCGATTTGAGCTTGTACCGATTTGTAAAGGCAACGATTGTGGACTTTGCTGGGTTGATGCTCAGTCCCACGTCCCTACACCAGTCCAAGCTAAGTTGTAGACCCAAGGTGACTCTATCACATAGTGTCAAAATTCCCTTTGCAGATAATGGTAATGTCATCAGCATAGCCAAGACACCGAAATTTATTATCCGTAAGCTTAGCTAAGAGATCATCTACCACCAGTCTCCAGAGAAGAGGTGATAGGACACCACCTTGAGGACAGCCTCTGGTGGTTTGAGCTCTGATCGTCGAATTACTGACGGTAACTTCTGCTATACGAGAGTCCAGGAGTTTGCGTAACCAGAACGTGAGTCCTGATTCCACTCCTTTTCTCTCAAGAGCTCTAACGACCACGTCATGCGCCGTGTTGTCAAAAGCACCCTTGACGTCCATGAAGGCGCAAAGTGCAACCTTTTTTGCTTTCACAGACTTCTGGAGAGTGTTCACTAAGTCAAGCAGAGCTGACTCCGTTGGCATCCCTGCCCTGTACGCATGTTGATGTGCGTGTAGTGGCTTAGCCACTAAGTGCACCGATCTTATGTGATTGTCTACTATCTTCTTTAGAGTTTTTAGCAGGAATGAGGTAAGACTGATTGGCCTGAAGATTTAGGAAGAAACGGGTCCTTTTTTCCTACCTTCGGGAAAAAAATCACCCTCGCCGTCCTCCACGCCATAGGTATGTACCCTAGGGCAATGCTACCTCGGAAGATTCTGATTAAGAATACTATGAGAGAGTCGATGCCCTTCTGTAAGTGGAAGGGAAGGATGCCATCAACCTCCGGGGCTTTATAGGGACTAAGTGCACCGATTGCCCATCTGATCCTATGCTTAGTTACGATTTCCGCAGCTAGTTTGAAGTCTGGTCTTCTCCCAGATGCCTGTACGTAACTTCTATCACTATCTGTAATGGTCCTACATAGCGGGAAATGAGTTTGCAAGAGACGTTCGGCCTTCTCTACCTCATTGTCCGTGAATGTCCCATCTTGTCTCTTAAGGCAAAGTTCCGAGAGCACTTTGCCTTTCGAGATGGCTTTGAACACTCTTGCAGCGGGCGAGGCCTGCTCTAGAGTGGAACAAAACTTCCTGAAATGATCTCGTTTGCTATTGCGTATCTGCTTGTTATACTCAGTAAGCTTCCTGGTATAACAATCCCATTTGTCATTACAATTTTTTAGCTGCGTTAAACAGCATCCTAACCTCCACCCGAAGAAGTCCTAGCTTTTTAGTCCACCATGGATTATCCCTGCTGGATCTTATAATTTTTAAAGGACAGCTTGAATGATAGGCATCCAAGACAGTTTTGCCCACGTCTATAGAAAGCTGCTCTATCTCTTCCTGTGAGGAAATTCTTTTACTATAGTTAAGCCTGCTCAGATTAACCCCCAGACAGGACTGATATTGTTGCCAGTCAGTCTGCCGAGGATTTCTGATGTCCTTACTAAAGCTCAGATTACTGCATATGTCGAATTGGATGATCCTATGGTCCGACAATGAAGGTTCATTGGAGACTCTCCAGTTGCGGGCCAATCTGGAGCCTCCATCATTACCAAAGGTGATATCTAACACCTCGGCCCTGCTTTTGGTAACAAATGGTTCTGCGCCTACGTTGAAAACGGTGAGATCCTTAACTAGTAGAAAATCAAGTAAACACTCACCTCTGCTTTTAGTATCTGTGCTGCCCCACGTGATGCTATGTGCATCGCACCCCAGCAGCCATGGCAGCTTCTTACTGCTGCAGTAGTCCACTAGATTTTGGACTTCTAATGGAGGAGCCTCCGCCTCGTCTCCCGGGAAGTACGCCGACGCCACCACGATACTCCCGCGCTCTCCAGTGATCATCTCTACCACTTGATCTTTAGTGAGAAAGTTAGAAAGACATAGAAAGTTTATATTCTTCCGTACCAAGATGCATGCTCTCGGCGATGTTTCTCTAACATCCGCAATAACTCTTGCACTTAAGTGGTTAAGGCCGCAGATCCTGCCTCTGACGAACCATGGCTCTTGGATGAGCACCAGCCCCAGGTCCAACCTGGTGACCAACATGCCGATGACAGCTGAAGCTGCCCTCGCGTGATTCAGGTTGATCTGTGTCACGCTGGTGGTCTCCATCCCTAGAGCTCTTCTTCACCCTCCGAGAGCGTCAGATAGGTCTCTGACTGCCTCCCGGTGGGCGATCGCTCATCATCGGATGGCCCATCCTCGTTGGTGGTATCACCATCTCCTCGTACATTTAGCTTGGACAGGTCTAGTCCCTGTAGAGAGGCCGAGTCCAACTCGGCATCTATAGCCGCCAGCTTCCTCTCCGCTTCTGCTTCGGCTGAGGCTGCCGAAGTGCCAGGCACAACGACAGCTTTCGCCTCCGCATCCGCTTCTCCCTCCGTCGCGCTGTTCGCTTCGGCTGAGGCTGTCGAAGTGCCAGGCACAACGTCAGCTTTCGCCTCCGCAACCGCCGCCGCCGCTTCCTCCTTAGCATGGAGCTTGCATTTAAGCTGCCCAAATCGGAAGCTTACCATCAAGCCCCGGCTCTTCAGGAGAGCGAGTGCCTCACCCTCCACGCCTAGCGTCACGATTTTACCTCCTTCAGCCTCCTTCCACCTCAGAAGCTTCCAAAAGAACTTAATTGTTTACCTACAAACACTTTTTTATGTGATGCCATTTTGATTTAATCTATATATATATAAAAAAAACCTTTTTTTTATTAATAATTAAAAAAAAAAAAAAAAAAAAAAAAAAAAAAAAAAAAAAAAAAAAAAAAAAAAAAAAAAAAAAAAAAAAAAAAAAAAAAAAAAAAAAAAAAAAAAAAAAAAAAATAACAAAATAAATAAACAATTCAAAGAACAGCTGTTTGCCTTAACGATAGTTATTAACGATATATCGTTACAAAAAGTTAGCTTAAATTTTAAACGCGACACAGCCTTCCGGTAAGTTTGTTTTTCATTTACTCCTAACCGGTCATAGAGAAACTCGAATTTGACTAAACTGCAGTTAGTTTACCCAACCGGACATTGAAAAATTGGGCCCTAGAGAGCTATTGTTGAGGGATTAAACCAAAAATTCTGGTGCCGTTTTCACCGGACTACATCCGTGGGGTATTGTCAGTAAGCTAGTGTCGCCGATTAATATTTTGGGCTGAAACGTAGCCTATGGAGGTTGTCGATCGGATAGCAAATCCGAGATGGGTACGGTGATCGTCTGGTTATTAAGCACTGTGTCCGGCGAGCGATGCGAAGGAGCGTGGCCTGGCCAATAATTTTATCGCCTTAGTTTACTACGGCTGTACTTTCCTGCCTATTCTACGGCTGCGGGGATAAATGATCAGCGCGGGGAAGGCGATACGTGTCGTCTCCACAGATAGGTGGTGGGCGTCCACAAAAATAAGATCCGGGGCTCACAAAATTATCACAGTCTACTGCATAATGGTTGGTATGAATCCGTGTAGTATCAAATTTTGATCGATGTTCGCTTATTTGTCCGCAATTTTAAGATTAACTTTATAGCTTGGACTCGCGAATAAAAATTATAATTAGGGCAGATTTATGCCGCGACACGACTATCTTAGTGCAGTTCTGGATCAAGAGAAGAGAGAGAGAGAGAGAGAGAGAGAGCTCAGCTTTCAAGAGTGCCTAAAGCCCTGAAACAAAAGAAGAAGACTTTGACACCTGTCACAATCAGTAGATTAGCAGCTGATGATCTGAGCTTTAAGCTTCAGTTAAAGCTTTGTAAAAGTTCTACACCCACGCAAGAGACAGTAGCGTCTGAAATATTAGGCATACTAACGTGTAACGTCACACCCTCACACATTCCAATATGATCCCACTGCGAACTACAGTAATGATGACAATTTAGATATTGGTCCACTGACGAGCTTATGCCGATATTGCAATGCGTTAAAGTTTAAAAGAGAAACGGCTGGATTGTGCTGCGCAAGTGAAAAAGTCAAACTGGATCCATTACTTACACCACAACAGCCACTGAAAGCATTGTTCGATGGAAGTGATCCCGATTCATTAGGTTTTTTAGTTTAATTTATACGTTGAATTGAATTATCTTTCCTACTGAATTTTAAATGCAGGATTCTGTAAAACACTGCTCTTTGGCTAGCTCAGCTGTAACATGCTTTTAGGATAACAGAACTTATCATGGAGGTCCTTTCACATTGTAAGAACCTATTCTCAAACCTACCAAATACATACGTACATACAAAATTTCATTAAAATCGGTTAAGCCGTTTAGGAGGAGTTTGGTAACAAAAACTGTGAAACGCCCTAATTGTTGAGAGTGCCACAGCCTAAACGAAAAGAGCTAGAAGGCTGAAATTTTTACCTATTATTTTATTCAGGTTAAAAGTGAGCACTAAGAAAGGCTTTTTATTCTGGACAACTCCTTCGAGTACCTCCCACACAAAATCGTCCTGAATTTGCCACTTGACCTCATTCCACTACTGGCGCCTAATTGTCGCACAAGCTGGGAGTTTGACCGCGACCGAGTTTACAAAAACCAAAACACACGACCCCTTCCACATCTGCCGCCTGAATGTCGCACAAGCGATCGCGAGCGAGTTTACATAAACAAAACACATGCGCTGTGACGAAGCGGATTATAACTAATGATAGTTATTATTATACGCATTGAGTGCGCATGGGCTGCAAGTCGAAACTCAGCTTCAAAATCATAAAAAAAAGTTCCGCACACTTGCAAAAAAGAAACGGACTTCCGTTTCTTAATGATACATATACACATATAAGTGACAAATGCACTTGAAAATTTAAATTTCATAATTTTATGTACATGTATCACTTAACCCATAAAATGGGTAAATAAGGGTATAATGGTTTTGTGCAAATGTATGTAACAGATAGAAGGAACCATCTCCGACCCTATAAAGTATATATATTCTTGATCAGCGTCAACAGCCGAGTCGATTTAGCCATGTCTGTCTGTCCATCTGTCTGTCCGTATGAACGCGCCGATCTCAGAGACTATAAGAGCTAGAGAAGATCAAGTTTGCTTTAAATTTTTGATAACAATTTTGGTTTCCGATATACACATGTGATCGATAGCAAAAAAATCTTGAATTTCTAAATTGTGAAAATGAGGTTTTAGACTACGGATAAAATAATGAGAACTTTAAAAAATTTGATCAAAATTGGTTAACGAACACCGCAGATATCGCAGTTTGAAGTTTGGTGATATTGGTCACTGATTAAATACACACGGTGCACATGTTAAGCTTACGGATAATGGATTTCGGTGTCTTGGCTACGCTGATGACATTACCATTATCTGCAGAGGGAATTTTGGGAACACACTATGTGATAGAGTCACCTTGGGTCTACAACTTAGCTTGGGCTGGTGTAGGGACGTGGGGCTGAGCATCAACCCAGCAAAGACCACAATCGTTGCCTTCACAAATCGGTACAAGCTCAAATCGATTAGACCCATTTTCATTGGGGGTACAATTATACCTTTGTCTACGGAGGTCAAATATCTGGGGGTCATACTAGATAAAAGACTTCTCTGGAAACAGCATGTGGAGCATGCTGTTCGGAAGGGAACCTTAGCCCTGATGAGCTGCAGAACTCTTGCGGGGAAAAACTGGGGGCTTTCACCTAAGATTCTGATGTGGATGTATACTGCTATGGTGAGGCCCATGGTATGCTACGGAGCAGTGGTCTGGGCTGGACGCATGAACCGGGAAGGTGCAAGGAAGCAACTGGGTAAACTCCAGAGGCTTGCCTGCTCGTGCATCTCGGGAGCATCTCGGCTCTTGACGTACTACTTGGGCTCCCACCGTTGCATTTATACATAAAACACAACGCAAGCAGATGTCATATGAGATTAACGGGAGCATTAGCAACCGGATCGGCGGCAGGAGCCACGGGCTCACTTTTAGAATACCCACAGGATGCGCAGATGGCGCAATTTAGCTTCAGTAAGCTCTATAAGATAGAGCTTAGCAATAAGGCAGATTGGACCAGCCTGTCAACTACCTATAATGTGAAAACACATGCTATAAGGTGGTACACAGATGGTTCACTCACAGAGGAGGGGGCTGGGATCGGAGTCTGCGGATCTCGACTCAAATACCATGAACCTCTTGGTAAGTTCACTAGTATCTTCCAAGCGGAAATACTCGCAATAGAGAGATGTGCCGCTTTCAACTTAGACAGAGGCTACGATCGCAGGGACATTGCCATTTTTTCAGACAGTCAGGCGGCAATAAAAGCACTAAGTGCATACAAAATTGTCTCAAGGCTGGTTTGGCAGTGTATAGAATTACTTAACAGGTTGGGGGCTAATAATAGAGTCACCATCTATTGGGTCCCTGGGCACGCGGGAATTCCAGGCAATGAGGTAGCAGACCAAATGGCCAGGAAGGGGGCTAGCACTCCTTTCTACGGGCCAGAACCTTTCTGTGGGCTAGGCCCTGGGGTTATCGAGCAGAGCAGTCGCTCTGACCTCTGGTCTGCTAGTGAAAACTTCTGGCTGTGCTTGCAGGGGGCGAGACAGAGTAAAAGGCTTATAGGTAACTACAACAAGACGAGGACTGAAGACTGTCTGAAGCTGAGCAAAGTACCTCTTCGGATTGTTACAGGCTTCTTGACGGGACACTGCAGATTGCGTAGGCATTTACAAAGGATACGCATAGGTAACGAGAGCACTTGCAGGCTCTGTCTGGAGGGGGACGAAACTCCAGAGCATCTATTAGAAGAGTTCCCGGCTATAGGTCGGCTGAGATTATCTCAGCTAGGGCGGGTCTTACTTAATTCTGAGGAGATGAGGGCTCTTCGTCCAAGCGACATCATCGCGTTTCTGCGATCAATCGCACTGTACGAGGAGCTGTAGCTCATACACTAGGAAGAGGGCACAATAGATCCAGGTGGTCGCAGTGCACAGACCTCCACTTCATAATAATAATAATAATAATAATAATAATAATAATAATAATAAATACACACAAGTTACTGTAAGCATTACGTATCGGGTTAAGGGTATGTTCTAGTCGGGATTTCTCGACTAGAACCTTCTTACTTGTTTTTGTTAATATTGGTTGAAGTATGCCCAAGTATGCCAAAAGGTGTCTAAAAATACCATAGTGCACTGGTCACTTGCTCTATCACTTACAAGCTCTCTTGCCATTGTTTTCGATGCCGTTGATACTGCTGCTGCTGACCACGAATACTGTTGTTATTGGGCAGCATATGCTGACCGCTACTGCAACTGATCGCTGTTGTCGTGGTAACTGCAGCTCTCTCCAAACTGCCAATCGCTTTTGCCGTTGTTGTTTTTGTTGGTTCCGCCGCTTGCTGTGGTTGCTGTAACTGACTACTGTTGCTGCGTTAACTGCTGCTACTCCATTTGCTGTTTTTGTCTAGTTGCAGCTACTGCGGATTACTCGCGTTCGTCTTCCTATCTTTGTCAGGTCGAAGCTCAAGCTCCTCGGCTTTCCAGGTCTTTGCAAGACATGCAAGGCTGCGCAGACTTCATGTTGCTCACTTTTTATTTTGTTCTTCGTGGCATAGTATATACTAATACTTTCGTTGTATGTATTGTTCCATGAAATCTCTTTATACGATACATCCCGACAGCCCATTTTTTGCGGTATTATCATAATAATAATCTAGGAACAATCGCAAGATGAATGCGGGACAATGTTAAAGTTGGTGCTAAAAGTCGGATTGGAGGGCCACTTAAACCACTTACTTTTTACCTATGCCTTATGTGAAAATTTTCATGCCGCTCGGCGCGATATAGGAGTTGATTTTAGAACCATGGTTTCTTGGGAAATTTTTCTTAGAATTTTGCGTAGATTTCGTTCTTCATATCACATTTTTCCAAATTTTTGGTTCCATACAAATCGACCCACCCTAATGTACATTCCTAATCAAGTTTGGTGGATAGAAATTAACAACTGCGACTGGGAAAGAAGAGGTGGACGTGGTATCTTGTCACCAGATTGGGCAACCCTAGCTGGTAAATTGTGGGTTATATATGTATTTCACCGATTTGCACATCGAGGTGTATCTTGTTATCGATTTCGCAGGCGCCTCGGGGTCGTAGAGCCCATAATTTCTGAAGAATACATCTATAACGAAGACATGTACGAAGATATTTGTTTAGTTGCATTGCTCGGACATTAGGGTTGTCAAAAAAAATTAAGTTCATCGGACAAAGGAAAGAATGGACGACAACAGCTCGTTTAACTTAACCGCAACGTGCAAATAAATGTAATTACTTACAGACGTTTGCTTGCACTTACACACAATGCTGGCTGATTGTTCGGGTGTTTGTTGAACAAATTTTAATTTTTCTCCCTTGTTATTTTTTGGTCGCTTGGACCTATTTTGTTTGTTTGTGACACAACGAGTAGAGTTTGTGTATTCAGTAAGCAAGATTGTTGTTTTCATTACATACATACATACATACTCGTTGGGAATCTCGCAATTATAAAACCAAAGAACAGTCTCAGCCACGTCTCTCCTGGCACACCAACATATTGGCCCACGGACCCCAAGAAACTGCCCGACTTAATTGATTTTGCAGTCACCAAAAATATTTCGCGTAACCTGATAAGCGCCGAATGTCTCTCGGAGTTATCGTTTTACCACTCGATTGTTCTAATTCAACTTATATGACACCCACAGTTTGCAAATCGCCCCGGTAAGCTGACATCACAAAAAAACAACTGGTTAAGATACAAGAAATATGTTAGCTCACACACCGAACTTAATACGCATCTGAAAGTGGAAGCTGATATTGATTCTATTGCAAACAAACTTGAGTCAGTCTTCTTCGAAGAAGCTCGTATGTTAACACCGAAATCGGAAGTTGCAGCACCTACCCAAAAGAAAACAAATCATCAAATTGACCAGCTCGTTCCTGATAAGCGGCGCCTAAGACGGGAGTGGCAATGTCTAAGATCGCCGTCAGCAAAAGCTAAAAAGCGCTACACGTAAACTTACCAAAGCGTTGACACTTGAAGAAGAACATGCCAAGCGCCGATACATTGAGCAATTATCAACATCCAGCTGAAAAACTCACTGTGGAAAGCTCACCCAACTCTCAGAAAACCGACAAAAGCAGAGATGCCCCTAAGCTGGCGGCTGGGCCCCAAGCGATGAAGAAGGAGCCAACACGTTTGCTGTTCACCTGCAAAAAGTTTTCCAACCGAGCCCTGCTACAAACTCGTTCGCTCTACCGACTGTATTTAAAGACACCCAGCCACAACATAAGCCTATTGAATTTCACCCAAAAGAAGTCGCAAGAGTTATTATCACAAGACTCGGGCATTTCAAAGAAAGATGAAAAGAGTCTATCATCATAATGATACCAAAGCTGGGAAAGGATCAAACAGTCCCCTCGTCGTATAGACCTATAAGCCTTTTATCGTGTCTCGGGCTAATCAATTTTTGAATCTTCACAACATAATCCCGTCGCACCAATTCGTCTTTCGTGAAAAACACCGAATAAAGTGAGATGACACATGGGCTATGTCCATCTCTGAGTTTCTGGAACTTCTAATACCATCTCATTATTTAGACCGCTTATCTGAAGCACTGTCACAGTTCACCTTCAGAGTACACATGAAAAGACTTTCCACAATTTTCCTGTCAAAAGTGAAGATATTATGCAGCACGCAGAAGAGATGGAATTAAACTGGTTTCAACAAATATTCATTAGTCTGAACGTATTCATCTCAACGACCTGGCTTGAACCCAAAGTCGTCTTTATTCCCAAGGCACATTAAGGCTCTCACACAACGTCCAAGGACTTCAAGTCAATAACTCTATTATTCTTTTTGCTAAAGACAAAGTTCGAAATGGTACTTATCCTCTATATTTGAATCTATTCCGAGACATTAGTTCTCTCGAGGGCAACTTGCGTATGAAAAAGGTAAATCCACAGAAACTGCACTCCATGCTGTAATATCCATTGTGAAAAAATGCGTATTTTTGATCGCCCTTCTTGATTGTCCCAGAGGCAAGGCGCTTACGGGTTTGGGTGTCGAGCATTGTGTTGTGGTTTTGATAGGCCAACAACTGATTGACCAACAGCTGAACCAGCTCTGTGTGAACGCAAGACCGTTGTAATTCGTACCCTGTCTATTTGGACAGGAAAATTCTGAACTTAACATTTTCGTATCCAACAGGATACCTCAGCTCCAGGAGCGTACTGAGTGGATGATCTGGAACCACGTTCCTACCCACATGAATCCAGCCGATATAATTTCGCGAGGCTGCAAATCACTTAATTTCTTAAATCACTCAAAGGTGAGTGGCCGCCCCGTTCCCACTTACTCGGATCTGCCCGAACGTCGTCGCCATGTTTTAGCTTCAACGAGCAAGCTTGACATCTCGTTCAATTGCAAATACCAAAACTCTTTTGGCAGGATGCAAAGAGTGCTCGGATGTATATACAGATTTTTTCAGCTCAAGGCTAAAGCTCAAGATCGCTTCAAAGGCACGCTGACAGTCGATGAGATAAAGGCAGATACACATCTTTTACTTAAGGAATTAATCAAAATCCACTTCGCAAATGAACATAAGGATTTACTTACCAAGAAAAGCGTATCATCAAAATCCAAGCTTATATTTATATAGCTCTGGATTAATTCGTGTTGGCGGCCGTCTTTAAAATTCGTTTGTAGAATACGAAGCTAGGCACCCAATAATTCTTCCAGTTCAGCACCCGGTCACCATCGCCATCATCGATCATTTTCACCGCCAATTCCTACACTTTGGACCACTGCGACAAAGATTTTAGCCCATTGGCGAGCAAAAAACCGTGTCAGCAGTACTCAGCAAATGCATTCGTTGCTTTCGTATAAAGCCTAAGCTCTTCGAACACAACATGGCTTCGTTGCCAGCTGATTGAGTGCAACCAAGCCGCCAGTTCTCTACAACTGGCATTGATTTTTGTGGACCATTCCTTATAAAGTCAGATGTCAGGAACAGGGCGCCCACAAAATGTTATATATCAATATACGCTTTTCTACCAAAGTAGTGCATTTGGAAGTGGTAGAGGATTTGTCAACCGCTTGGTTTATAGCTGCATTAAAGCGATTCATCTGCATCAGAGGCAATCCCAATTTAATCCAGTCAGAAAACGCAAACTGTGTTGGAGCGCGAAACGAGCTAAATCAACTGTGGCTAATTTTTTAAAGCGATCCGCAAATTAAGGAGCTTACGAACTCTTGCTTTTCGAGTGGAATCAAATGGAACCGGTCTCCTCACTTTGCGTGGAATCCATTTGCCTTCATTTAATGCAGATCTTTGGGGAATGGCGAGTGCCGTCTTCATACGAAATTTGGTGACTCTAGTTTAAAAACTGGCGAAAATACATGCATTTCGGTTTTTTAAGGCCGCTGGGGCATTCAGAATATTTAACACAGCTATGTAAACTGGTATAAAAGTATATCGCAGTCGGTTGCGTCCGACTGCAACTTTTTACTTGACACTATAGTTAGTAACTCCACATTTAAGAACCTGAGCACTTTGAAGTGCGTTCAGAGTTCTACTCCATGAAACACTGCTATATTTGCTTAGATTAATCAATTGCCCTGATTACAGCAGCACAGCCTAATGTATTTAGATTGATTAGGCCAGAGGAACGCTTTTTACAGCGCGTTGGCCAGGTTTGCCAAGCAACCCTTGCCGTTGCATTATTGAGCTGCCACCTTTTGTTAGCTTCGAGTTCAAAATGTGAACGAACTCTTAGCTTGCAGCTGGCCATGAATATACCCATGCCCTATTTGTCTGTGGGGAGAGGCAAAGTAGTTCCATGCCGTGCCAGCTCGTCTGCTTTACAATTGCCCTCGATGCCCTCGTGACCGGGCACCCAAATCAGGTAGAGCTCGAACTGCTCAGCCATCTCTTGCAGAGATTTGAGGCAGTTTGTGACGAATATCGAGTTTGATGATATCGAATGTAGAGCTTTGATTGTCGCCTGGCTATCAAAGAAGATGCATACGTTTTCTGCTGAGCATTCTCTTTCAGCGAGGCATAGTAGTGCCCCCTGTATTGCAGTGATTTCGGCTTGGAAGACACTGCAATGATCAGGGAGGCTAAAAGATTTATTGATGGATAGCTCTTCACAAAAGACGCCTCCTCCAACCCGGTCGTCTAGCGTAGAAACATCAGTAAAAAGTATAATAGAGTTTGTCGACCCTTGCGTGCCTACGATCCAATTGTCCCTTGGGGGGATTATTTCTTTAAAAGTTGTTCTAGAGAATTCCTGAAAACAGCAGTAGTCCGTATTAGAGGGGATAAATGGGTTTCCCACAAGGATGTTGAAGTGACCGTAGGTAATTTCGGACCACTGATTTGTTTCTCTCATGCGATCCGCATTTGGTCGATTGATAGAAAGTTTAGGATGTTGTCTAGAGTCTCAGTTGGGGTCGTTCTGAGAGCTCCTGTTGTTGTCAGTCCTGCGGCGCGCTGTACTTTGCCGAGCTTATGGACTGTTGTTTTCTTTGACAATGCTGGCCACCATACTGATACTCCGTACAGCAGGATAGGCCTTACAAAAGCTGTGTACAGCCACAGCGATATGTGTGGCGCCATTCCCCATTTCAGTCCAATGGACTTTTTTTGCAGGTATATAGAGCGACCGAGGTTTTCTTAGCACGTTCCTCTGTATTGAGATTCAAGTCTAGTTTACTATTTAAAGTGAGCCCCTAAGTATTTGGCTGATTTGCTAAAAGCAAGTTCCAACCGTTTAGGGTTGGAGGTTTTGAGTGGAGGAATGTTATATTTCCTAGTAAATAGGACTAAATCAGTTTTAGCTGGGTTTAGTCCGAGACCCGTTGACGTGGTCCAGGTGGACAGGGTTCGAAGTGCGGTGGTCATGCATTCACACAGTGTTTGGGGGTATTTTCCATAGAAAGCAATAGCGACATCGTTTGCATAGGCGATCACCTTACCGCCCCTTCCCTCCATGGAACGCAGCAGACTGTTGACTGCCACATTCCATAGGAGAGGGGAGAGGACACCTCCTTTGGGGGTGCCTCTACTTACGAACCTGGAGATAGTCGAGGACCCCAAAGTGGCTCTGACGATTCTTCGTTTGAGAAGTTGATCAATCAGATCGACGATGCAATGCTCGACGCCCAATTTCGATACCGCCTCGGTGGTACGACGTTATTAAAACCGCCCTCTATGTCCAGGAAAGCTATGAGACAGAAATAACTTTGGTAGAGAGCCTTTTCAACAGTGGAGATAACAGCGTGAAGCGTTGTTTCGTTTGATTTTCCTTTTTGTGCTTGAGAGAAGTGATCTGTCGTGATCGAGTTTCTAATGTGTAAGCCCAAAACTAATTCAAGTGTTTAAAGCAGAAAGGATGTCATGCTAATGGGGCAGAAATCCTTCGGGGTCGTTTGGGATGCTTTACCCGATTTAGGAATGAAGACGACTTTGGTAGTGGGCCACATCGTTGGATTTGGCCAGATCTTTAGCCGACTCATCATTGATGACCAGGACCACTTGTCTTGTGGTGCCTTCGGTCGTTTTCACCTTGGCTACCCTCCAGTTTTGGGTGGCCAAGTCAAAGTTGCAAAGCTGGAAGAGCTTGAGAATCCTTTCGGGATCCTCAGGCTTAGAAGAAACCCAAACACTTGTGCGGGGGCGACTGGGTATGTCTCTCCAGTCGGCCGCCTCTAATTTCGCGCCTGGGTAGATCTCACCCAGCATGGCGATGGACTGCTTGTAGATGGTGGCAGACGCCACATCCTCACAAGCTATTACTTTAATGCAACCCTGATGCCATCCGGCGTCAGAGCAGCGTGGTGGTGGTCCTCCGGACTTGATCATCAAGTCAACGAGCTTCTCTTGAAGCTCACACTCAATGGCCCCCCACCTATGCTGAGGGATCTGGTACTCACTTAGGCCCTTGTCTAGGAACCCAACAAATACCTTCTCCCTGGCGGCTTCGGCGAAGGACCGGGTAAGTGTCTGTGGGCGAGGGTGAGGCCGGATCCGCTTGGCTTGCGGGGCCGTCTCTTCTGCGGAGCGTTGCCGTTTCTGTTTGGCTTTTCCAGAAACGGACGCAATAGCCGGCTTAAAATCCGGAAGGATGGTTTTTGCCCATTCCACAAGCTGGGCACCATCTGGGGATGCTGGTTGGGCCGTAAGATCTTGCTGAAGAATTTCAGCAGCCCGTTGCCGATCCTTGAAGGATGGCTTGCAGTTTGAAGGATTGGCTGACCCCGAGGCAGTCGCCACAGTCGCGGACCCAGGAACCGGTGCCGCAACCTTAAGTTGCGGTCGCCGCTATCCAGGAGCCGTTTCCGGTCGATGCCCAGGGTGGAAGGACGACTGTCTTTGTCGCCTCCAGCTTGCCCCTTTCGCAACATTTCGCGTGCCTGCTGGCGTGCCAGACTTTGAAATAGAGGTACTAGCACCTGAAGCTGAATTGGCCGTCGCTACTTTTTGAGCGTCCAAATTGTTAATGCGTATTTGTGGCGGATGGCACCTTCTATTCCCCTACCAAATTTGGTGACTCTAGCGCGAAAAACTGAAGAAGATCTAGAGATTTCAGGTTTCAGAAGGTGGGCAGAAGAGATGGGCTTGGCATCCAAACTATTGATGCCATTTTTTTTAAAAAGTCACTAGCTATCTTGCCCCCAAATTTGGTGATTTAAGCTGCTAAGATGTGAGATATAAATGTGTTTAATCGATTTGCACATCGCGGTGTATTGACTTGTTATCGATTTCTTAGGCCCCCTGAGGTTGTAGAGCCCTCAATTAAACACTTTGATTGATAAAGACATGTACCAAGATATTTGCAAAGTTGCAAGGCTCTAGGTTTAAGGGTGTCGAAAAAGGTTACGTTTATACAAACAGACGAACAGAATGACGGACGGACGAACGGACGGACAGACACCATGGCGGACATTGCACAAACCCAATATAATACCTTTGGTATCATAAAAAGTTAATTTATTTTACATGCGAAATATTTTAATTTTTTCTGGTGGGCCCAAGTCTTTTTGGAACGACCTGCCAACACCATTTAACAAATATCTATACGCGGAGTCACAACACATAGGGATTTTGGGTATAGAAAGGCAGCCAAAAGGGGTAGGCGCGTTGAATGCTTAAGCCGTGCTAGGGAATATATGTGCAAAAAGTAAAATATAGGGGTTTTGGAAATAAAAATTCAGGAAGAAGAAGTAGGCGTGACATCCGAATTTGAGATACAGATGCGGATGTCTCTAACAATATTCCTGAAAAATGTAATTGTTTTTATATTTAAAATATGTAAACAAGTAAAAACGTTGTAGTCGGTGATTTGTGATCCATTTCTGTGGCGGACTCTAGCGCAAAAACTGAGAAAAATATAGAGGTGAGCGGTATAAGTGGGCGTGGCATCCATAATTTTGATGCAAATCTGTTACGGATGTCACTATTAATGTTTCCAATAAATTTGGTGACTCTAACACAAAAGCTGAAAGAGATATATTATGTTTTCAAATTTTAGAAGATGGGCGGTAAAGGTGAACGTGGCTTTCAAAACTTTGATGCAGATCAGTTACGGATGTCACTAACAAAATGCCCACCAAATTTGGTGACTCTAGCTTAAAAACTGGCGAAGTTACATGCATTTCGGTTTTTTAGGGCGGCGGAGCATGGCCCGTTATTTGGGGGCGTGGCATCTAAAATTTTAATGCATATCTGTGTCAGATGTCAGCATCTACCTTCCTACCGAATTTGGTAGCTTTAGATTCAAAGCTAAAAAAGATAGAGCCATTTTTGTTTATAATTTGAGGGGGCTGGGGGGAAGAGGTGGGCATTTCATCCAAACTTTTGAAGCAGTTCTTTGGGGAATGCCATCGGCTATCTTGCTCCCAAATTTGGTAACTCTAGCTGCTCAAATGTGGGATATTTAAGTGTTAAATCGATTTGAAAATCGAGGTGCATCGACTTGTTATCGATTTCTCAGGCTCCCTGAAGTCCTAGAGCGGATTGCCGATCGGCTTATCGTTAACAGTGGTGACTTATCTTAAGAATTATTCAGGATTTTCTCTTATTCTAGCTTATGCTATGACAATGTTAACTACTTATAATGTACTCTAACATTCCGGCCCCGTTGATAAGCTGTGGTCTTTAACAATTGTCTTTACGTTGGGATCGGTGCCAACTGGTGCACCGGTCGGTTAATAACGCTGCCCGGCTTTCTTTCTGCGGCTACCCTCGCCTTGCCGTCCTCTTCAGGTATTGCCCGTGTCACGCGCCCGGTTATTCACCGTTGTGATGGGAAGGGGGTGTTGTCGTCGTGCACAAGGACGACCGCTCCTTCGACCAGAATGGCCTCGCCTATGCTCCAGTGGGCGCGCTGCTGTAGACTGAACTGGTAGTCTTTGAACCAGAAGTGCAGTTTGAGCCTTTACCGCCGTAATGCGATGCCCTCGGAGGGATAAACCTCCATTGCACAGCTCTTTCCGCTTCGTACTCCTGCAGTTTATCCTTGTTGTGGAGAAACGCCGCTTGCAACTCATTCATCACGTTGCTCGCTCCTACAAAATTCGTCGTGCTTTCGCAGTGGATCGTCTCCGGCAGCCCTCGTCCCCCAACGCACCTTTTAAAAATTTATCAAAAATGCGTCTGTAGAAAGATCTGAGACAAGTTCTTAATGGACTGCCTTTGAGGCGAAACAAACAAAAACGGCAACGTACATTTTTACGGGTGGTCTACCTCTTATTCTGTAGCTTCTATTAAAAGGTTCACAGAAATCTACACCAGAAACTCTGAATGGCCGACCATCACGAAGGCGGTCTGCTGGCGAATTTCCCATTATTTGCCTCAACAACTTTGGCTTATAGCGAAAGCAGTGAAGGCAACTCCTAACAAGTGCAGTACATAAGCTTCGGGCATTGACCACCTACAATTGCTGCCTCAACAATCCCACAAGAACCCCTGCACCAGCATGATTGGGACTAAGGAGCATATGCCAGATAAAGAGGCTGACAAGTTCAGAACTCTTTGGTAGCAACAAAGGAAACTTAGCGTCATATGAGATAGGGCCTAACTAAATTTTAATGACGTTTTCTTAGCTTCGTGCACTTTGCATTGGAGATAACACAGCAAATTTTTTTTCCCCATTTATGTTTTTCTGTGTATGCTGTGCGATGTACGACAGCGATCAGCTTTAAGAATTCAATCTTTCTTTCTGACGCGGATACAACAAGCGAGTCACCTCTAAGCTGCTTAAAACAAAGTCGTAGCACGTAAACCATTAAACGGACCAGCTTAAAGAATCATGGTCAGGTACCCCCAGTGCACACACATCTGAATTTTTATACGCTTAACCCATAAAATGGGTAAATAAGGGTATAATGGTTTTGTGCAAATGTATGTAACAGACAGAAGGAAGCATCTCCGATCCCATAAAGTATATATATTCTTGATCAGCATCAACAGCCGAGTTGATCTAGCCATGTCTGTCTGTCCTTCTGTCTGTCTGTCTGTCCGTCTGTATGAACGCGCCGATCCAGAGACTATAAGAGCTAGAGACTTCAAACTTGAAAACTAAGCTCTCCTATACCATGAGAAGATCAAGTTTGTATCGATATCATTTCTGGTTCTCGATATACACATGTGAACGATATCAAAAAAGATAGAACTTAAAAATTGTGTAAAAATGGTTTTAAACTATGAATAATAGAATAACATTTAAAAAAAATTTGATCAAAATGGGTTAGGAAACACTTAAGATATCGCCGTTTGAAGTTTGATCAGTTTGGTCACGGTTAATACAAACAAATGACTGTACGGGTGGGTGTGTCCTAGTCGGGATTTCTCGACTAGAGCCTTCTTACTTGTTTTATCTTAAAAAGTTTAAGCTTCTGACGCTATCTCGAACTGATGTTGTTGAGACTATCGATCCTTTTCTGCCATTAAAAAACTTGGTCCATTGATCCACAAGGAACTCACTATTTCGTCAATATCGGTTCCCCTTGAAACAAAGTTTGCTGGATTAGCATCCGTTGGAAGGTGACGCCACACGACTCCAGTTGACAACTTTTGAGCTTCTGCGACTCAATTCGCGACAAATTTACCCAACGAATCCAAATCACGCTCCAACCAATATAACGTGATTTGCAAATCCGACCGGAAATTCACGCTTTCTATGGTGAATTTGGTCATTGTGCTCGACACCTGTTGCCAAAGTTTTGCCAGAAACAGTTCTTTACAAAGCTTTAAATGGTGTATTGTTTTTACATTCAGCGGAGCTACCCTAGACTATGCCGAGAGCATAAAAAAGCGAACGTCTTCGTTGTTGCATGTCAACAAAGCCATGAATTTGAACCATTTGGTACAACGTCAAACAAATGTACCGAAGAATTGAAATTTTGTAAATCCCGATGGGTAGTGTGTAGACTTATAGAGAAAGCCTCATCGCAATCTACCGCCTTCATAAGTCCAGCAACAACATTTTTGCCTTAATGACATTTGGACACAACATGCCAAGAGGGTCAAACAAACGAGAGGCTATTGACAAGATATTGCGTTTGGTTGGTTTCAGGGAGGCAAAACTATCCAAGATGGTATTTAAACACATCCTCTTGGGGTGCCCAACGTATTCCAAGCACTTTACCTAAGCTTTGCGCATCAACTTTGTTGGATATTTCCTCACTTTCACCAGACCGAGTTTGGCAATTGGAAGCTCACTTGGCCAATGGAATTCCTCTTGCGTGCAATATATTACGAACCTGGCTGCAAATGGTGTCCGGTACCGTAAAGTGTCTGCACCTGCCAGCATATCGTCAACATAAAAACAGTTACGAATCACATCTGCACCAATGGGATGTGATTGTGTATATGTATTTGCCAATTCAAATAAACAGCGTACAGCCAGAAAGTGTGCTGACGCTGCACAGTGGGGCCTCTGCCGGAAAAGCGTTGCATAAATCATTTTTTTCATGAACGTGTTTGGCAAAAGTAAAACATGTAATCGACAGAGAATACCCCAAAAATAATGGATCCAAAATATTTTTTAAATCGGTTAAAAATTATGGCTGCTGGAGCTTATCAAAGTTGAGAAATATTTCGTGAGTACGAATAAATGACAATTGTTACGAAAATTCGCCACTTTCAAAGTGAATATTGGGCGATATAAGCAACCGATCTTCGATCTATTTTTTTATATGAAAAGTATGTTCAATGTTAGTATTTTGTATTATAAAGTTTGAATATAACTGAAATACTTATTAAACTAGAAACGTTTAAAAAATACACTAAATTTTCCTTATTTTTGAACTTTCGTGGAATAGAACTCACAGGGATAAAACGGGGTAAGTGTGGGACCACTTGCATGTGATAGATGAAATATATACCTTTTATATGTTTTTGGTCGCAATCTGCGAAAATCTGCGAAAATCGAGATAAATCCAAAAAACTAGGTGTACCTCGCGTTAAAAGCACGCGGCTGGTATAAGGAAGAAGAAGAGCGCATGCAAATTTGGCTGTAGCGGGTGTGTTGTTTATTTATAACATTGCTATATGTTGTATTATAAGTACTACCTGACTTTATGTACCCCCTTTAATAAATGTTGAGTTTATAATTACCGGCTTGAAAAGGGTGTGAAATGCAGGTAAATATAGTTTTAGTTGATGGAAAATTGCGGAAATACAGGTAATTTTTTTTGGGAATTTCCCCGTTTACCTATTTTGAATGAAAATTAATACCTTATGTTTTTTTGGTTTTTTACCAAAAACAATGAAAAAGGGTTATACCAATTTTGCCTTTTTACCTAGCTAACCCAAAATATATGGTATATAGTGCAATAAATTGCACTTGATTGCGACAGTTGTTTTTTAAATTCATAAGAGAAAACACTACAAGCAATTTCCCGGTTGAATAGTATTTTTCAATATAATTCACTAACATTTTATCTAAAAGGGCAATAATCAGCCATGCTCCGGTTATCGCAAAATTTTGCGTTTTACGATTTGCGCAAATTCGTACGAATTCAGTTTTGCGTGCTCCGGTTTTCGCAACTTTTTAGCTATTGATAAAATTCCATATCGAACTAAAAAACAGCTATTTTGCTTTTATTTACTTTTTACTTACGGAAATATTTTGAGAAAATGCCGTGGTTTTTGTTGCAATCTTTGAAGCGAAAAGACGACGGAAAATTAAAGACCTGAGGTACAGGCAACATCTTCGGAATAATGGCTGTGTATAACCCTTGGCCATTTCCGGGTTATCTTTCATAAATAAGATCAAGATCTCGTCTTGAGACGCTGTTTTATGTTTACCCCTACAAATTTACCAATTCTGCTTGGCTCAATTTGGCAGAAATGCAATTTTATGTGTGCTCAGAAATAATTGTATTAAAATTATAAATGAATCATAAATTTAATTTCTAATTTAATAAATATGAGCTTAAATGATAATCAAATAGGGAAAAATTAGTTTTTGGCCGTATAAATTATTATTTGTTTGATATTTGTAATTTACTTTTGAATTCGCATGCTCGTTCACTGCCGGTTTGAAATCGCAAAATTCTTGCGTTTTGCGAAAACCGGAGCACAAGTTTTTGCGTTTTAGCGTCAAATCGCAAAATTTTGCGTTTTGCGATAACCGGAGCACGGCCCAATGAATTTAAAAAATTCTACGATTTTTGAACTTTTTCGTGTTTCAAAAATCAAAAACGATTTCGAAATGGAATTGCTTAAGGAGATGGGCGTACTCGAAAACGCTAATACGGAGCTTAAAACAAAAATTAAATCCATTCACGCTAACTTGAAGCAAAAATGGAACTTGGTCCATAGACATTTGACATCTTTCAAAAAAAAAAGAATGAAAATTGTCTTGAGCAATATTCAACATTCGGCTATTCAGAAGAGGAAGAAGTTCATACTTCAAGGCGATTTTTTGAAAATGAAAAAATGACATCTTTAATAACAGGTGTTAATCATGAGATCATTAAAAGGTTGGCTGTTATCCTAAATGTTATAAGCTGCAAGGAAATGATAAATGGTGCAAAATTTGGCGAATACACATCGCAAGCAGCTCAACTTTTGACTGATTTGTATCCTCAGAAAAAATTACCCCCACGGTACATAGGATTTTGGCTCATGGAAGGGACTTAATAGAGTATCAATGCTTACCAATTGGGAAGCTTTCTGAAGAAGCACAGGAATGTAAAAACAAGGACTACAAAAGGTTCAGATACACAAATACGTGCAAAATTTCTCGGGCTCGACAAAATGAAGACCTTTTTAGCATGCTGGCAGCCTCATCGGATCCACTTCTTGCATCGCTTAGACATGTGCGATCACGAAAGGATATGGAAGGAAGCAACTATAGTTTCGAAATGTTAAGTTTATTAGATATGAACATTAATGTTGATGATCATTTTGTTGAAAATCAGTCATCAATAGCAAATATTCAAAATTAACCTCAAAAAATCGGCAAAAATACAAATTTAAATGTAATGTATTTTAGTTTGAAAATCGAATCAAAACAACTAAAAATGTTAAATAGTTATTGAAATCATTAAAAAATTTCAGTTATAATGAAAAAAAAAATTTATTTGAATTTTACAGGCAAAATATGCTCAAAAATATTTCTTCACTTTGACCTTGAATATTTAAGCAGCACGGATACCTAGAACTCTCAACGAACACTCATTTTTAAGCTTGAGAAGTTGAATTTTTGAATTTTTGAAATCGCTTCATTAGTTTAGAAGTTATGATTTTTGCAATGTAAAATGAGCAAAGGCTCCACTGTGCGCTGTACCATATGTAACAGTATTCAACCCGTATGCCAGTATGTTTTGTGAAGTGTTTTCTCTCCACAAAACAAGTTGGAAATCTCTGTTTTCCTCAGAAACACTTACCAACAAACACTTAAATGCCTATACATTTTTGAAATGTTGGCAGTTAGGCATATTTGTTCAACCGAAAGTTGACCAATGTTCAATACAACTCCCTCCGAATAGTTGGCCCCACCATTAGTGTTTCATTAAGCGAAACTGATGTTGACGTTTTGCAAGAAGCATCAAAAACAACACGAAGTTTAGTTGAGGTACTCCATGTACCTCCATACTCAGAACGCATTGATGAGGAATATAGTAATGCTGTTCTAGAGGACAACTGTTCCAAATCCGAAAACCCTTTCATAAAGTCTTAATACATATTTCTAAGGGTGTCATCCCTTGACATCCCGTGCGCTCAAGTTGCAAAACACGCCTTTCAGCCGTTTAAGAGGACAGCCCAAAGTCTTTAAAGGAAGTTTTTAAAGTATTCAAAATGCCCAACGCACAATAACCCATTGAACAGTTCAGCTCACAATAAGACATCCATCTTAGCTGGCTTATATAACTCGAGGTCTGACAACTTAATATTTTTGGGATTTTCCAGTTTGATAATGAAAGAGACTGTCCAGGCTGAGATGTGGGGATTGATTTGAAAACCCAACATTCAGCGGAATGCCCAAATCTATCTTTAATATTTACGATAGCGGTAGCAAGAACGGCTTGATCCGAATTAAAAACGTGGCCTAATTATACATTTGAAGTTAAGGCTTGAGGTGCCGCTGCTTAACCTGGTGCATTATAACCATGAATGGAATGGAATGGAGAATGGTGAAGCTTTGAACACACTCGGCACTTCGACAACTTGCAATTTGAAACTATATGCCCCACGGTCAAACAATTGATATACATTTTTTGAGTCAAAACGTACTCTAAATGTTGCATAACGGAAATGGCACTAAAAGACGGACACGAATATAGATTGTGGTCTGCATACTTGCAATAAGTACATGCAGACGACGACCTATGCCCTGCATTAGCACAGGCAAAGGAAGATTAATGTTAAGGTTTTCTAACCTCATTATGCAACCTTAACATGTCGCGAGTTGACTCTTCTGCTGCCAAGTATTGGTACCTCCTATTCAGCTGTTTAGCACAATCTTCCCAAGATGGCAGCTTGTCGTAATCAAGCTGCTCTTCAAAACGAGATTTGATCGTATGATCTACCTTTGCCATGACCATATGAATAATCATTGCATTCGAAATACCTCAGTCGTCCTCAATAGACGACAGCGATGCATTTATAGCAGACACTGTATCTATCATCGATCTTAAAATCGAAGCAAATGGTCATGCTTGGTAAATCAAAAAAGCAACTGAGCAACAGTATCGAAAAATATCAGACATTTATTGTCATAAGCTGAGTTCAGACTGGCAAGTGCCTTAAGGTAGTTACAGTATGTCAACTGGTACGGCTTAACAACATCCAATGCACTATGGGTAAAAACCCCGAAATTTTGCCATTAATTGTCCCTGAAGAGATAGAAGCTTGAAATTTTGCATACACATTAGTATGAATTTTATATAATGTTAACAGGATTTTATTGTATTTTAAATGGTAACTGGTTGAAGTTTTTTACACTTTTATTATATATATGTTATAAATATAAAATTCTCGTGTCACAGTTTTCGTCTCCATACTCCTCCGAAACGGCTTGACCGATTTTGATGAAATTTTCTGTGCTTATCCGGTATCTATGAGAATCGGCCAACATCTATTGTTCATCCCCCTAAATGTTAGGGTAGTTTAAAACAGACATGCTAGAGTTGAACCAGCCCTAGAGCTGTGTTTTGCAAAGTCTTAGTAGGCTACATTTAAAATTCAGTAGGAAAAATATTTCTATTCAACGTATAAATAAAATTATTTAGTTATCCGGCGCGCGTTGATACGCCAGCAACTAAAATAAATTTAAACAAGTAAGAAGGCTCCAGTCGAGAAATCCCGACTAGGACATACCCTTAACCCTATACGTAACGCATATATGACCAAACTTCAAACTGCGATATCTCCGGTGTGTCAAATGTTCATTATTTTATCCATAGTTCCAAACCTCATTTTCACAATTTTGAAATTCAAAATTTTTTTGTTATCGATCACATGTGTATATCGGAAACCAGAAATGTTATCGAAAATTTAAAGCAAACTTGATCTGCTCAGGGTATAGGAGAGCTTAAGTTTCAAGTTTGAAGTCTCAAGCTTTTATAGTCTCTGAGATCGGCGCGTTCATACGGACGGACAGACGGACAGACAGACAGACGGACAGACGGACAGACAGACATGGCTAGATCGTCTCGGCTGTTGATGCTGATCAAGAATATATATACTTTATAGGGTCGGAGATGTTTCTTTCTGTCTGTTACATACATTTGCACAAAACCATTATACCCTTATTTACCCATTTTATGAGTTAAGGGTATAAAAAAAAGAAATTTAAAAAAAACCTAAATATTCAATTCAGCTTATAAATCAATACAGTTTTGTTTAACTATTTAAATCGTAAGTTTTTAAAATGCCTGCAAGACGCAGAGGAGCTTCCATAGGCCGTCAAACACGTAGATCTGCAAGAATACGAAATGCAAGAGCCAAAACAACAACACCAAATCCAGCAAGATAACGCCAATGTGCGTGTGAACATGTCGCATCAAGCTGAATCACAAGATGCACGATATGAACGAAATGCACAATAAAGAATAGAACTGTGTAAATTATGTGGATTGTGCATTTGAGGTAAAATTCACCAGTCTGTCTAAATCTAAAATGCCTAGAGGACGACGTGCGAACATCGTCCACCGCACACGACATGCAAGCCGGAAAGAAGTGTATACACAGAACTTAAGCGAAGAAAGACTAAATGCCCGATTGATACAACGCGTGAGTATGTGAGGGTGTGACGTTACACGTGAATATGCTTAATATTTCAGACGCTACTGTCACTTGCGTGGGTGTAGAACTTTTACAAAGCTTTAACTCAAGCTTAAAGCTCAGATCGTCAGCTGCTAATCCACTGAATGTGACAGGTGTCAAAGTCTTCTTCTTTTTGTTTCGGAGTAGGGCTTTAGGCACTCTTGAAAGCTGAGCTCTCTCTCTCTCTCTTGATCCAGAACTGCATTAAAACAGACGTGTCGCGGCATAAGTCTGCAATTATTATACTTTTATTCGCGTGTCCAAACTAGAAAGTTAATCTTAAAATTGTGGACAATTAAGCGACCATCGAACAAATTTCGATATAACACGGATTCAGGCCAACCATAAGGCAGTAGACTGTGAGATTATTGTGGCCCTCGGACCTTATTTTTGTGGACGTCCACCCCCTATCTGTGGAGCCGACACGTATCGCCTTCCCCGCGCTGATCATCTTTCCCCGCAGCCGTAGCAAACTAAGGCGGTAAATTATTGGCCAGGCCACGCTCCTCCGCATCACTCGCCGGACACAGTGCTTAATAACCAGACGATCACCGTACCCATCTCGGATTTGCTATCCGATCGACAACCTTCCTAGGCTACGTTTCAGCCCCCTATATTAATCGGCGACACTAGCTTGCTCGCAAATACCCACGGATGTAGCCCGGTCAAATGGCACCAGAATTTTTGGTTTAACCCCTCAACAATAGTTCTCTAAGTATATTATAAATTCAAGTAAAGTAAGGCCAAAATTTTGATATTCTTGCAATACCCCAGTGTCAACCCAAACTTATTAATTTGATCACTTGTTATATAGATAATGTGGCGGAGACAGCGAGGAACAATAATTATAACTATTTACTATTTCTAAAGCAGCTGACAACTCGAGATCGTCGTCAACAGGCCTGCTGACTGCGTGGGACACCCTTTATCGGAGTGTGAGTACATACAAATCAATAAGAAATAAGATTGCTAAACGCGCGATCTATAAACAGAAGTAAGCGCTTGTTATAGATTTTGTTTATCGTTGCTCTACTGCCTGCCACTAATTGATTAATAATATTTAAACGATATTTGTGAGTTGACGGGGGTAAATAAAGTTAAATTGATTCTTCCTATAGTTGTTTAAAAGATTATATTTAAGCATAGCTTGTAACCATAGAAAAAAAGGTTATGAAGAAAAGTCAATTATATGAACTACCGCTAAAGTAATATGAACATGAATAATAACTAAGTTTTGTTAATTTCGGGGTGGGGCACCGAGACCGACTAATGCATGGCTGACCTGTGAAATTGAATCAACGCTCTTTTACCTCATTATACTAGTGGCTGGAACTTCCCTCGCTCTGTCCGAACTTTAGTCATGTGACGCCTACGTTATTTAGCAAGCAAAACCGAACCCTGACTTCCCGTACCCTGAGCTGAGCCGCAGCTAGGACAGAGCCGCTTCTGATGCGTAGTCCATGTTCGTTACAAGTACACGAAGATCATTGGCATCATATAATCGCTTGGCATTCCAATATGATCCCACTGCGAACTACAGTGATGATGACAATTAAGATATTGGACCAATGACGACTTTTTGACGGCTGGATTGTGCAGCGCAAGTGGAAAAGTCAAACTGGATCCATAACTTACACCACAACAGCCACTGAAAGCATTATTCGATGGAAGTGATCCCGATTTACGAAATGTTTAAAAAAAACGAGGTGGCGTAACGGAGTTCGCCAGATTTTCTAAATATGCAAATTTAAGAGCTGTCTATTAAGCCATTGTCAGAACTGGACCAAAAAAAAAAAAAAAAAAATGGGACCACCCTGGAAGCACCAGTTTTCAATTCAATCATCAAAATCGGTTTACCCAGTCGCAAGTTCTGAGGTAACAACGCCAAAAAAGAAAAAAAATAATACAAAAAAACGAAACTTTCGATATCAGCGGTAATTATGGCTTTAAATTATCAATTTTAATCAAATGCAACCGAAAAAGTCTAACCTCAGGGCCTTGAACAAAAATAAGCCGCTGCAACGCGTGGCTAGGTTAGCTATTATAAACTACGCCGATGCTGTTCAAATCGGTAACTCTGTCATTTTACCATCATCGGACGTAGGCAGTCCGCGTCATATGCAATAATATATGTATACAGGATGCTCTGAAATACGTACGCGAATATGGTCGGCCCTGTTTATTTATTAAGTTCACATGTAATCCAAAATGGCCGGAGATTACGTATATTCATTTAAATTAAAATATTTTTGTAATCTTACTGTTTACATTGCTACATATATTTTGACACACTTATAATGTGTAAGTTATTTTATACTAGCAAAATATTGTCAATAATAACGAAGCAACGCACGCATGGTAAAGCAGCGAAGCGCGCGGGTCTGTGTTCTAGTAGTATCGATGAAGGTGTTACGTTTAAGTTTAAATTATATTATAACTACTTTACAAAGCTTAAATTATATTATAACTACCTTACAATAATTAAAATTTGTTTTTTTTAAAAAGTTTATTAAAATATAAAAAAGAAGATTGTTGCGTACATATACGTTAACATTTTATGCTATATACATTTTATATATATTTTACTATAAGTGGCAGTTTTCGTTGTTCATTAAAAATCGCAAGAACGAGCACACCTATTGAAACCAAATATTTAGGCATTGTTCGGACTATTTAGTAGATGGTTTGTGTGAAGTTCGACCCAAATCGGTATACCAGTTCTTCACTTATCTCATATTTTATAATGAGTTCAATAAATAGAAACAAATTTTGAAAATAGAAAACAGGGATTTTGCTGTCAAATTTAAAATTTTTTCAGTATTGAAAGTAAACAATATTTTGAGTATTTTCTGTTGTCATTTTATTTTGTACGTGCTGCGATAACTATTGTGCGTGTACTTTTCAAAAAATATTTTTGCGGTGTTTCAAATAGTTAAAGAAAAAAACCTTAGTTTTGAGCACTTGAAGTTTTTTTTTTTCTGAGACAAAGAAAAAATGCCAAGAGCCAGGCGAGCAAATACAGGGCGCCGAACGCGTACAGCAAATTATGTGGCAATACGAAGACGAAGTCAGACTGAATATGAACGCACGCAAGCAAATGCATCGCAGCGTGAGCGAAATGAACGAAATAGATCGGTTAACACTGTACCTTCACAGAGTCTTGCACGGCGATCACACGAGTAGGTACAAATTATCGTGAAGGCAGAGTTCCGCTTCGCCTTCAATGCGATCCTGACTGCGACTAAAGCCTGCATGGTGACATTGGAGCAATGAATATTATTTGTACGCATTGCAATGCAGCGAAGTTTCGAGGAGAAACAGCTGGAATGTGCTGCTCCAATGGCAAAGCCGCCAAAAAAAAAAAACCGCCACCGATCCATTACATTCCTTGATCATTGGAGAATCGCCGACGTCTAAGCATTTCTTGCAGAATATTCAAGCATCAATCCTGCTTTCAAATGACTTCTTTTGGTGCAACAAAAATCATTAGAGATGAATTTATGCCGACGTTCAAGATTCAGGGACAAATATACCATCGAGCAGGCTCGCTCTTACCATTTGCCAGTGCTGACTATAAATGTTTGCAAATTTATTTTACTAGCAATAAATTATTTTTTATATTTTAATAGGTACGTAAACGTAATACATATTACGTAGCGAAGCACGTACTGGGCCGCTAGTTTTATATATATTTTACTACACTTTATTTATATTCACTAGGATGTCCACATTAATGTTAGTTTTGATCAATCTCATTTGATGTAAGAAACAATAAAAAAAAGGATAGATGAGCACAGGTCAATCAAATATTTTTTTCAATTCGCTTTCAATACCTGGACAAAAATTTTAATTTAGTCGTCACTTTATTCTTCTTCCAACTCAATACAATTCATTTCATGAGCGTATTCATCTGTGTCTTCAGAATCATCTTCCTCTTCTTGATTTTCGATTGAACCAGCACACCTTCCAAATGTTTTAGAAGATTCGTAAGAATACTCCTCTAAAAGTTCAAGAACTTCTGTTGGCAAATTATTTTTCCTATTTCGCCTAGCTCGTTCGTTCAAACTAAGGCTAGAAATTAGTGGGTCAGATGAGTCTAGTGCTCTGTTAGACACATCGCTGAGCACTAGTACTCTATTAAACACATCACTTGGCAGTCAGCCGACAATCTGTGTAGGGGGACTAAAGTAGGAATGGTGGTTCATGCTCCATGGTCGACCCGTCGACGTCTCTGGCAGTATACCTGGCTAAATTAAGTTGGGCGAAAGAGAGTAAGCTGTTTTTAATAAAATCTCCAATCTAATGGTGGAACAGCATATGTCAAGAGACGCGTGGCGCGGCCTTATTTTAATCTGCCACAATACGGTACGGCATGGCATAGTGTTTACCGGTTGCTATCTTACTCGTGGGATCAAAATTGAGAACCAAATTAAACAAAAAAAAACGGATGTTGAGGAGGAGAGTGGAGCGAAGGGACACAATATAGAGGTGACAGCACCTCAGAACCAACAACACCAACGTGTTTGTGCCTCAGTGGTGGAACTGACACCACTATACTTACTACAAACCTATGATCCCAATGAAGAAGAGAGGGGAGACAGCACGCCCCAAACGCCAGAGGTCAACAAACCAAAGCTCAGACGCAACCGTCAGTAAAAAGATGAGGGATGACAAGCCCTCCACCTCCAAAGGCGCAGGCAAGGTAAATGAAAGGCAGACCTCTGCGTCACATCACCAAGCCAAGGCCAATGTGAACAAGAAGCGTAGCTCTGTGCCAGACAAGGGGACAACAACCACTCAGGCTGACAAAAAACAGCAGACTGCTAAACTCAAAGAGGCTGGTATAGGAGTTAAGCTGTAGGTATTGGCAAGAGACTACCCTAAAACGGCCCTAACAACCGCGCAAATGGATTCCATATCCAGCGCAATTGAGGAGAAGGCACTGGAGCAAATGGATGGGCAGATAAAACCGACCTTCCTAGGATCCACCTATAAAGCAGGGTATCTCGCTCTTCTTTGTAAAGACTGCGACACAGTTGAGTGGGTAAAGGCGATGGTGGTCCAAATGATGCCGTGGGAGGGCGCTGCACTCTGGTCGACAGAGGAATCAAAGATTCCTCAGCCCAGAATTGCAGTCGGAGGGCTCCAACGCAATGATAGTGCTAGCTGTTGATCAGAAGTCGGCACCCACAATCGACGAATCAAAGGAAAGGGTCAACTTTCGCCTTAGACAAGTCAATTTAAGAATCAAGGGAGAGGACACCACAGAGGAAAAACTCATCAACCAGGCGATGGAGATAGAAGAGAGTACACTAAGCTCTCCAAATGATTCCGGTGCTGATCCGCCGCCAAAATAAGATGTCTGCAGGCAAACCTTTATTACGCTAAAGTGGCGACGGCGGAACTTAGCAGAAGCTTTGCAAGCAACAACAAGGACATCGGGCTTCTACAAGACCTGGTTCTTCAAAGGCCGTATTAGAGGCCTAAATACCAAAAAGTAAAAACGTTGCAGTCGGAAGCAACCCAATGCGATATACTTTGATACCAGTTCACATAACTGTGTTAAGGGTTTTGTTTGCAAATAGTAATATATGGGGGTATAATTATTAGGCAGAAGGGGTAGGCGTGACATCCAAATTTGTGATGCATATCTGTGGCGGATGGCACCTCCTATGCCCCTATCAAGTCTGAAGACTTTAGCGCAAACAATAAGAAAGATATAGAGGTGGGTGTGTCATCCAAAATTTTGATGCACATCTGTTACGGATGCACATCTGTTACGGATGTCACTTACAATGTTTCCACCAAATTTGGTGACTCAAGCTTTTTATTGCGGTGGGACATGGCCCGTTGTTTGGGGGCGTGGCATCCAAAATATCTGTATCAGATGTCAGCATCTACATTTATACCAAATTTGGTGGCTATACCTATAGTTTTATCGATTTGAACATCAAGGTGTATCGACTTGTTATCGATTTCCCAGGCCCCCTGAGGTCGTAGAGCGTAAATTTAACACTTTGTCTGACGAAGGCATGTACCCAGATATTTGCAAAGTTGCAAGGTTCTAGCTTTAAGGGTGTCGAAAAAAGTTGCGTTCATACGGACGGACGGACGGACGGACAGACACCATGACGGACATTGCACAAACCCAATATACTATGATACCTTTGGTATCAAAGTATAAAAACACACAGGTTATATATGATAGAACAGCATCCAAACCTACGGCAGCAATAATCATAAACACTGACATTAAATTTCTACTTCTCACAGAATTCATAGATAACGACACAGTGGCTATACTACTGAAACTGGAAATCGAAGGGGGTAAGAAAGAGGCTGTTCTGGCCTAGGCTGACTTCCCTGGTGACTACGAAGCGGTTCCAACGGATACTATCAGGTCCTTAGTGGAGTACTGCAGAACACACCGGAAGATCCTGATAATTGGATGTGATGCAAATGCCCACCACTTAGCATGGGAAAGTACAGACGCAAGCAACAGAGGTGAGTCTCTTTTAAACTATCTTATATCAACCAACTCATCGATAGCAAATAGGGGGGAATGAACCAACTTTTGTTAACTCAATAAGAAAGGAGGTACTAGATCTAACAGTGGTTTCTGACAGAGCCATAGACTTGGTGAGAGAATGGAGAGTGTCTGAGGAGGCCTCAATGTCTGATCACATATTCTCTTTGACCTTAAGGTGAGGAGCGCTGTGCTCTACCGCAGTCCAAAAACCACTAACTGGACGAAATACTCCAAAACCCTAAGGATAAAACTATCGGGTAATAAACCACAAATAACAAATACTGAGGAGCTAGAAAGGGCAGTCAATACCCTGACGTATCTATTCTCAACCTTCAATGACTGCTGTCCACAAAGGGCTAAGGCCTCTAGCCAGAGAGTCTTCTGGTGGAACTCACGACTTGACAAATTGCGCAGGGAAGCAAGAACAGAATTCAACACGGCCAAAAGGACCAACAAATGCGAAAACTACAGGACAACCTTAACTAGCTATAATAGGGAGTTTAGAAAATTCAAGAGATCCTCATGAAGAAACTTCTGTGAGGACCTTAGGGACATACCCTAAACTGCTAGGGTTCAAAGAGTCCTATCAAAGCCAGTGGAGGACTAATTGGGACACTAAAATTCCCGATCGGCGTATACACCAACGATTCTCAGAAAACTCTAGAGGTTCTTCTAAGATCTCACTTTTCTGATTGTTCATTCTGCAGCACAGAGGGAGACCCTGATACAGATGAACTGAGGTACACTAGGGCTAGAGACTCCATAATCAAAAGTATAGTTAGCTACGAAAGGGTAGAGTAGAAAATTAACTCTCCTCTTTCATGCTAAAGACCATGGATAAACTGATAGACTGCTACGTCAGAACTGATATACTAGAAGCCAACCCGTTTCACAAACTGCAACTAGCCTACCAGTAGGGTAAATCCACGGTGATGGCACAGCATCACTTGACAACTGATATAGAAAAAGCAATTGACACAAAGGGTGTCGCCTCATGCGCCTTAATGGACATAGAGGGTGCCTTCGATAACGCGAACTTTGATTCGATGAACCGGGCTCTGACAAATAGGGGGGTAAACCCCAAGGTAGTAGCCAGGGTGAAAGCAATGCTGCGCCGCAGAGGGGCTTTCTATCAACCCTAGGAAGACCATCATAATCCCGTTCACCAACAAAAGAATTCTTGAGATTCCAGATATAAAAGTTAGTGGCACAGTTGTGTCTCTGAGTACAGAGGTCAAATATCTAGGGGTCACTTTGGATAGCAAACTCACTTGGAATGCACACCTGTGAGCGGTAACCACGAAATCAACTCGATCTCTCTTGGCTGTCAAGCAGATGCTTGGCAAGTCATGGGGGCTTTCTCCACAAATGGGCGTACAACCAGATGGTTAGACCGATGATTCTGTACGTTGCGGCGGTATGGAAAAAGCCACACAAAGCACCGCTATCAACAAACTCAACAAGGTACAAAGGCTAGCTTGCCTGAGTATTACAGTGGCGTTGAGGACGAACCCGACATCAGGACAGGAAGCAGTTCTAAAGCTAACTCCCTTACACCTAGCAATAGAGGAAGGGGCTATAAAGCAGGCTTTGGGACTCTATGGTAGCAACAAGTAACAGAAGGGCAATCATAGAGGACACCTTGGTATATTGAACAGGGAAGAGGACATCCTCGACAAGACCAAAACGCTAGACCAAAGCCAAATTATCCTTAGTTTCACGAAAAACTACAATGTTATTTTTCCAACAAGAGCGTAATGGACTTCCAATCCTTCCTGGATAAATGACGATGCACAAAACTGGTTCACAGATGGATCCAAGACAGCATCAGGGGTAGGAGCAGGCATAGTGGGTCCTCGCACACACATCTCTCTCTCACTTGATGCTGAATGCACCGTTTTTCAGGCGGAGCTTTTCGCTATTTTACAGGCGGTATACAGACTGAATAGCAGACAGTTAGTAGGAGTTAACATTCGTATACTCTCCGACCGTCAAGCAGCTCTTAAAGCACTAAACAGCTATAGCTACAATTCAAAACTCATATACGAATGCCACTATGAGTTAAGTGTACTGGCAACCAACAACAGGATCTCTCAGGTATGGGTCCCAGGACATGAAGGTCAATCAGGTAATGAGTCTGCGGATGTAAGGGCTAATTTAGGAGCGGAAGGCCCGTTTATAGGCCCAAGTCCGATGTTTCGTTATTCAAACAACCGACTCAAATCTGACATAGCTAAATGGTTAGAGGACAAGAAATCAACGCACTGGAACAATCTAGAGGGTCTCAGACACTCAACAAGATTTGTGTGTCCTAATACAACAAGAACCAAGGAAGCTCTATTCTTCGTTGACAGGCCACTTTCCCTGCAACGACTATCCATTTAAGATGGGCCTTGCTAGCAACAGAACTTGTAGATTCTGTGAGGAGGATGTCGAATTAATGAAACATCTAATCACAAACTGCACAGCCCTGGCACGTAGTCGAGCAAAGCTGTTAGGCAGCCACATTCTTAGTGAGGATTACCTGTTGCATGGCCTGCAGACTGGTCTGACTCAGTTTCTGAGAACACTAAAACTTAACTAGTGGTATGGGGGCACAATAGATCCATGTGGATCGCAGTGCTGAAGCGCGCAAGCCCACCCTCGTTCGACATTACATTACAACACATCACTTATATTTTGTAATCGACTGCACTTTCATGCATGTGATTTTCGATCGTTTTTATAAATGTTATTTCGCGTCTGAAGCGTTTTCCCCTTAAACCCCAACTGGAACTATACAGCTGTCCATTATTTGATGTCCATTCACCAAAATTTTGTGGCTAGTTGGAGACATTGGATACCAAACATATATTGCCTTATACATGTTGAACGTTTTCTCATTCAGAGCTGTTAATTTCCTAAAGTTTACCTTATGCTCGCAAGAAATGTCCGTTAATATTATTTAAAAGTTTTTTAGAATTTCTTTATCAAAACTTAAAATAGTTGAAAACTCGAACTCGAAACTCGAAATTTTCAAAAGCTCTTCTTGCGGTGTTGCCGTCATTGGTATTACCACTTCCATTTTGTTTGGGACTGTCCATATTAAGACCCATTTCATTCCACAACCTTCTTTGGATGTATTTTTTTCGTTGATATATGTTTTACTTGTTTTACTTTAACACGCCATTCTTTTAACTCTATTCTGTATAAAATTTTCAATACAAAATCCAGCAATCTAATCCACGCATGTAAAGGGCTTACTTCATATTGAAGGCTTTTGGAATTAACGGTTAATGTTCCTGAGTTGAAATCAGTGGTTTGCAGGAGTTGACTTGGCTTTGCTCCACATAATGGGCATACTTGGAATGAATTTGTACCAGTTAAAACATTTAAAACCTTTCTGTCAATTAACGACATGAAGGGTTTATAATCCACGAAAATGCTTTTATCTTTAAAAATATACCTTAAAAATATACAAATAATTTTAAAGGTTTTTTATTTGCGCATTCAAATTAAATTTTTCTTTCAATATAAGTTCAGTTGTTTCCTTAATAAATTCCATTTTCATTGGCCGACAAAATCTAACTGATTGTAGAGTAGAATTACGCTGAATGAATAGATTACACTTATCATTTAATTGTAATTGAATTACCGTTGTTACAAATAATGAATGGTCCAATCCGATATGATCATCTTCTTGAAACAGCTGCTTTTAAATGCTTTGTCCTGTAGAACCGTCGCAGCCATAACTTAGTACTAATGTACAACGCGTTGAATTAGATATTTCAAGAACATCTTGCTGCATCTGAATAATACGATCAACTGTGTGATTTAATAAATTTTGTAATGAGACTTCAACTTATGTCTCAGAGTATATAACTTCTTCATGTCAACATTTTAGTTTAATTTCTCTAACTTTAGCGTAAGGTGTATAGATGCCACATCCTTGTTGCTTATTTAGCGCCTTCATGTTTAGGTATTGCTGCTTAGTCAATCCATTTTCAATCAAAAACGCTAATGCTTTATCAACACTTATCGTTGTTAAAAGCTGTTTTCAAAACAAATGTTATATCTGTTTCCTTTAATTTTTTGGACGAAACCAATTCAGCATGAATCAAAAGAGGAGTCGAGTTGTCGTGCTCTGAAGCCAGCTCTGAAGCCAATTTTCGTTTTAATCGAGGACCAGCATCGTTAAAGCTTAATTGCTTCCGACCTGCTCTTTCAAGTAATCTGCCGTATGAAATTACTTTGATACTTGACTCTAGCCAACGCGGGTGTTTTTTTTAAGCCGTTCCAGCAATCGATTGCATTTTGGCAAATTATAATTAATAAATTTTACAAATTGTTTCACTTGAGCTTAATTACTTGAAGTTGATCGTCCGATATATTATTTTTCGCTTTTTCGCTGCGCTTTCCTGTCGACTTTTGCTGCTCCACACTTCCAGCAGAATGGAATTGCAAAACTCATGTGTAACTGCAACATGTCGATTATTTCGTAAAGGAGCAAAAATGAGCATGAAGTCTTTTAAATATTGGATTAAGCAAAGATTAGTACACAACTTGTCATTTACACATTTCAAATCCCTTTCTCGCCTCAAAAGTTACACAAAGACCATGTAATGTATAGACATGGCAATTCGCTCTCAAATGTTAAAAATCGAATTACGTGCGGGCACAATCAAGTTAACAGCAAACTGTTCTGCTTGCGTTTTCTTTGTGTGTTTGGTGCTTCGGTTTGTGTCTTTGGTTTTTTGTCGTTTGTCTTGGCAGTTACGATACACACTTTTTGTGTGTTTTTTTCGTCGTTTGTTTTGGCAGTTACGATATACACTTTTTTGCTTTCAGCTATGCAATGTGCAAAATGAACAAAATAAAAATATGTTTATTTAAACTTTGAAAACTAAATACATATTGCGTTTTTAATGACTTAATAAACTAACACTAAAACTAAGATAAAAATAAAATAAACAGCAGCAGCAAAATTTGCTTCAATGGACTTGAACTCGGAACTGCCATGTTTTGAATAAAAATATTGATTTTTATGGATGATTAATTATATATTGATTTTAATTTATAATAAAAAAATAAATAAATCAATAAAAATCAAAATATGCCGTACGGTGTTGAACCCGGGTTAACAAGGGTACAGCCGCCAAGCAGTGTGAAAAATTATATTTTAATTATAAATAAATCAAATATATTCATATTTGTGCATAATTGAAAAGATTGCTAAGTATTATGAATTTCATTATGATTTTAGCGTCCGCGCAATTAGTTGTGTTCAAATAAGACATTGTTGGCTAGAATCAAAGCCTTTGCTTTGGGCGTTTGCATTGCTTGCGCATTGCTATGGGGTAGTGATATTATGTTTTTTACCAAAATTTCAGAAATAATAGCTTCATTATATACAGAACAAAAAATATGAAAAATATTTTAAAAACTAATAGAAAATAAAAATATATATAAAAAAATGAATACTGGTATTAAAATATACAAAATTAAAACTTGTTCAAAAAGGATGTTTGAACTCGAACCCGACATGTTTAGCAGGCATGCACCTCTTCAACTACGCCAAGCCTCCTTCTACGGATATGTGGCGCTAACATCTATCAAGGGTGTGCTACGAATGAAAACCAACCGAATTCCAACCTGAAACCAGCCTGACGGTGGTTTTAGCTGTGCCAGAGCGCTGTTTGAGACGCTTTTAAAACTCCAAGCCAGTGTTTTGCTTAGTTTAATCAAAATAAAACGTCTAATGCATTATAAGTATAACATTTTAGATAGCTAATTTTTAGCATAATGCATATTGCAAATACATTTGAAAATAATAAATGTTTTAATTCATGGATTTTTATTGATATAAATCTCTAACAATTGTGTAAGAGATTTTTCCATTCGCTGTACAACATCTGTTCAAGCAAGATGTCATAGCAGAGTTGTCAAGCAGCACGAGTTACTTGGCGGCAAAATATTAAATATTTATTTTGTATAAAAACTACAATAGACAAGACTTTGCATATTTTTATTTTCTTATTAATGAAATAGCACATTAATGTCCAGCGGTTACCCTTGAAAACAATGAAAAAAATATTAAATACATTTTGGGAATTTTTTTTTTAATTGTGGCAACTCTTATTTACCCCGAACAAAAATACCGAAAAATTAAATCTCCCAAACATGCGGAACAGGGAACAGGGAGAGATTTCTCAGAGATTTTAAAATTTGCTCAAGCCAAAAACTCTGGAGTTTTTAGAGCCCGGTATATATATAAAATAGTTTGTCCTGATTGTTGAGAGGCCCACAGCCTAAACGATAAGAGCTAGAAAGCTGAAATTTTCACAAAATATTCCATTCTCGGTGAAAGTGAGCACTAAGAAAGGATTTTTAATTTGGACCACTCCTTCGAGTACCTCCCAAACAAATCAATTTATTGCATTAATCACTTTACCTCATTCCACCACTCTGGCGCCTCACTGTCGCACAAGCTGTGAGTTTCAACGCCGGCGAGTGTACAAAAACAAAACACATGACCCATTCCACTACTGCCGTCTGCGCACAAGCGATTGCGGCCGAATTTACAAAAACAAAACACATGACCCATTCCACTTCTGCCGTCTGTACATGTGTCTCCGTTATTCTCTTTTCTTCTTTGTGCCTTTGACAATTGTTTTTCGAATCAAGTAGCATTTGTTGTTGTTGTTAGTAAGTGTTGTTGTTGGGCTCGCAATACTTCTTTTTGTTGGTATCATTGATTTAAAACAAATCAATTAAAACATAATTTGGTTTTGTACACCAGAATATGTTACGCGAGTGGTTTTACCTACATACTTGCTAATTATCAAACAAAACTTAACACACCAATACCTATTGCCATTGTTGTTTTGATATAATTTTCAAACTGACATTTGTAACTTTGATTGGTGTTGCAAATGCACATATGTACATATATACACATGTATGTACGTATATTTTTCATTATTTAGTACCTACATATATATTAACAAAAATGCAACTGCATATATTGGTTAATGCACGCATACATTGTTGTATCTGTAGCAAGCTAAATGAAAGCAATAAACATGTTCACCAAATATAGACAGTGCAAAAACAAACACACTAACAAATAGGATCTTACTAGCGCTAAAAATGAGAAAGATATTGAGGTGCGCGATATAAGTGGGCGTGGCATCCAATATTGCACATTTGTTACGGATGTCACTAACAATGTTTTTACCAAATTTGGTGACTCTAGCGTTAAAACTGGGAAAGATATAGAAATTTCAGATTTTACGAGGTGGGTGGAAAAGGTGGACGTGCCATATAAAACTTTGATGTAGATCGGTTACGGATGTCACTAACAAGGGGGCGTGGCATCCAAAATTTTAATGCATAAATTTGTAAGGTAGATCTTCCATCCCATCAAATTTCGTGAGTATTGCTTTAAAACTGTGGGAAATACAGTCATTTTCGATTATAACTGAAAGGGGGGCTGGGGGCGGAAGAGGTGGGCGTGGCATCCAAACTTTCGATGCTGTTTTTGAGGAATGTCACCAGCTATCTTGCTATCAAATTTGGTGACTATATGCTAAGATGTGGGATATATATGTGTTTTATCGATTTGCACATCGAGGTGTATCGATTTTTATCGATTTCCCAGGCCCCTGAGGTCGTAGAGCCAAATTTCACACTTTGGCTGACGAAGGTATGTACCAAGATATTTGCAAAGTTGCAAAGCTCTAGCTTTAAGGGTGTTGACGGACGGACGGACAGACGCCTTGACGGACATCGCATAAGCCCAATATAATATGATACCTTTAGTATCAAAGTAAAACGACGCGTCTGATTCTTAACCTCAATGGTGGTGTGAAAAAGAGAATATTAAATATTTTGCTAATATGTTGTTAAACATTAAATTATTTATTTTTTATATATTGCTAAAATTTTGTAAAAACTATTGGCGCAGCGAAGCAAGTGAGGGCCCTACTAGTTTTATATATATTGCTAAAATTTTGTAAAAACTATTGGCGCAGCGAAGCAAGCGAGGGCCTTACTAGTCATTATATCATTATATCAGTTATTATGACAATTTGAATTTGCTATTTGCTTTTCAGGAGCGATTGTCTGTTTCTTTTTTATATTGGCGTTGGAATGCAAGCGCCGTTATTTGTCGCCTTTTCTATGTCGCTTCTGTGCATTTTGCTTTATTCATGTATGTATGTAGGCAAATTGTCAGGCAACATTGCCTAGTTTAGCTGCATTACTTGTGATCTAGAGCTTGAACGTGCGAGTGTATAATGAAAATCTGTGTTGTGAAAGATTGTGTCGGTGGGGTAAATATGAAATTTTTTCATTTCCCGGAACTGGAAATTCCGTTTTGGTGTGCAAAATTTAAAAATTTCAACTTCATCAATAACGCCGTACACTTATATATGCGAGCGCCATTTTGATGAATCGTGCTTTGGCAGTAATAAGCTAAGGCCAGGCTCAGTCCCAACGGAGATTTAGGTAAGTCATTATAAACAAGTAAGAAGGCTCTTGTCGAGAAATCTCGACTAGGACATACCCTTAGCCCGATACGTAATGCTTAAAGTAACTTGTGTGTATTTATTCAGTGACCAATATAACCAAACTTCAAACTGAGATATCTCCGGTGTTTCTAAACCGACTTTATTCAAATTTTTTCAAATGTTCATTATTTTATCCGTAGTCTCAAATCTCATTTTCACAATTTTGAAATTCAAGGTTTTTGTTATCAAACACATGTGTATATCGGAAACCAGAAATGTTATCGGAAATTTGAAACAAAATTGTTCTGCTCATAATATATTAGAGCTTAAGTTTCAAGTTTGAGGTCTCTAGCTCTTATAGTCTCTGAGATCAGCGCGTTCATACGGGCAGACAGACAGACATACATGGCTAGATCGACTCGGCTATTAATGCTGATTAAGAATATATATACTTTATAGAGTCGGAGATGCTTCCTTCTGTTTGTTACATACATTTTCACAAAAGCATTATACCTTTTTTTTACACATTTTATGGTTTAAGGGTATTAAAAGTTGTTCGTTAAGTTAAATAACTAATAATAATATAATAATAATATAATAACAAGGGTGTGCTACGAATGAAAACCAACCGAATTCCAACCTGAAACCAACCTGACGGTGGTTTTAGCTGTTCCAGAGCGCTGTTTGAGACGCTTTTAAAACTCCAAGCTGTTGGGCCAGTGTTTTGCTTAGTTTTAGCAAAATAAAACGTCTAATGCATTATAAGTATAACATTTTAAACAGCTAATTTTTAGCTTAAACGCATATTGCAAATACATTTGAAAATAATTAATGTTTTAATTCATGAATTTTTATTGATATAAATCTCTAACAATTGTGTAAGAGATTTTTCCATTCGCTGTACAACATCTGTTCAAGCAAGATGTCATAGCAGAGTTGTCAAGCAGCACGAGTTACTTGGCGGCAAAATATTAAATATTTATTTTGTATAAAAACTACAATAGACAAGACTTTGCATATTTTTATTTTCTTATTAATGAAATAGCACATTAATGTCCAGCGGTTACCCTTGAAAACAATGAAAAAAATATTAAATACATTTTGGGAAATTTTTTTTTTTAATTGTGGCAACTCTTATTTACTCCGAACAAAAATACCGAAAAATTAAATCTCCCAAACATGCGGAACAGGGAGAGAGATTTCTCAGAGATTTTAAAATTTGCTCGAGCCAAAAACTCTGGAGTTTTCTAGCACAGCCCTGATAGTAATTAATGGAAAACAATTTTTAATAGGCCACGACGATGATGTCGAATATTTTCCGAATCTTTGGGATGGGCAAAAGGATAGGATGAGGCATGTGCCACATTGTACGCCTTTCCCTCCCAACAAGAAAGGCACGACGATTGGAGTCGTCGGTCCAATGTGGTAAAGCCCTGTCCGAAAGTGCCAAACATTTCGATGCAGCCGAAGTTGGAGTCCGTAAAATAAAAAGTACCGCAGTGCCGAAATATTTCTTCGGTGAAAATATGAAGAAGAAGTTAATGTTATAAATAATGAAAGTAATGAGGAAAAAGGGCCAGAAACAAGTTGTAACACTTGTATAAAGTATGCTCAGCTTTCAGATTTTCACATAATTAAGTGAAAGAAAGCGCAAGAAGAGATCGAGGACGTGAAGAAAAAATACAATGAGCTAAGAAAAGAGCATGAAACATCATTGCGTTCGAATGAACGACAGCTGACTTTGTGGAAAAGTCGAGCGGCAAGAGCGCCCCTTGCCAGTGACGCAAGCAGAGCTGAGCTGTTTGCAAGTATCATCACAAACACGGCAAGAGTCAAATACACCGACGCGCAGAAGAACTTGCTGCAGAATGTCAATTATGTGTCAAGTAAAGCATACGACTTTATGCGAAAAGTACTCCACTTAAATTTGCCATGTCCTCGCACCTTGCACAGGTGGAGCCCAATAAAGCGGCTGGAAACTGGCCTTAACCCCGCTTTAATTGCAAATTTGAAAATCGCCGTATCCACAATGCAAAGTCGCAATAAGAGCTGCGTGCTTTTGTTCGACGAAATTGTTGGAAGGAGAGATTTGGAGTACTGCCCAAGCGTTGATCAAATCGATGGGTTTGTTGACTTGGGACATAACCACGCAATGCGTGGCTCAAAAGTTTCTCTTCTTCATGGTTAGGGGACTTTTTGAGCCATGGAACTACGTTATAAGTTTTTACTTTTCCAAAAATGCTTTGAACAGCGCAAAACTGAAGGAAATCTTATTGGAAAACATTGGTTGCCTGCAAGATTGTGGTTTTAAAGTAAAAGCAGTAGTCTCAGACCAAGGTACAGGCAATGTTTCATGCTATAAAATTCTCACTGGCACCACAAACGCATGCGCAATAATAGTAAACGGCCAAAAAATATACTTGATGTATGGTTTTGTGCATTTATTTAAAAGCATGCGCAATTTACTTTTGATGACGAAAGTAAATACACCATTCGGCACTGCAAGTTGGGAGGTACTTAGAGAGTTCCATGCAATTAACAAGGAGAGCAAGGTTAGGCTTGCCCCAAAATTAACGGACGACCACGTTAATCCTGTATTATATCAGAAAATGCGCGTGAGCATGGCTATGCAGGTGCTCAGTAACACAGTCGCGCAGGGCATAGCCACCTGCATGGAGCTGAAGAAGTTCAAAAATGTCGACAACATCGCATGCGCTGAGGCCACTAAGCGCTTCATATCGATAATTAATAATGGCTTTGACCTTTGTAATGTCACCGACAAAATATATAATAGACTTGTCAAAGTGCTCATACTCACGTGAACAAAAACTATCGGAAGCCTGGCGCCACGTCTCTCTCGGGTGTTGAGAGAGGCCAGCCGACGCAATGCGCCGCTCAATTTGCAGGCGTAGCGTGGCGCTAGAAATTACAAGGCATTGTGTCGCTGGCTTTCGCTGCGAGCACAACTAAAAACCCAACCTTATGTATGCGCTGCTAGGCCAGCGATCCTATTATACACACATACATATATATGTATATACATATGTACGCTTTTGCCAGTGCGTCTGTTTGTGATCTGCTTCAGTGGACTAGCCGAAAATAAGCAAAAACAACACAAGAGCGTTTGCATACATACATGCATACATATATTTGTATGTATGTGTATACGTCAGCATTTGTTTTCATTCTCGGACTCAGGCGAAGCGATTTTTGATATTTTACATTTTCTACTCTTTCTAACTGTTTTTTTCTATGACACTTGTAAGTAACTTTGTCATCGCAGCTACCGTATATATGTTAAAGAATGCACATAAATTCAAAAAGAGTATTTACGAGTGCATTGTGTCAAGATCTAATAATGCTTGTGTGCGTTCACGTAGGTAGAGAAAGGGTTGACATGCGTTTGTCTATATGTGGTAATGAACTGCGAATACCCTTTTTGCAGATCAGATGTGAAACCACATAAAAACGATGCATGCATGCTTACAAAGGGTATTCGCAGTTCATTACCACATATAGACAAACGCATGTCAACCCTTTCTCTACCTACGTGAACGCACACAAGCATTATTAGATCTTGACACAATGCACTCGTAAATACTCTTTTTGAATTTATGTGCATTCTTTAACATATATACGGTAGCTGCGATGACAAAGTTACTTACAAGTGTCATAGAAAAAAAAACAGTTAGAAAGAGTAGAAAATGTAAAATATCAAAAATCGCTTCGTAGCCTGAGTCCGAGAATGTGAAAACAAATGCTGACGTATACACATACATACAAATATATGTATGCATGTATGTATGCAAACGCTCTTGTGTTGTTTTTGCTTATTTTCGGCTAGGTCCACTTGAAGCAGATCACAAACAGACGCACTGGCAAAAGCGTGCATATGTATATACATATATATGTATGTGTGTATACATAGGATCGCTGGCCTAGCAGCGCATACATAAAAGGGGTGGGTTTTTTGTTGTGCTCGCAGCGAAAGCCAGCGACTCAATGCCTTGTAATTCCCTAGCGCCACGCTACGCCTGCAAATTGAGCGGCGCATTGCGTTCGGCTGGCCTCTCTCAACACCCGAGAGAGACGTGGCGCCAGGCTTCCGATTATTTTTGTTCACGTGAGTATGAGCACTTTGACAAGTCTATTATATATTTTGTCGGTGGTAATGTGCAGTCTTTAGATAGCAGTTATTCCAACAAGCAGCCGGTCACTCGCACAAATGGCAAGTTGGAAAAAATCGGCGAGTTTGCCGATTTTATTAGCAAACTGGAACCTGTGAAGAGAGCTCATTTCTCATCTATTCGTGGCCTTGCATCTACATTGCGAGCCATGATAGCTCTGTGCGGAGATCTCTTTACGGAGGCTGATGTAACATTTGTGATGTTAGGCAGGCTTAGCCAGGACCCTCTTGAGAATTATTTCGCGACCATCCGGTCGAAGTTAGGCAATAATAGTAGTCCGACTGCCCACGAGCTACATTACCTCACCGCACGTATTGCCTCAATGAAAATTCTCACGCAGGAGTACATCACAAATAAGAACTGCGAAGACGATGCCGACCTAAACCTCGATTGAAAAATCAAGTGCAAAGAATGTGAGGCGATTATGATCAAGTATGAAACCTTGCATCTCCAGTTAGAGCAATTCATTAAATTTAAAAACTTTAAAGATAATGAGTTATGTCTGAAAAATCCTAGCGATAGGTTTTTCGAGGTTTGTCAAAGCCATTTTTTAATATTTTCACACCTTTTTAAGGACAGTCAACACATGAAAAATATTAAAAAAAATAATTGTCGATACATGCATTGGTGAAATCAACAAAAAATATCCCGATTGGTTTCAGGACGATTCCCAATGCGCAGAACACAAAAGGGTTATACTAGATCACATGATTTGTGTTCTGCTGCGCAAGTCGGCAAAATGGATGCTGGAGTCAGAGATAGCGAGCGATGCAAGAAAGCGAAAAACTGACAAACATGATCAGCAAATGCAGAAGAATGCAAGTTTAAATATAACCCTATAACACATTAATCTTCTTCCTATAAATACTTATAGCGTATGGTGAATATACCTCAAGGGGAAACCAGCCGATACATGGTAAATGCGCCGCATGCAGTACCTCTTGGGTGGTGTGGAAATCTGCATTTATTAAATTATAAATAAAATAAAATATAAAATTAAGTGTTTTTGATTTATTTATTTTGGTATTTGTCATATCTAGTTATCATCTTGCTCAATTTTGCCGGCCAAAAAAGTTTTTGCAAAATGGAAAAATCGTATCGATCATACACACGAAGATAAAACATTTTAGATTTCCAGACAAAAACAGCAATGTATTATATATGAATAACAATAAAATTAATTAAAAAAAAGATAAAAAATATGTACTATTATTGCCAAAAAAACGTCATTAGAACTCAAGAAATTGTTTGATTCATCGACAGGGACCTTAACGTCGGCAACACGCCTATCTTCTTATAGAAGGCGGCGAAAACATATTTATAAAATTTCTAAATAATAACATAATCTACATTAGGTGCATTAAATGATAAACAAACCAAAAATTGGATTATTAGGTATAACTATTTATTTGCTTTTTATTTTAGTATAATATTTAACAATATTTAAAAACATGCTAGGAAATTAAATATATCCTGCGTGGTGTTTAACTGACGCCTCGCAAATATAAAAGCATCCAAAAACTTCGATTAAATATAATTTAAATTATATATAATTGAAAAATATTTAAATGTATTACTTTTCCCAAAGATTAAAAAGAAATGTAAATATAAATATAAAATAAGACATTGATGGCTTAAAACAAAAAAGCATGTGTGTATATTTGTTTACATATTGCTTTGTTTATAAGCAGATGACAAATAACCGGCACGCAGCTAGCAGGCTGCAAAATTACGTGCATGGACGCAAAGAAATAAACAAAATTGCATTGCTGCGTTGCTTTTACATTGTGTCTTTGCTAAGGCCGGTCGCCATCTTTCTCTAAACGTGCCCGCACATAAATAACAGAGCCTTAACAGCAAAGAGCAAATTGCCATGTCTATATATTACATATAGGGTGTTCACAAAGTGTAGTATCATAGCAAAAGAGGAAAAGTGTAAGCATCTCCAACAACAATTTGTACTGAGTGTAGTTTGCACTTTGTGCTAGACCCCAACCCTTGACTATAAAAATCGTGGCAAGTATTGCATAGAAATGACAGTAAAAACTTGAAAAGTGTTGCAAAAGTCGCCAAGAACACAGACGATATTTTGGTATTTTTTGGTATAATTAAGTGCTTTAGGTGTTAAATCAAATCAATTAGCTGTCATTGAGCAAAACTGAAAAAAGTAAGTAGGCTATGCTTTTAAAGGCATTTTCTATTTATTTTCTTCCAATCACTCCCTCAAACTACACTTACAATAATAGAATTAGAGATAGCAAGCTTGCAACACAATTGTGCACAATTGGGTTTTCACGATAGCAGTGTTGTATCGATACACTTGTGCAATGATACTACACTTTGTGAACACCACTATAGTCTTTGAGTTACATTTGACGAAACGCACAAATAAGTTTTAGTTTTGATCTAGAAATACACATAGCAACACATTGGACAATTGGACGCTTCCAACTGCGATATACTTTGATACCAGTTTACATAGCTGTGTTAAGGATTCTGTGTGCAAACAGTAATATATGTGGGTTTTGAATATAAATATCAGGCAGAAGGGGTAGGCGTGATATCCAAATTTGTGATGAATATCTGTGGCGGATGTCACGTCCCCCTACCAAATTTGGAAACTCTAGCGCAAAAACTGACAAAGAAATAGAGGTGGGCGGTATAAATAGGCGTGGCATCCACAATGATGCAAAATGATGCACAACTGTTACGGATGTCACTTACAATATTCCCACTAAATTTGGTGACTCTAGCACAAAAACTGGCGAAGTTACATGCATTCCGGTTTTTATTAGGGCGGTGGGCCATGTCCCGTTATTTGGGGGCTGGGCAGCCAAAGTTTTGTTGCATAACTGTTCAAGCATAAACATAATATATAAACATCTGTAACAAGGCTGCACATATGTGCTGATGTACAAACATAAAATCCTAACATAAAGTACATATGACATGAGTATTGATAAGGTTACACACATGCATTGTACTTAACGCACTAGCAGGTAGCATCTAGGCTACCTGTAAGTGCAACGCACATTTATTTATTTGGACGTAGACGTACTAACGAACAGTACCATCAAGTGGCCCAACGATACCAAGCACCAGCTTGCTAACGCGCGGACCCAAGCAAAAATGCTAACACCTCCCGCCCCACCGACCGAGAGGCACACCGCATAACGTGCGGTTACGTAGATCGCGAACATGTAGACAAATGACATAAGACTAGCTTTTTAAGAGAACCAATAGAAGTGGCACCATTTATTAAGTGAGATAAATCATTATAGTTTGAACATAAAATACGGAAAGGATTATGAATAGTATAAATAGAGTGACAGGCTTGATCGGAACTGCAAAACTAATCTGGCTGATTAATTCCGAAGAATCAATTTCACCGTTTATTAGTTTATGTAAAAAGATTACACCTAGCATTGTTCTCCGATCAGCAAGAGAAGGAAGATTTATTAGTAAAAGTCTACTGTGGTAGAAAGGTAAGTTAATGTTAGTATCCCAGTTAAGTCCCCTAAGGGCAAAGAGCAGAAATTGTTTTTGTACTGATTCTATTCTATCCTGGTGAATCCGGTATTTGGGATACCAAATACAAGATCCATATTCAAGAATAGGACGTACCAAAGACGTATAAAGAGATTTGGTTATGTAGGGATCGTTAAATTCTTTCGACCAGTGAACCCCAAGGTACTAGATGCTCGATTTGCTACTGAAGAGATATGCTTGTGAAATTTAAGTTTTGGGTCAAAAAGGATACCTAAGTCATTCATGCGATCATGCGATCGAGTGGGCTACCATCAAGAAAATATATATATTTAAAAAAGGCAGGCGTCTATAAAAGGACATTGCTTTACATTTATTGCAATTAAGATTTAACAACTTAATACGTCACCAAATTATCTAAGTCTTTTTGTAATTTTTGAGCAGACAACGTAGTAGTACCTGACATGCATAATTTTACATCGTCAGCATACATCAGAACTCGAGAATAGCCAATTAATGATGGCAGATCATTGATGAACAGTGTGAATAATAACGGTCCAAGGTGACTTCCTTGCGGAACACCGGACGGGACATGAACCATCTTTGAGACAGAACCCTTAAAACTGGCTCTTTGTGTTCTATAAATTAAATATTCCCTTATCCACCGAATGAGATTGCTAGGAAAACCTAAAAGTTGAAGTTTATGAAGTAAAAGGTAGTGATTAACTGAGTCAAACGCCTTACTAAAATCAGCGTAAATAACATCCGTTTCCATTTTATTTTAAAAACTCTATGTGAAGTAAATTCTAACTGGTCAGTGGTGGTAGATCTTTGTTTCACGATTCCATGCTGGCATGGTGATTATTATTATTACAAGGCCATATTTGGTGCACCTCGACCAGATTGATCTTTTGTGCTGGCCAGTAGGATTATGGATTCTCCTGTAGCCCTAGGCTGCGAATAAAGTTTAGAACTTTATTCCGATAGAGACTCCATATCCTGTGGGGTGGCACGATTACCTCCCAAGATGTTGTGCTCTGCGCCTGCAGAGTGCTGGGCATTCGCACAGTATGTGAGATGACGTCTCCTGGTCTGAGTTACAAAACCGACAGACGTCAGTGTCCGATAAGTTCAATTTCTTGAGGTGATATCTCAGGCGGCAATGGCCAGTGAGAAAACCCGTAAGCGTACGAATGTCATTCTTGTTTAGGTTGATAAGACGTTTGTATATATTCTTTTCTGGGATTAGGAAATTTTTGGCTTGGCGTAGCCCCAAGCTGTCGGACCAACTTTTCTTTGTTTCCCTTTCTTCCCATGTTCTGAGTATAGCTTTCCTGTGTCCCTTGGTGAGTCCACTGAATGGCTCAGGTCCTATTAGCGGCCTACCTGCTCCTTGCTTAGCTAGAGCATCGGCCAGTTCGTTACCATCATGTCCTTCATGTCCAGGAACCCATTCCACCGTTAGCGTGTTATTTTTTCCCAGAGAGTTCAATAGATGGAAACATTCTTCGACTAGCCTTGACGAGAATTGGAATGATCTCAAGGCATTTAGAGATGCCTGGCTGTCGGAGAAAATATAGATCGTAGCACCATTTGTCAGTGTAGATAACATCCGTTTGCATTTTATTTTGATAACCCTTAATAATATGTGAAGTAAATTCTAACAGGTTAGTGGTGGTAGATCTTTGTTTCACGAATCCATGCTGGCACGGTGATATTAAGGATCTACAAAAATGTTGCAATTGAGAAGTTATCAATTTCTCAAATATTTTTGGGATAGCAGACAATTTGGAGATACCCCTATAATTTGGAACGTGAGATTTGTCTCATTTTTTATGGAGCGGTATAATAAATGATTCTTTCCAGATGTTTGGAAATTAACATTGCTCAACAGACAAACTAAACAATTTGTGCAAAGGCTTTAAAAGACCGTTAGCGCAGTACTTAAGCACACAGCTTGGTACGCCGTCAGGTCCTGGGGAAAATATTGGCTTAATACCTTGTAGATCACGTAGTAATGAACACTCCGTGATTCTTGCAATTGGAGCTATCAAACCGATACGGATAAGGCAGATCAACCTGAATATCAATTGAGCTATATGTTGTTTGAAAAAATTCTGCAAACAAATCGGCAATTACCTGATCTGAGTTGGCCGACTTGTAGGATGAGTAATGAGCAGAAGAGCCAGATTTTCTGAAACTCTTATAAAGCTTACACTTTCGATTTTTAAGGGCTGTCAACTCTCGTGTAAACCACGCAGGTTTGTTTTTCCTACTTGGCTTACCATAAGGGACACACATGTCGAATAAATTGTATAAGGTGCTATAAACCATAGAGAGACGACCAGTCAACAAGTGCCAAGAGCCGGGTTAGTTTTACAAAATCGGTTTTCCGAAATTGACGTACCCGTCCTAATGGTTCACTACACTGACTTACAGCACATGCAGGCAAAGTTATCACCACCTCCAGCGTCGGGTGGTATAAGTTTCAGGAGTGGATATGGGAAGTGTTCTTGACACAGAGATAGTGGATGGATCCAAAACAAAAACCAAATCAAGCATTCTACCAAGAGAATTTGATATACCATTGATCTGACTCAATGATATCTCAAATAAACCAACCAGAAAATCAGTCTGCACCATGGGGGTCAACACGCTTGAGTCCTGACTTGAATTCCAAGCAGCTTCAGCAATATTAAAATCACCAAGAACTACAAAAATATCACGATCAGAGAGCATAGAAGAAATGGAAAGTAATGCTGACAAATGTGCATTGTACACAGAGTTGTCAGATAAAGGTGGTATATAAGAACAGGAAATATAAATACCAACACCATTAATATTTAGCTTCACAGCAACAAATTCGATATCTATAGAATCACTTAATATTACTGCCTCAGAGGGAAAGTCAACATCAACAGCAATAAGCACCCCACCGCCACGACGCAGTGGGCGGTCCTTTCTTAGCCACGTTTCCGTGAAGGCAACGACATGAAAGGAAAAAGATTGGCTATTAAGATACAAAGTACTAAGTTTACTACAAAGTCCTCTAACATTCTGATAGCCCAGTGAGAAGGAGGTGGTTAGTTTTTTGAACTATCAGAAGAGCTAGGCCCAACCACCAAAGATGGTAATACAATCGGAGGCCGATTTTTCTTTTTATTTTTATTTTCAGTATATTCTTTTACTATTATGTGCTCTGGCCAGAATTTTTTATTGCATATAGCATTAAAATCTTGGATTGCAGCACTTATTTTAAGCGACGAGATATCCCGGTCATATGCAAATTTGAATTTTTCCACCGAAACTGTAGCTTTTGATTTGGCCTGAATGTAGACCTTTACATCATCTGATGTCAAACCAGGGGGGAGCCGTGAAACAAATATATATTTTTTTGGTGGAACACCTACAATTTTATTAAGTATATTCTGAACAGAGCCCTCTATAGGATCCACTGTTTGAGGTATGTGACCATTTGTTTCATTTCGTAGGTCAAACACGTCAACGCAACCGACCTCCGAAGGAGCCATTGAGCACACACCCTCGACAGAACCCGCTATAGGAGCAACAGGTAGAAATGTACTTATATTAGGGATGTTTGGCTCATTTAGAACCAACGGGCCAGGATCTGATGTTGCCACATCCATAGGGCTGATGGAATTATCATACATGTTCATGGGGCTTTTGCAATTTTTGTTTTTACATTTACTTTATTTATCTTACGACTTTTTTTATGTTCTTCCGTTAAGGGAGATTTTGGAGACAGACTCACAAATGGGTTCTTACGTTTTGGTGATTCCGAATTCAAGATTACATTATTCTTGAATTGGTGATCCAAAACAGAGAGCAGCTCTTGCGCTTTAGTAAATAATACTAGCAGCTCTTTAAAACCAACTTGCATTTGACTCATAAAATTATAAATATTTTTCTTCAACTCTTTGCATGACCAGCAGGGCCACTCAAGATTTGAATTGTTCATATTTTCCTTAGAACGGACATGAATGTTTGCACATTTTTCGTGTGCAGAAGCCCCACATATCCAACTGCAAACAAAATCTGCATTTGGGTTGTCGCCACGGACTTTGCACTGCTTTGCACAACAGACCACAGACATAATTTAATTATCAAATGTAATAAAAAGCAGGGGAGAGAAAAATTATATTGATTAAAAAAAAAATAGATTTAAACGAATAATACTGACACAAAAATAAGTGTATTAGGAACTTAAGAATGAAAATGGGTCCACTCTAAAGGCAAAACAAAAAAAGCTCACAAGCAAAAAATACTCACAATCAAAACAATAAGAACGACGCGAGCGCGAATACCGACAGCAACGACAACGGAGTATAATTACAACGCGACGAACAGAACACACAAAAAGAGCGCGTGAGAGCAATCGAAAAGGAAAACGAACGGTTCTTTGGTACTCTCAGAGCGAGCACCGAAACTTTAAAGTAAGAAAGCGACAACACACAAAAACAAATTGAGTGCAAGCAAACGAATGAGCGGTAAGCTGCGAATGCAATTTGGTTTTGTTATTGAGCGCTTACCAAAAAAAATGCAAATAAGTTATTAAACTTAATGTCCACTTTGTGTTTTACACCCCGATAACGCACAAAGCCGCAAAAGCTATTTATTTGCACAAAGCGCGGGTTTTAAAAAGTTACTATGTAAAACGCAAAAAAATCGAAAAAGGCGAGGCGCAAAAAAAAACACGTCCGTTGCTGCTGAGAAGCGAGTCGTGTGTTTGTAATCTTTAAATAGCCACGCTGAACCTTACACCCTCACCGATAGGATAAGAATAATTTAAGACCAACGCTAAGCCTTACAACCTCAGCAATAGATAAGTTAGATTTAAGGGATGAATTTATACATGAGTTAAGGTATAAAAATCCTGGTTCAAGAAAAATAAAGTAAGTACTAATCAACATCTCAGAACTCAACATTCAAACATTTGATCCTTCGAGCCGGATACAACTCTACCAACGTTTTTGCAAAAGTGTAAAGTGATAAAAAAAATAATAATTATAAATCAATTTAACTTTGGTTTTCCAATACAGCTGTGAGTAGAGGCACAGTGCGATCAACTAGGCGATCAAAAGAAAAACACCTCCAACGGGTAAAACCAAAGTATAAATTAAATAAAAAAAGATTATCCAAATACACCAAATATGCCGTCGAAAGATCTAAAATTGCTAAAAAAGCAGTTTCAGATTTATGAGAGCAGAGTTTACTGCCAATCATGCAAATTGGGCATCTTTGAACATCAGTACTTTACTGAAAAAATATACGATGTCATAATGGAAAACATAAGGACCTACAAAAAATCTCTGATGAAGGTCGAAGTTACTGACCAAACCATCGGCGGAAAATCAGCATCAAGCAAAAACATGGACGAACAACCGGAAACATCCAAGACAAGACATTCTTAGGAAGAAATGTTCTCACAAAGAAGTCAAAGCCCAATGGTTGTGATGGTAGAGCTTGTAGACAAAAGAGCTCTTAAAGTAAAGCAGCACATTAAAGAAGTGTATGCCAACCTAGAGCGGAACCGGGAGGAAATTTATGTTTACAAAGAAAAGCTAAATTTCCTATGGAACAAAGTCCAGTCGACGCTTACAGATTTGGAAGCAAAATATGAAAAGTTTGCCTTCGAAGTCGACGAGATCGACGAACTCGAATGCAATGTCAACCTAATCACGAAAAAACTAAACAGAAGATTAAATGACTTGCACATAACTAAAGAAGACGTTCCAGAGCTACCTAAAGTGGATCTTCCTCATTTTAATGGAAATCCTAAAGAGTGGCCAACGTTCTTCGAATTGTTCTCGGAGGTAATTCACAACAGGAAGGATATCAGCAACACAAGGAAACTGAACTATCTAAAATCATGCCTCAAAGGAGAAGCAAAAATGGTTGTCAGCCATTTATTAATAGGATCAGCAGCTAGCTACAACGCAGCGTGGGAGCTAATATGCAAGCGCTACGAAAATACGCGCAAAATATTTGCTAACTGCGTAAATCAGCTGCTGGACTTGGAACTGCTGAAGAACAATGATGAAGGTAGTATCCGAACATTTTTGGACACAGAGTGCGTCTACATCATTAAAGGAAAAGGCCAAATTTCAAGTGATGCTGATGTTTTGTTTGCACAGATGCTGCTGCGACGATTTTCTCCGGAAGTCCTTCTACTCTACGAGCAGCATGTAAAGAAGGCAAGAGAAATCCAGTCCTTGGACAATGTGCTAGAGTTTATTGAGCAACTATACAACTCAATAGACTCAGTACAAAAAAGTGTCGTCCATACAATTATAGAAGCAAAGGAAACGAGCTACAAAAAATGCCGTTTTTGCCATCTGGATGGCCACGAAATAACTAGATACCGGAAGTTTAGAGCAGAGGAGGCTCGCAAAAAACGCAAATCTCGGAAGAAGCTGCACACCAACTGAAACTTCGACGAACAAAAAGAAATGTTGAAGTTCAAGGAGTATCACAATCCGTCGAAGTCCTGAAAAACAGCGTTTGCTTAACAATAAAGCCGAGGTTTTCAAGCAAATTCATAACCACAACGCAGGCACTTGTGTTGCCAAAGCTTCAGAGAGCTCTGTCGAGCAAGAAAATCGAAATGAATATCAAAAAGGATTGGATAGGCTGCGAGCTAGCAGATCCACATTTCAACGAACCCAGCCTAATTGATGTTGTCATTGGCGTTGATTTTCTTCCCCTAATAATGCTTGGAAATGTAAAGAAAATTAACAAAACTCTGGGTCAAAATACTGAGCTTGGATGGATTGTTTCTGGCAACATAGCGAGATCACCAAGCAACAAGGTAGTCAGCGCAGCAACAACAAACGTAGCTGGAAAGATGGCAGACCCTGAAAACCAACAGCAGACGCAGGGCAAGCCAGCGCCGCCACCAAAGGAACTTATTGCCACCAAAGTTACAGGCACCGTCAAATGGTTCAACGTTAAGAGCGCATACGGCTTTATCAATCGCAACGACACCAAAGAGGATGTTTTTGTGCACCAGAGTGCCATAACACGCAACAATCCTAACAAAACGGTGCGCTCGGTGGGCGATGGGGAGCTTGTTGAGTTTGATGTCGTTGTTGGTAAGATGGGCAACGAAGCGGCCAATGTGACCGGACTGTCCGGCAAGCCAGTACGCGGCAGTCAATATGCCGCTGAAAAGCGTCGCAACTTCCGATATTGGATGAAGAAAAAAGGCCGCATGCAATAGGGCGATGAGGGTTATGATATAGTATCACCCCAGCAGCAGAAGCAACAGAAGCAGAAGCTATATGGACAGCAGATGCAGTCGGATCCACGCCAGCCTCGTCAGAATTATCGTCGCGTACCCGGTGGTGGCGGCCCTGGTGGTCCACGCGGTAGTGCCCCACGTAGTGGTCCAGGCGGTCCACCCGGTGGACCTGGACATCGTCGCTTCAACAACTACAATCCATATCGTCAGAATCGCAAACCAAATGGCCCTGGCGGTGGTATGGATCAACCACAACAGAATGGCGCTCAAGAGCTGCAAAATACAACAACAGGAAGCACCGCATAGAGAAAAACAAATACACAATTCACTTTATTCCGCCGGCAAGCCCCTACATGGGATTAATTTAGGAAGCTGAAGTGAAGTCGGTGAAGCATCATCTAAAGCGGGTCATCGGCGAAAACAGCTTTACATTCGAGGATTTTACAACACTGCTTTGCCAAATTAAAGCTGTGTTGAACTCACGCCCCTTAATCACCTTAAATAGTGACACGAATGGGGACGTCATTTTGACACCAGGTCATTTTATTGTGGGAAAACCACTCATTGGAGCTCCAGAACACTTTGATGACATCGGCAAATTGGATCTTTAAAATTCTGGAGGAAATGGAAAGATGAAACTCAGCGTCACAGCAGGATTAATAATAATTATACTAGTTTTATATTCCTGTATAAAAGAAAAAACCAAAGACAGCAATTACGTGCCGTCACATTTTCTGGCCCCGGTAGAATGTTCAAGCATGAACATAATATATTAACATCCGTAAACAAGGCTGCACATATGTGCTGATGTACAAACATAAAATCCTAACATAAAGTACATATGACATGAGTATTGATAAGGTTACACACATGCATTGTACTTAACGCACTAGCAGGTAGCAGCTTGGCTACCTGTCAGTGCAATGCACATGTTTGTAATCTTTATATAGCCACGCTGAAGCTTACACACTCAGCGATAGGATAAGAATAATTGAAGACCAACGCTGAGCCTTACAACCTAAGCAATAGATAAGTTAGATTTAAGGGATGAATTTATACATGAGTTAAGGTATAAAAACCCTGGCTCAAGAAAAATAAAGTAAGTACTAATCAACATCTCAGAACTCAACATTCAAACATAACTGTATCTACCCTTCTACCGAATTTGGTGGCTATAGCTTCAAAACTGTAAAAGATACAGCCATTTTTGTTTATAATTGGAGGGGAGCTGGGTGCGGAAGAGGTGGGCGTTTCATCCAAACTTTTGAAGCAGTTTTTTTTGCCACCGGCTATCTTGCTCCCAAATTTGGTGACTCTAGCTGCTAAAATGTGGGATATATATGTGTTTTATCGATTTGCACATCGAGGAGTATCGACTTGTTATCGATTTCCCAAGCCCCCTGATGTCGTGGAGCCCTAAATTTAACACTTTATCTGACGAAGTCATGTACCAAGATATTTGCAAAGTTGCAAGGCTCTAGCTTCAAGGTCGTCGAAAAAAGTTGCGTTCATACGGACAGACGGACGGACAGACGGACAGACACCATGACGGACATTGCACAAACTCAATATACTATGATACCTTTGGTATCAAAGTATAGAAATCTAACTTTGACTAAGCGTAAAACATTAATACCCCGATTCCATTAATCAGAATTTGTCATTAACAGCAAGTCGGGAATGTAGGCGATTCCACTACACAACCAATTGGATTCAGCATATTTCTTAAACAGGGTCTGGGACGTTTGCATGGATTTTTATTTTTACACATGCTTGTCAGCTGTATTACTCAAAATGGCACTGCGTGAACCAATATCGATTAACAATTTGTTGATATCGCTTCTGTTAAAGTGCTCTGTAACGTTAACATTAACATTTTTCCAGTTGGTAGCCTTTTTTCCCAGTTGATCCGTTTTCTACCAACTGATCCGTTTTCTACCAACTGGGAAAAAAGGCTACCAACGGGGAAAATTTAAACAAGATTCCCATTCTAAAAACTAGATTCAAACTCAATATATGCAGAATATCCGAGTTGCAATTGCATACATGCATTTTGCTTGCAGTGGAATCGGGGTATAAGAGCACTGCCTAAAAACTTTTAAAATTTGTTTTTACAATCATTGGAATGTTTTTTATTAGAAACAAACAAAAAACTTCGTATCAGCAAAAAAAAACCAGTAAAAAGGCTCTCTAAAAGGCTCAAATTTTTTCAAATGTTCATTATTTTACCAAAAGTTTAAAACCTCGTTTTCACAATTTTGAAATTCAAGAATTTTTTGTTATGGATCACATGTGTATATCGAAGACCAAAAGTGTTATCGAAAATTTGAAGCAAACTTGATCTGCCTATGGTATAGGAGAGTTTAAGTTTTAAGTTTGAAGTCTCTAGCTCTTATAGTCTCTGAGATCGGCGCGTTCATACAGACAGACGGACAGACGGACAGACAGACAGACGGACAGACAGACATGGCTAGATTGACTCGGCTGTTGATGCTGATCTAGAATATATATACTTTATAGGGTCGGAGATGCTTCCTTCTGTCTGTTACATACATTTGCACAAAACCATTATACCCTTATTTACCCATTTTATGGGTTAAGGGTATAAAAATATTAATTAATGCCAAAATTTCGGGGTTTTTACCCATAGTGCAATGCTTCATCTGACAAACGCGATACTAAAAGTTTAAATTTTTCTACGTTTGTCAACAAAGCATCGTCGACTTTGGAAAAAGCACATGAAATTTTTGTACTCCAAATGCACTATAGGTCGTTTGCCCACTTTTTGTGGCCAAAACCCATTTTTTCAAATTTCATAAAACTCCAATTTGAATATCGCATCTGATTAACAGAAGACCAATCTACAATGTGACGTTTCAGAAATTCCGCTAGAGGGCTTTACCGCGGAGTTAACAGCTGTTAAATCAGCAGTTTCAAACGCTGTTGTCGCGTTAAGAAAATGTTAAGTTTTGTTAGCTCTCGAAAATTGCAAATATTTTAATTTCTGAAGCGTTTTAAGCAAAGTTTTGATATGAATTAAAAGAAGTATGGTTTGTACTATCTTTTTGTACTTTGTACTTTGTAGAAATCGGTCGTGATGTCCCCATAGTTCTGTGTTAAAGTAAGTTATCTAATTTGTAAAAAAATTACTAAGCAACCAATTTTTAAGTAGACTTATAAAGTAAGTCGATCCGAGTCGATCGTTGAAACCTTTTGCAACTTGAAGAGTATTGAATTCTTGTTCAAATGAATGTTGTCTCAATATCCACATTTACCCACAAATTGAGATATTTCCATTTTTAGGACATAACCTCTAACTCACAAATTTTGATTTGTTTGCTACGTGGCGAGCCGTGGCTGCTGAAGATCATAATTTATCGTTTCAATCTATAATATATGTGTTATAAATATCCAAAGTTGCATTCAATTTCGTTGAAAAACAAAGTCGAACAATTTGGACCGAACAACTATGGGATATAGTCATCCGATTTTGACGAAATTTTCATTATTGTGTCAAAACCGTATAAATAAGCTTTTCCCAAACTTTCATGCGAATTCATTAATAAATAAAAAGTTTGCCCCTATTGTTCCTATGGCACCTATAAGATATAGTTGTCCGATCCGAACGATTTTTATAGACAATACATTTATGGATAAGAAATGACGATTTGTAAAGTTTCATGTCCGTATCTTTGAAAATAAGCGAGTTATTAATTTTGGCCACAAAAAGTAGTCAAACGACCTATAGTGGAATGTTTGCCACTAAATTTCGGCAATGTCAGCACTAACCTAAATTAATTTTTAATGACATAATGCCAGCTGTGTGAGCTTGGCTACTGTGGCTTTTCTAGTACCTGGTTATTGGACTCAGACATATTTAAGCTGACGAAAAACTTCTTTTAAAAACGCACACAAAAGCTGTAGAATGTGGGGTGCGGTGGTTTAAAGAAGCAAGAGAGAGAATCTGGCGCGAGCCCTCGCAGAAAAACGAACATATGTATTAATTATACAGATATCAAACCGAGCTTGACCCGCATGCAAAAGATGAAAAAGACAAGTGAGAAAGTTTGGCGCGAGCTCACGGACACACAAACTAATGTAATAAACCGATGCAAGCATAAAGCAAAAAAAGGTTAACGAACGCACACATGATCAGATGTTCATGTATGTACGATGGAGGTATATTTGTACGTAGGGGTTAAGTTGAGAGAGCGAAAACCTAACTGAACTGCGACACTTTTCAATTGCACAAACACACGAATAATAGAAAATGCAATAAAACTTCCACCGTTTGTACTTTTATTTATTTTTTATTAAATATATGTTGCTGTTTTGTATTTAAATTTTAGTAATAGTTAGTGCACGAATATAAATATGTATGTAAAGTATGTATGCTAGACAAATTTTGCCGAAATTTTGTATGTATGTACGTATATGTGAAAACTTTTACTTTTTATTTATTAACATAAATATGTTCTTTTGGCCAACGAGTAATAAGGAAATACAAGGTGTGAGAAATTAAGCTGTTTCCTATATGTATAAACGTATGTACATACACGAGCACATCACCAATATATATCACCAATTGTTTAATATTTTTGTCGACTGCAGCGACACAACAAAATTTATTGTTAGTGCTCAAATTTTTGCACAGAATAACTGAAGACATTCTATAGAAAGTGATCTCCTGCATTGACTGTCCTTTTGCACTTTAAATTTGGCAGCGTCCGAAATTGCGAAAGTCCAAAGGGCAAGTCCAGAAAATCCAAAATCCAAATTCCAAAATCAACGAGATTTGTGTTTTAAATATCACACGCGAAGCTTTAGCCGCCACCGCGAAACAAAGTACATAAAAAAAAACTGATGTACCTGCTTGGGACAATGAAAAATTGTAAATTTAAAATATATAAACAAGTAAAAAGGCTTTAGTCGAGAAATCCCGACTGGGACATACCCTTAACTCCATATGTAACCCGTACAGTCATATGCTTGTATTAACCCAGTAACCAATATGATCGAACTTCAAACTGCGAAATCTCAAGAGTTTCTAAACCGAATTTGATTAAATGTTCATTATTTTATTCATGGTTTCGAACCTTATTTTCACAATTTTGAAATTCTAGCTTATTTTGTTCATACAGACGGACAGACATACGGACAGACATATGGACAGACAGACATGGCTAGATTGAATCGGCTGTTGATGCTGATCAAGAATATATATACTTTATGGGGTCGGAGATGCTTCCTTCTGTCTGTTACATACATTTGCACAAAACCATTATACCCTTATTTACCCATTTTATGGGTTAAGGGTATAAAAATATTAATTAATGCCAAAATTTCGGGGTTTTTACCCATAGTGCAATGCTTCATCTGACAAACGCGATACTAAAAGTTTAAGTTTTTCTACGTTTGTCAACAAAGCATCGTCGACTTTGGAAAAAGCACATGAAATTTTTGTACTCCAAATGCACTATAGGTCGTTTGCCCACTTTTTGTGGCCAAAACCCATTTTTTCAAATTTCATAAAACTCCAATTTGAATATCGCATCTGATTAACAGAAGACCAATCTACAACGTGACGTTTCAGAAATTCCGCTAGAGGGCTTTACCGCGGAGTTAACAGCTGTTAAATCAGCAGTTTCAAACGCTGTTGTCGCGTTAAGAAAATGTTAAGTTTTGTTAGCTCTCGAAAATTGCAAATATTTTAATTTCTGAAGCGTTTTAAGCAAAGTTTTGATATGAATTAAAAGAAGTATGGTTTGTACTATCTTTTTGTACTTTGTACTTTGTAGAAATCGGTCGTGATGTCCCCATAGTTCTGTGTTAAAGTAAGTTATCTAATTTGTAAAAAAATTACTAAGCAACCAATTTTTAAGTAGACTTATAAAGTAAGTCGATCCGAGTCGATCGTTGAAACCTTTTGCAACTTGAAGAGTATTGAATTCTTGTTCAAATGAATGTTGTCTCAATATCCACATTTACCCACAAATTGAGATATTTCCATTTTTAGGACATAACCTCTAACTCACAAATTTTGATTTGTTTGCTACGTGGCGAGCCGTGGCTGCTGAAGATCATAATTTATCGTTTCAATCTATAATATATGTGTTATAAATATCCAAAGTTGCATTCAATTTCGTTGAAAAACAAAGTCGAACAATTTGGACCGATGTTTTCTAGGCAACTATGGGAGATAGTCATCCGATTTTGACGAAATTTTCATTATTGTGTCAAAACCGTATAAATAAGCTTTTCCCAAACTTTCATGCGAATTCATTAATAAATAAAAAGTTTGCCCCTATTGTTCCTATGGCACCTATAAGATATAGTTGTCCGATCCGAACGATTTTTATAGACAATACATTTATGGATAAGAAATGACGATTTGTAAAGTTTCATGTCCGTATCTTTGAAAATAAGCGAGTTATTAATTTTGGCCACAAAAAGTAGTCAAACGACCTATAGTGGAATGTTTGCCACTAAATTTCGGCAATGTCAGCACTAACCTAAATAAATTTTTAATGACATAATGCCAGCTGTGTGAGCTTGGCTACTGTGGCTTTTCTAGTACCTGGTTATTGGACTCAGACATATTTAAGCTGACGAAAAACTTCTTTTAAAAACGCACACAAAAGCTGTAGAATGTGGGGTGCGGTGGTTTAAAGAAGCAAGAGAGAGAATCTGGCGCGAGCCCTCGCAGAAAAACGAACATATGTATTAATTATACAGATATCAAACCGAGCTTGACCCGCATGCAAAAGATGAAAAAGACAAGTGAGAAAGTTTGGCGCGAGCTCACGGACACACAAACTAATGTAATAAACCGATGCAAGCATAAAGCAAAAAAAGGTTAACGAACGCACACATGATCAGATGTTCATGTATGTACGATGGAGGTATATTTGTACGTAGGGGTTAAGTTGAGAGAGCGAAAACCTAACTGAACTGCGACACTTTTCAATTGCACAAACACACGAATAATAGAAAATGCAATAAAACTTCCACCGTTTGTACTTTTATTTATTTTTTATTAAATATATGTTGCTGTTTTGTATTTAAATTTTAGTAATAGTTAGTGCACGAATATAAATATGTATGTAAAGTATGTATGCTAGACAAATTTTGCCGAAATTTTGTATGTATGTACGTATATGTGAAAACTTTTACTTTTTATTTATTAACATAAATATGTTCTTTTGGCCAACGAGTAATAAGGAAATACAAGGTGTGAGAAATTAAGCTGTTTCCTATATGTATAAACGTATGTACATACACGAGCACATCACCAATATATATCACCAATTGTTTAATATTTTTGTCGACTGCAGCGACACAACAAAATTTATTGTTAGTGCTCAAATTTTTGCACAGAATAACTGAAGACATTCTATAGAAAGTGATCTCCTGCATTGACTGTCCTTTTGCACTTTAAATTTGGCAGCGTCCGAAATTGCGAAAGTCCAAAGGGCAAGTCCAGAAAATCCAAAATCCAAATTCCAAAATCAACGAGATTTGTGTTTTAAATATCACACGCGAAGCTTTAGCCGCCACCGCGAAACAAAGTACATAAAAAAAACTGATGTACCTGCTTGGGACAATGAAAAATTGTAAATTTAAAATATATAAACAAGTAAAAAGGCTTTAGTCGAGAAATCCCGACTGGGACATACCCTTAACTCCATATGTAACCCGTACAGTCATATGCTTGTATTAACCCAGTAACCAATATGATCGAACTTCAAACTGCGAAATCTCAAGAGTTTCTAAACCGAATTTGATTAAATGTTCATTATTTTATTCATGGTTTCGAACCTTATTTTCACAATTTTGAAATTCTAGCTTATTTTGTTCATACAGACGGACAGACATACGGACAGACATATGGACAGACAGACATGGCTAGATTGAATCGGCTGTTGATGCTGATCAAGAATATATATACTTTATGGGATCGGAGATGCTTCCTTCTGTCTGTTACATACATTTGCACAAAACCATTATACCCTTATTTACCAATTAAATGGATAAAGGGTATAAAAAGAGATACCTTCTTAAGTCTCTTAGGCCGTCAGCCGTCAGGTGCTACAAGGATGATCACGCAGTGTTTAGTGCTGGTATCTAAGCTGCGTGTCGTATCTGTAGTGCACTGGCGAAAGTGCGACTATACTCTCCTCGTGAGGGCGGCTGGAAACAGGCTCTTGGTTAGGTCATGTCTCTGCCAATGAGTGCTGGCTAATCGTAGTCGGGCGAGAGAAGACAACTCTAAAAATCACCTAAAGCCAAGGTGAAACAGCATATGCCGATGGTTGCGTGGCCGAGGGGAATCTCGGTCGCTAGTATGTGGACTCAGGGGGAACAGCCGACGCACCCACGATGAGAGACGCGCTGCGGGTATCTTAACCCAGAACTTGTCTGGCGCAGACACATCGCCAGAAGGCTCGCAGCTGGTGGAGTGGGAAAGATCCATTCTGCCCAATTTTCAGCCAGCTCCAGCGAAGGAGTCAGCTGCCGTCATGCGGACTGTGGTTGTTACATTTGTGCTTACTGTTCGAGTGCTGGTTTCAGACTGTTTATTAAAGAGATCCACGCATTGTAGGAGTGGTCTCAGGGTTGCCATATCTTAAGGAACTAGTGTTAACAATGTCATGGTATAATAAGTAACAAGGTGGTTGTATTAATTTGCTTATACATGACACATCTCCCCCTTTAATTAGGAACGATGCGATTGTTTTTGTTTTCTAAAATCTATTGGCTTAAAACGATCGACATCTTGGCGAACCCGTGTGCTTTGGCGTACTGGTATGCCGGACGAACGACGTGCTGGCTGTATCTGCGTCGGTTGCTGTATAGGCGCTGTTGATCTCTCTGAAGAGACAGTAACATCGACAGGATCGTGATGCTGGACAGTTGGTGTAGCTGGCGGCTGGTCTTGTCGTTGTGGTGCTTGACTGGAGTCTGGCTGTTCAGGTATCCACCAAAGTGCTTGAGGATTATCAGGTGCGTTGTTTGCTGAGAACTTTGGTTTGAGCTGGTTGAAATGGCGCTTGAAATAACCATTTGATGTACGGACGATGTAAAGCATGTTTCCGACTGGACGGTCGATTATGCCTTCAACCCACTTTTTCCCTTGAATAATTTCGAGCGTAGACCGTTTGATTTGCTACATATTTGGTGACTGGCTGCTTAGCTTTTGTAGGTTGCTCGAAAAGTTGACTTAATATGGTGCGGACTGGTCGACCATGGATAAGCTCGGCAGGAGTTTTCCCTTGGGCATTTGGAGTAAACCTGTAGGAAGCAAGATATTTAGTAACAGCTGTTTGAACTGGTATACCGTCTTCGATGTTCTTCTTGACTGCTACTTTAAACGTTTGTACAAAACGCTCTGCTAAGCCGTTGGATGCGGGGTGGAACGGTGCTGTGGTGATATGCTTTATACCGTGTATTTTGCAGAATTCTTCAAAGGCGTCGGCTGTAAGCTGTGGACCGTTGTCACTCACAAGAGTTTTTGGATATCCTTCAATTGCGAAAATTGAGGACAGTGCTGCGATTGTGTTGGCGGTGGTTGTCGACGACATTTGGACGACAAATGGAAATTGTGAGAAGGCGTCTACACAAATAAGCCACATTGCGTTGAAGATTGGGCCTGCGAAATCGATATGGATTCGCCCCATGCTGTTGTAGCTGCTGGCCAACTTTGGTACTCTCTTGGTGGTGCAGAGTTGTTGCACTTGCAGATAGCGCATGATTGTGCAAGCTGTTTGATGTCTTCGTCTATGGTAGGCCACCAAACGTGTTGTCTAGCTAACTGCTTCATTCGAACTATGCCCCAATGTCCTTCATGTAAAAGTTTCAGGATATGGGCACGTAGACTGGCTGGTATTACTATACGAATTGTGTCCGTATGTAGGCAAAGCAACTGTTTGTTGATTGTAAGGGCTAACTTCCGGTTGAAGTACGGCAATAAGGCTTTATTGTCATGCTGAATCTTTTCTGGCCATCCTACAGAGACATACTGCAGGACTTGCTTAAGAATTTTATCTTTAGCTACGTGGTTGCTTATTACATCAGGATTAATCGGCGTTGACAATTCAGTTACAGTGTGGCAAGCTTCCTCTTCCCTGTCGAAGTCTGGATCTGTACCCACTGGCAGGCGTGAAAGTGCATCTGCGTTACCATGAGCAGATGTGGAACGGTACTGAATTTCAAAATTGTAGGCCATTAGAATAATATCCCATCCTCGTCGCCAATTGTTACATTTGTGCTTACTGTTCGAGTGCTGGTTTCAGACTGTTTATTAAAGAGATCCACGCATTGTAGGAGTGGTCTCAGGGTTGCCATATCTTAAGGAACTAGTGTTAACAATGTCATGGTATAATAAGTAACAAGGTGGTTGTATTAATTTGCTTATACATGACAGTGGTGACAAATGGAGGTCCACCGTCCGTATGCTAAGATGCCGGCTGGCATCAAGGATGCGTGATGAAAAGACTGTCGAGCACCTTAGTCCGGCACCTTACAGTACGGCTTTAAAATCGGGGCTGTCAATGTGTACAGCGCGGACAAGGCAAATGGGTCGGTCGTGCAAGAGTCAGATCTGGAGATCGACCACGACGAGGATATGCCCCCAAACCTGAAGCAGAATCGCTCCTAGACGAGGAGGAACTGCTGGGCTACGCCTCCGAAACATCGGAGCTAGCTCGTAATCTCTCCCGACTAAGCCACAGTGGGGGAGATTTTAAGGTCGAAGACGAAGTAGACGCCGACATCACTGTGGTGGAAAAAGATTTGAAGGATGTCCTTAAGACTTCTTTAAATAAATCTTCACCACAGTAAGGCAGCATCTGCTGCTCTTCTAATGTCTGAAGAGCGGCACAGTGGATATAGCCTTTATAGAGGAACTCTGTGTGTGTGGTGGCAGGGTTTCTGGATTGAGGACGCAAGAACATAGCTACTAGAAGCTGGTACTGAAGGTAGATATAGAGCCTGCATGCTTGCAAAAAGACATTAAAATATATTCTTGCTCCCAAAATATCAGACTCTAGGGTTCATTAAGAACGCAAACGGTGGGTGGACATCATCCAGTGAAGAATCACTGACCCTACTCCTGGAAACACATTTTCCGGGGGAAACAGATCACCATGACCTTGTGATCTGCACTTTAGCGGGGAGACACAGAAGCTATTGTTACTGCTCAACGATAGGAATATCCATTGGGCAATCAAGAGGGGACGGATAATATCATTTCTGCTCGATTACAATCCGCGGGGAAAACGGCCAATAACTGGCTAAAAGATATATTCTCCAAGATTTTTAAAAGTGGTACAATGCCAGGGCCATGGGAGGTTGCAAAGTGTTAGCCTATGCAGATGATGTTGCTATCGCCTTTTCAGGCAAATTCCTGCAGACGTTATGTGACCGAATGACGGAATCTCTTGCAAGGCTTTCCAGCTGGGTGGAAAGATCTGGGTTAGTAGTTAATCCTGCAAAGACGGAACTGGTTTTGTTTATGAGGAAATACAAAATTCCGTCTCTACAGCCTCCAATTCTTAATGTGGTTGAATTGTCCTTTAGTGACTCAGCAAATACCTAGGTCTAATTCTAGACAAGAAATTAGACTATAACCTTAATACTGAGGAGCGTATAAAAAAGGCAAATGTCGCCTTATACGCCTGTAGGAAGTCAATCGGACTTAAGTGGGGCATGACTCAACATTCTATTCTATGGAGTGTCTGTCTGGTGGCCTGCACTTGACAAGAGAACAGTCACCAAAAAACCAAAAAAGGGTGCAGCGTACTGCTGCACTCTGCATTACAGGAGCTTTACGTACGACCCCGGGTAACGCTCTCGACGCCATACTGCATTTCAGGCATTTCCTACCAGTCGAAATGATGGGGCGGAAAATAGCAACTACGACAGCGCTTCAAATGAGGAAAGCCAAACAGGGGATAGGCCAGGGTTTTGGGTACTCAATTATCTTGAAAGACAATCTACTCATACCAGATAACACGGATTATCAGATCCCACAGGTGTACTTAGACACTCCCGATACCACCCTAATTCCAACCAGAGAGAACTGGGAAGAGGCCGCAAGACCTGCGGAAGCTGTAGAAATCTTTACAGACGGCGTAGAGCTGGACAGTAGAGTAGGAGGCATTTTCTGTGCCATGCTTAACCTACGCAAGGCATTTCGACTCCTTGACCACTGTAGCGTCTTCCTGGCTGAAGTGCCAGCAATTCAGAATTCGCTAAGTTGCTTTCCACATAGGTGCAATGTCAGTAAAAGCAAATCAGCGATCAGATCGCTGGAGTCGAACACATCGAACTCTAAGGCTGTTCATAACTGTCGCAAAACTATGCGAGATGGCAGGGTAGTTTAACATATGCCTAGTTTGGGTCCCAGGACATAGAGACATAGAAGGCAACTGCATGATTAATTGGCCAGATTAGGAACTACCATGGAACTCCTTCCAGATAAAGTATACCTATGGCATCTTGTTAACTCAGCTTAAGAAATTTCATCGAGACAGAGGCCATTAGAGTATGGCAGGCCTCCACTCACAACTCGCGTATTACTCGTCAAGCCTGGCCAACCAGATTCCGGAAAAGATCAAATGAGCTCTGCCTTCTTAGCCGGAACAAGTGCTCTATCGTTACCAGAGTAATGACTGGGCACAGGCCTGTGGGGGGACATGCGGCAAGATTACTGGTCCCACATAATGACTTCTGCAGAATTTGTCGAGATGAGGAGGAAGAAGAAACAGTTATTCACCTCATGGCCTTTCGCGGTATCACAACGGGCCGAATGCGGCCTAAGTGCGCTGAGGTGGTATCCTTCTTGGTAACCGCTCTAACCTAACCTAACCTAAGACTCTTAAAACATTTAAAAACAAGTAGGAAGGCTCTAGTCGAGAAATCCCGACTAGGACATACCCTTAATCCGATACATAATGCTTACAGTTAGTTGTGTGTCTTTAACCAGAATAACCAAACTTCAAACTGCGATATCTCCGGTGTTTCTTAACCGTTTTTGATAAAATTTTTTTAAATGTTCATAATTTTATTCGTTTTATTCGTAGTTTCAAACCATATTTTTATATTATATTATTATATATTATTATATTATATTTTCACAATTTTGAAATTCAAGCTTTTTTTGGTTTCGATCCTTTGTGTATATCGGAAACCAGATATGTTATCGATAATTTCAAGCAAGCTTGATCTGCTGATGGTATTGGAGAGTTTAAGTTTCAAGTTTGAAGTCTGTAGCTCTTATAGTCTTTGAGAGCCACGCGTTCATACAGACGAACAGACAGACAGAGACACGCAGAGATACGCAGAGATACGTCATTTGTTAAGCAGCGGAGCTATGTTGTTTTAAAGCGACAAAAGTCTCCAAGAAAAAAAGCAACTTAATTCGGCTGTCGTCGAAGATCTGACGCTACGCCATTTTGCCAATAGTTTTAAACAGGGACTGTAATCATTATAAGTTTTAAAGTAAAAATTACTTTATAATGATTATAATTTGAATTTTTACATTTTAAATTATCAATAATCATTATATTAAAGTGATTTTTTTAAATTTAGACAATAATTATTATTTTTGATAACAAAAACTAAAAATCATTTATAATGATTATTAATGATTTTTATTTTTTTTCGCTCAAAATAAAACTCAACTATGAATTTCTCATACTTTGATTAACTTTTCGCCGATATTATCTCAGAAAAGGGTTCATAAGGCAGCCATAGGTATTTAAGTCGAACCCCTGTTAACTTCATGTAAATTATTAATCACTTCGTTGTTAATTATTATGTTTTATTATTATTTAATTTAACAAAAAGTAACTTTGATAGAGACTCTTCAGCGAGGTTGCACCTTTGATCGGTGAGCATCATCTTAAGGGCTGAGAAGCATCCACTTCTACTGAGGCAAGCAGTATATTGCATTCCCAAAGTTCGAACACCTGCTCATTATTGAACGATTTTTTGCAAAATATTGAGGTAGCTTCTGAGGATGAAAATGAAGATGGTGAGCCGAACGAAAGGTTGAGGAAAGGTTATGTTGAAATTGATGCGTACAGCCCGAAGCCAATTTGTTTGACTTCGAACATTATGGAGTATTGGGTAGACAAAAAATTGTTGTATCTCAATTTATACCAGTTGGCGAAAGTGGTGCACTCTGTTCCGGCAACTCAAGTGAGCGTTGAGAGGAGCTTCTCATCCCTTAAGATGATGCTCACCGATCAAAGGTGCAACCTCGCTGAAGAGTATCTATCAAAGTTACTTTTGTAAAATTAAATAATAATAAAACATAATAATTAACAACGAAGTGTTTAATAATTTAAATGAAGTTAACAGGGGTTCGACTTAAATGCATATGGCTGCCTTATGAACCCTTTTCAAGGATCTGAGATAATATCGACGAAAAGTTAATCACAGTAAGAGAAATTCATAGTTGAGTTTTATTTTGAGCGAAAAAAATAAAAATCATTAATAATCATTATAAATGATTTTTATTTTTTTTATCAAAAATAATAATTATTATCTAAATTTTAAAAAATCACTTAAAAATAATAATTATTGATAATATAAAAAATAAAAATCCAAAATATAAAAATCTTGGCGGAAATGAATAGTTTGGCCATAATGAATAATTTCGATGCAGTTGATTTTGTTCAATGTTTCTTCCAGGTGTTTGATTTTTTTACTTAAAAATAAAAAAATAATCATTATTTACGGTCTCTGGTTTTAAACCTCATTTTTACAATTTTTAATTTCTATTATTCGATGTATATATTGAAGCCACTGTATATGTTGTAAAACTTTATTTATTTCAATTCAATAAATTATTATAATAATTAAAATATTGACAATTCCAAAGTTCTTGCTTCGAAACTCGCTCAAAAAACCTTTACAATCTGCGAAATTTATAGATGCAGGAATATATGATTATGTATATTATATGTTTTCATTTTTATTTCCACTTATTAATATTATTACTAATCTACTATTAAATTTTCTTTCCGAAAATATGCCGTATTCAAAGATATATATTATTCTAAGGATTTAATCTTAATACTTTTTAAACACATTTTGTAATGAGTAAAAAGCAATGCTTTTAGGCTTGACAAACATTTATATTAATGCTAACGGTAAAAACCATGACGGCTATTATCAAATATTGTGGCTTCACCATTATCAACACTTATTATGTCATCAGAAGCCGAAGCAAGTGCCTCCGAATTGGCAATTGCTGTTGAACTTCTTTCTAAACAGTCACTAACATATAATTTCTCGTCGATCGTTTTTTTAACTCTTTTGCATCTGCTTCCATTAAAAAAGCAAGTATTATTTTTTTCAATAATATCAGCGATTTCTATTCTGTTTTCAGGTTCATCCGCTATATTATTACAATTATCACAAGATTCTTTATTATTAGCGAAGGCGCATTCTGAGTTATTTGAAGTCGGCGACGAGGACGGTTCATATTTGCGGGGACGACCGCGGGATAAATGACGTCTTTTTATAAACTCATTATCGTCGACCATCCAAAAAGACCCAAAATCGTCTTCGTAACGTACAAAACATTTATGTAATGATAAATTTGTTCGAATAGCATTCTTATATTTTATTATAATTCATGTTTATGTAAACAAAAATATGTAAATGCCAGGCAAGCGATTATTTTAAAAGAAGTTGTAGAGAGCATAAAACATAGCATTTTATAAAAAATGGAATAAAAAACTTGGATAAAGTGTCATACAATTAAGAGTCTTAATAATATCTCTAACTATGACGCACATAGTTTTTTAAAACAAATGAATATGTGGTGTAGTGATTAGCGCATAACAATCCATACAAGCAAAAACGTGGCAGTCGGACGCAACCGACTGCGATTTGCCTTGATACCGATATAAAAACCGGTGTGAGTAACTTGCCTGCAGAGTGTAAAATATGGGGATTTTTGGTAAAAAAAAAAAAAGGTAGCCACAAAGAGAAGACGTATAATCATATTTTTAATACAGATCTGTGGCGAGTGTCACCATCCAATTTTATCCATTTGATTTAAATCTTTAGGGGTTGCTGCTAACTGCCTCCCTACTAAATTTGGGGACTGTATCTAAAAAATTGTAGGAAATACATGCAGTCCTATTTCTTAAAGCGGGTTGGGATTGGTACGTAGTTAAGGTATTCAAATTTTTGATGCAGACACAGGCAACTTCGTTCAAATTTAGATGGGAGGGGCTGAAGGTAACAAAAGTGGAGGTGGCAACAGTGGAAGTGGCATCCAAACTTTTGATGCAAATTTTTAAAGAAAAATTATTTGAAACTTTATTTGATGGCTCTCTGTGTTTCAATGTGGGATCAATATGTGTCCTAGATTCGCACCTCGAGTTGTATCGACTTATTATTGATATCCCAGCCCAGTTGTAGCGCACTGCATTAAAAACTTTGCCTGGATTTAGCATAAGGACATACAGACAGACGGTGAGTCTAGTTTAAAAACTGGCGAAGATACATGCTCTCCGTTTTTATTTTTTTAGGGCGGTGGGGCATTGCCCGTTGTTTAAGGGCTTGGAATCAAAAGTTATGATGCAGATGGTAATTGGTGGCAATGCTTTAAAACTGTAGAAGTTACAGGCATTTTATTTTATAATTGGAGGGGGGCTGGGGGCTGAAGAGGTGGGCGTAGCATCAAAACTTTTTATGCAGTTTTTTGGGGAATGTAATTGGTTATCTGGTCCCCAAATTTGGTAACTTTAGCTGCTAAAAATGTGGGATATAAATGTGTTCTATCAATTTGCGCATCGACATGTACCGACCTGCTATCGATTTCCCAGGCATCCTGAGGTTGTTTAACAATTTGTCTGACGAAGACATGTACCAAGATATTTGCAAAGTTGCAATTCTCTAGCTTTAAGAGGGTCGAAAAAAATAACGTTCACAATGGCGGACGGACCAACACCATGACGGACATTGTAAAAAACCAATATAAAATGAAACCATACTATACGAATGTTTCGAACTAAAGGGGTATCTCCAAGCTGTCTGCTTTTCTTCAAATTTTTTTTAAAATTGATGAATTTTAATCTTTATTATTTTTGTAAATCTATAATTTCACCATGCCTGCACGGATTCATAAAACAAGGATCTACTACCACTAGCTTGTAAGAAATCACTACTTTCTTAGAGTAAAACCATACCTATGATATTTACACTGATTTTAGTTAGGTTTTTGACTCCGGTAATTATCACTATTATTTCAAATAAGAACTATTGGGCTTTGTTTAAAATCCAATTTTTTTGGATCAAAGATTTTTTATTCTATTTTTTTAATTATTTTTTGGATCAAAGATTTTTTATCCCTTAGAACTCAGGGTCAACTTTAAAGGCTCGGTTTCCAGTACAATTCAAGTCACATCTAGTGTTCCACATAGAAGTCACTTCTGCCCAATTATTTACACTTTCCAATACATTTTTTATGTTCATTATAAACAAGCTAAGACGTTGCAGTCGAACGCAACCGACTGGGATATACTTTGATACCAGCGTACATAGCTGTGTTAAGGATACTGTGTGCAAATACAAATCTTCTTAATATATATAAATCTCGTGTCACGATGTTTGTCCTCAAACTCCTCCTAAACCACTTAACCGATTATAATAAAATTCGCACACCATGTGCAGTTCGATCCAAAATGAAAGATAGGATAGTTTAAATCTCAAATTATAGTCGCAATTTTAATTTATTGCTAATTATTTGTCTGACAGTCCTAGAGCTGTGTTTTGCAAAATCTTAGTAGGCTACATTTAAAATTCAGTAGGAAAAATAACTCTATTCAACGTATAAATAAAATTATTTAGTTATCCGGCGCGCGCTGCTTCGCCAACTAAAATAAATAAAAAAAAATTTTTTTAAAAACAAAGAATTCAGCTTCTGAATCAAAACAGTTTATTTTTACTACGCAGAGGAGCTACCATAAAATCTAACCTCAACAACGCGAGCAGCAATGGGTCACGACGCAAACGTATTGAAAGAGCTCAGCAATTACCAGAACAAATCGAAACAAGAAATGCAGCTCAAAGAATCAGGACTGCAGAAAGTCGTGCACAAGAATCTCAAGAACAGCGTGACGAACGTCTGCAACAGAATATTACGAGAAAAAGAGCGGCACGAGAACGAAACATAGCTACAGTACGAGTACTAGATCGACAAAGGCAACGGATCAGCCGCTCATTAACACGTGCATCATTCGTTCGGCTTGCCTTTGAATATGCACCAGATATTAACTACTCAGCGCATTCAAAAATTGCTATCGGTGGAATGGATATGGTATGTCAACATTGTCAGGCATTGATATTTCGGAATGAAGCAGCCGGCATGTGTTGCGCATCAGGAAAAGTTGTGCTGTCACCTCTACCCGCTCCGCCGGAGCCTTTATTATCCCTTCTTGCTGGCAATTCAGATGATTCGAAATTATTTTTGCGTAAGATACGCAAATTTATTATTTGTCTGTTATTATTTGACAGTCCTAGAGCTGTGTTTTGCAAAATCTTAGTAGGCTACATTTAAAATTCAGTAGGAAATATAATTCTATTCAACGTATAAATGAAATTATTTAGTTATCCGGCGCGCGTTGCTTTGCCAACAACTCAAATAAATTAAAAAAAAAAAAACTTGAGGACCGAAATAATCGTAAAAGAATTCGGATATCACAAACGCGTGAAGCGCGAGCGCGACATTCAACAAATATTCGTGCAAGTTTGAATCGAGCTGCTTTAAGTTACGATGTTTCACTTGACTACAGTAACTTCCAATGTGTTGTTATTGGTTCTATGAACTCGGTTTGCTCATATTGTGAGGCATTGAAATACAGAAAAAAATTAGACAGAACTTTACAAGATCTACGGAGAAATTATAACCGATTTTGTGGTGCATTGATTTTATTAGCAGGAGATTTTCGTCAAACATTGCCAGTGATTCCACGATCAACGCCAGCAGATGAACTCAATGCATGTCTAAAGTCTACTTTTAAATATGTACTTATATAATGTTTTATTTAATTTTAATTTACAACACCCTATCACTGGTGACGGTTCTGTTCACGAGAATTTTTTGCCCCGACTATAAAATATGTAGAAACAAAACAATTCAACATTACAAATCTTTTTGACAGGAAGAAGTCTGTCGGGTCCGCCGCTGCAACGCGTGGCTGGGTTAGCTAGTTTATAATATAATAATTTATAACTAAAGCCCCCGGTATAAATATTAGGCAGAAGGGGTTGGCGTGACATCCAAATTTGTGATGCATATCTGTGGCGGAAGACACCTTCTATCCCCCTACCAAATTTAATGACTCGGGCGCTGTTTATACTCTTAACCCATAAAATGGGTAAATAAGGGTATAATTGTTTTGTGCAAATGTATGTAACAGGCAGAAGGATGCATCTCCGACCCTATAAAGTATATATATTCTTGATCAGCATCAACAGCCGAGTATATCTAGCCATGTCCGTCTGTCCGTCTGTCTGTCTGTCCGTCTGTCCGTCTGTCTGTATGAACGCGCCGATCTCAGAGACTATAAGAGCTAGAGACTTCAAACTTAAAACTTAAGCTCTCCTATACCATAGGCCGATCAAGTTCAAATTTTCGATAACACTTCTGGTTTCCGATATACACATGTTATAGATAACAAAAAATTCTTGAATTTCCAAATTGTGAAAACAGGGTTTTAAACTATTTGTAAAATAATGAACATTTGAAAAAATTTGAATAAAATCGGTTAAGAAATACCGGAGATATCGCAGTTTGAAATTTGGTCATGTTGATCACTGGGTAAATACACAGTGTGTAATACCACCGACCTATTACTCATATATATATGTATGTAGATATACATACGTTCGTGTGTTGTTTTTGCTAATTTTCGGCTAGGTCCACTTGAAACTGAGCACAAACAGACACACTAGCATATACCTGCATATATATATACATACATATATATGTGTGTACACATACGATCGCTGGCAGCGCATACGTAAAGGGGTGGGTTTCTCGATGTGCTCGCAGCGAAAGCCAGCACAACAATGCCTTGCAATTCCCTAGCGCCACGCTACGCCTGCAAATTGAGCGGCGCATTGCGTTCGGCTGGCCTCTCTCAACACACGAGAGAGAGACGTGGCGCCAGAGCCTGGTACGCTTTTTGCACTCCCCGGTGCGTCTATTAGTATGATGTCGGTGGTAATACACACCAATGACTGTACGCGTTACGTATGGGGTATAGGGTATGTCCTAGTCGGGATTACTTCTTACTTGTTTTCTTATACATTACGATACATTTACACTTTGACGGGTTTAAACGAAGGCCATTTTTACTTGCCCATTGACATACACGTAACAGATCATTATTACACAACATGATACATTGGTTAATCTGACTAACAGAACAACTCACATATAATTGGACATCATCAGCGTACATATGTGCTTCATCCGTAGACAAAACACTAGGAAGAATTAACATAAATTGTAAAAAGTAGAGGACCTAGAATAGATCCTTGTGGCACACCGCGTGTTGTTACCACAAGGTTGGAGGTGGAATCTCCAACAACTACTGCCTGTTGTCTATTTTTCAGGTACGAGTCCATTAACTTAACTGCAGTTGTAGAGAAATTAAAAAGATTGCTTAACTTCGTTATCAAAATTTCGTGGTTAACCGTGTCAAAAGCCCTACTAAAGTCAAGAAGTGTTAGTAGCGTAACTTCACTATTGTCCATATGACTTCTTATGTCCTCTACAATTTTTAAAATTGCGGTTGTACAGCTCCTTTTTTTTCTGAACCCAGATTGCTTGTTGCTTAAAAGGTTATTGGTATCCATGAAAGTTGATATTTGGTTTGCCAATAATTTTTCAAAGACTTTTGACAAGAATGGCAATATACCTATCGGTCTATGCTCATCTTTGCCTTTTGGGATGGGCGTTATCTTTGCGATTTTCAACATCTCAGAAAAGGTGGACGTAGTTATTGCATGATTTATAATGTGCGTTACGTGACCTAAAATCAGTGGAAGTATTATTTTAACAAACTTTGGGCTGGTATTATCTAGTCCAGTTGCATTTGACTTAATTTTTAATATCGAATCAAGTACATCACATTGACTTAGACTAACAAAGTTAAAACAGCTAGTACAATTACTTAACGACACAGGGTTTATGTACGGGTTACAGGTTGCTGAACGAACATTGACATTTACAAAACTACCGTTTAGAACATTAACCCTCTAACGCTTAAGAGTGCCTTGAGGCACTTATTACATTATTCACTTCAGCGAATAAACTAAAAGCATTTATATTATTTTAACATTTTTTGGCAGTTCATAACAAACACCAAAATCCGTACAGAAGCTTTGAAGGCTCTCAGAAGCTTTTAACGGTACTTTTTATTTTCGTACGCACAGAACATCTGTTTTTTCCCTCGTGAATTGCGTGTTGTGTTTTCTTTTGCTAATAAAAGTTAATGTATTAAATCTATTTGTTCCATAATTATTTTTACTGAAAGGTATGTTTATTTACTATTAAAATAAAGTTACAGAACAGAAATTACATAAAAGAGGTGCGTTTTAGCAACGAAATAGTGATAAGTGCCTTGAGGCACTTTTGGGGCTCCACGCTAACTTTTGTTGCTAGCATCTAGTTCCGACTGCATGCAATTTTTGCGTTGTTTTTAGCTTTTTGTGTGATTTCTCTAGAAATTTGGAAGAAATGACAGCGCGTATTCGTTTTAAGTTATCCGACTTGACTGATGAACAGTTGCTGTAACTAGGCATCCAATATTAGACCTGCGGTTTGCCCAAGTAAACCATTTTCCGGAATGGTTGGACCGAAATAGTGGAAAAAGATGGTGTAAGCACTGCTAAACTTCGCAAAACGCAATGTTTTTGCCTAAAATTCAATCTGTATTTGTGCTGCGCAGCCAACAAAAATTGATTTTCACAATATCATACAAAAAAATAAAGTAAAACTTAGATTTTAAAAAATGACTTTTTTATACTCAAAGCCCCAAAAGTGCCTTGAGGCACTTATTTACTTTTTCTCACCTTACAGGTAAACGAAAACTCCTACACTATTTCTGATTACATATTTGAGTTTAGAAGCCACAATTCACTATAAAAAAAATTATTCTAAAAATTTTCTTCAATTATTTTGGAAAATAGTCTTAGAGGGTTAACATCCACGTCGTCATGTATTACGGATTAAGCCTTTCCAACTCCAACGTTCTTTAACTCCTTCCATAATTTTTTCGTGGAACTAATATTATTAAATTTAAGGCCATAATGTCTACGCTTAGCACTATATATCAACTCAGTCACCTTATGCCTAGCAGTCTTAAAAAGTTTGAACAGTTGGTCAGTCTTGTAACGTTTCCACTTCTCATATAGCTTGTCTCGGTCTTTTATTGCACGTTTTATATCATTGCTAAACCAATGATTAAGCTTTGGTTTAAAAACTATTGTTCTTAATGGTACATGCTTGTTGTACAGATAATCAATATTTTTTTGCAACATTCCTAACTGGGTGTCAACAGAGGAAAGAAAATATAAACTATTCCAATCACAATTACAACAGTCACTGTACAGCAGACTATTATCTATATTTTTAAAGTCTCTGTATTGAATAGTCTGATTATTAAACTCAAGTGGGGTGTCATAAGAAAGGAAAATTACGTCGTGTTTAGAAAATTCAGGTACTGATAACTGGTCATACAACATTACTCTGTCTGTTTTGTTTGCAAAGATCAACATCAAGTAATGTATTTGATGTCTGTGAAAAATGAGTTGGTGTTGATGCATTAACAAGTTTTAAGCCCAGTGCATTTAATTCTCCTGATAGGTCTTGATTCTGCAGCATATTGTTGTTAAGGTCTCCAATTATTATTATGTCAGTGAAGGTAAGTGATAAATTCGATATTGTGTCAATCATGTCAGAGTAAGCGATGTGGTTATGTGCTCTATATACACACCCTAACAGCAACTTAATGTTTTTATTAAGACTAAATAATTCTAAAAACAAATATTCAATTGGACTGTCAGGAGGATGGCTAAGAACAACTTTACACTTAATTATATTAGCTACATACACTGCTACACCACCTGCATGACTTACACGATCGGAACGGAAAACATTATAGCCCTCACAAATAATAGACAGGTCACTTAATTCTGGGACAAACCACGTTTCAGAGACACAGACAACATCAACATTAGAATTCACAAAAATAAATCGAAACTCATCCATCTTCTTAACAAGACTTTAAGCATTTATATGGCAAATATTTAAACCGATGTTTTGTTTACAAAGAACTCTAACCATTGCATGGCTGCTCGATTTGGTTGCAATCAAAGATGCGGACATCTAAAAAGTTTGATTTTAAAACCTAACAGAAGCACATCAAAAAATTGTATAATATATAAAGTTGAAACTGAAATAATAATAATAATAAAAACAATAATAACAATAACAATAAAAATTAGCATTATATCAAACAAATTAGAATAAGGGAAGTAGTAGAGAAGACTTTAAATATGAGTGATAGAGAAATTATTTGAGATAAATATTAACATACGATTTGATAACATTGAAGCACATAGCTTAAGAGCGAAAAAGCTCCGCCTGATTGGTCGGAAGAGTAGACGTGGCGACTGCAGATGAACTTTGTACAAGAGCAAGCTTTTGCGGGTTATCTAGTCTGATGACATCTCCCTACTCGCTCTGTCTCACGTGGACGATACCCTGGCGACAGAACACAGCTGTCAGCAGCTTTTGCCTCTTCAACTGCATTGCTTTTTTGAAGACTTCGTAATTCTCTTTGCTAAGTTGCTCATTAAGGTAAATTGGCACATTACCATGTGTTTTAAAGCCCAGCATGTGCAAGTTTAGTTGAGCTTTGTTCAATCGCCGGTATTCTGCTGCTGCTCGCATAGTTTTTACTTTGTCGTGTGTTGTATCAAATTTAACAATAATTTCCGGATCAACAACCGAGTCTGTTTTTCCGGGTCGCCTGACTCGAAAAATTTCTTTCAATCTCGGTGCTGGGGTGACCCCAAGAGAGAACGCGAGTGTATTAAAAATGGACCGGAGCTGCTCTCCTTCAACGTGGGGCACACCATGAAGCCGAATATCGTTGGAAATAAGTGCATTGGCTTGCATATTGATTTTAGCTTCATGCGCCGCAACTTACAAGTGTAGTGCTCAAGTACTCTCCGCGGCCTGCTCCAGATTTTGCACCCGCTGCATAATGCTGATAAGCTCACCTTGCATGCCATTCAGCTTCTCATTCAGAATGCAGAGCAGGCGTTTCTCCGACTCTCTCATCTTGCTTGATATTAATTCAGCCTGTTCATCAAAACGTTGATTAATAAGCTGCATGAGCGAGTTGTTGTCGATCCCCTTTCCAGCCTTGAGATCACCGGTGGAGTTCTCGCGCAAACGTTTTGCCATAATCATGTAGATCCAAGAAAGTTGTAGACAAAAGAAAAAGTGTTGTCGTAGTGCGTCCAGAGTAGTTTTCGTATGTTTTGTATGTGTGTTGTTGTAGAGAGCAAGAATAACTCTCAGCTTTCCAGAAGTGTTGTTGTTTATTAGTGCGCGCGGGTTTTTTCTTTTCTTTTTTTTAACAACTGATTGTTTTTGTTATTTATTAAACGAATACAGTGTATTTATGTGTGTTTTCGATTAAAAAAAAACATATTTTAGCAGAAAAATGCAGTTGTTTTTCTTTAAAAAAAGTATTTTATCGCGGAGCTCGAAAAACACGTCCGTAACCTTTGGCTTTCTTTTATAAACAAGTCGATATACCTCGATAAAACACATATATCGCACATTTTAGCAGCTAGAGTCACCAAATTTGATAGCAGGATAGCTGATGATATTCTTCAAAAAACTGCATCAATAGATTGCACACAGAGTTCTTAAAGCAGCTATGTAAACTGGTTATGATACCAGTATAAGTATATAAGTATATTTCAGTCGGTTGCGTCCGACTGAAACGTTTTTACTTTAACGTTGTTATGTTTTAAATAATAATCCACTTGAACGAATTAATTAGGTTGAAGACTTGGGTGTCATTATGAACTCTAAGCCTAAGCTTAATTCAGTTTTGTTAAAATGGTATGATATATAACATGTGTGGCAACTAAAGTCTTGATCTAAATCTGTGTCGGATGTCACTAGCTAACTACGTATTGTATGAGTTTTATGGATTTGCGACTGGTGTTGTATATACGTATTCTTCGACCATAGAGGCAAGGTCAATTTGATTTATTAATTTGAGTGACGAATACACAAACTAAAGACAGACGGACAGACATTGCATATAACCGATATACTACTGATACTTTTGGTATATGTTGTTGATCAAAATTTCAAAGAATATAATTATACTGTACATATTTTTTATAAGAATTTTTATAATCTCTCTATTTAGGATACAACTTGTATCGATAGAATGGTTTCTATTCACTTATTAAAGTGTGATCTAATTATACTCTGATACCAAAGAAATGAGTAGAATATAGACTTTGTTCCGTCATGGTGTCCCTCCGTCAGTCCGTCTGTCCGTATGAACGCAACTATTTTCCACACCCCTAAAGCTAGAACCTTGCAACTATGCAAATATCTTAGTACATGTCTTTGTCAGACAAAGTGTTAAATTTAGGGCTCTTCGATCTTAGGGGGCCTGGGAAATCGATAACACGCCAATACAACTGGAAGTGCAAATCGTTAAACAAATATATATATATATATATATTTAAAGCTAGAGTCACAAAATTTGGTAGAGAGGCAGAAGTCATAATCTTCTAAACATCTAATGTAAATGAAAAGAAAATGATGGTTGGGAGTTATGTCTGTATGGCAAAGCGTCTGATCGGCTTTAACTTAGTAAATCCCAGCGTGATCCATAGAATGACAAACTTCAAGCATACCTGAAAACAGGTCCTCTGTCATTTGACAGGAAGCTGGCGAGTATAAGGCTTACTAAGAAGGACATCCAAAATACGACTGTTCCGCATCGGGCAGTAGTCTGGTTAGCGTCTGCTCCATATTTTACGGCTACAAGTGATGTCTTTTTCCGGATTGGTAGATACTAAAGAAAATCCAACCGCTGGCAACTACAACATTCTGGCGCCTGAATACCCTAAACACCTGGCCAAACGGCTGCCGGGATAATGTTGAAGATACCGCCGTCCTCATAAAACTTTGTGAGTCTTTGGGTACGTTTGGAACACATCCCCATTAAGCTGGCAGAACAGGTGCAGTTGAGATGACTTCTGCTTAATGCCAATCCCCGCTCTGACACAAGTACAGATAAAGTCTTGTGTCAACCCCTGCATAGAACTTGCTGCTTGCTTAGGGACCCATGGGGACATCACGGGTAACTGTTCACATGTGAGGAGATAGCGGTCTGAAGTTTTGATCCATATCGCATGTACAACAATCAAAAACAACAACAAAACCAGGAGCGCGTAGCACTCCAGAGAAGCAGTATGATGACAAGATCACCAACTGGAAACGCTAGTCAAAATATAAGGATAGAAATCGAGAGTGAAGCAGCATCCGAAGCAGAATCATTAGTTGGTACCCCGCCCTGCACCAACACACAACCCAGGCACAAAGCTCGCCACGCCTGGAACCGAAATACAAGATGAGAGCATAAGAGGGGGAAACAGTGGCGGAGTGTTAGTCTGTAATCCGCAGGATGAAACCAGCTATAAGTAAGCAAAAAAACATCAACATGGATGGTTAAAGATGGGGTGCTAGAGCTCAGCGAGCTTCTTGACGTTCTCGAGAGCCACAGAAGAAGCTGGAAAACCGCTGAAAAAGAAGGAAAAGACGAAATTTGCAGACGAATGGTTGTTAAGGCAAGGAGCAGCAATGTCAGTACACCAGTGACTTTCACACCAAGGAGGATCGCCACCAGCCCAGCTGTGCTAGCATCGGTTAAGAAGCCTAGATGCAAGGGACCAAACGGCTTTCAAAGTTTTTTCCAAGAGTATCAAAAACAAAACGAGGACCCGCATACGCCGTGCTGACCAAGTCGGCAACCGGAAAGAGTTACAGCGACGTACTTAAGGATCTACGTGAGGGACCAAAAACCAAGTTAGAGATACGAGACCAGGACAGCCTAACAGAAGAAGATAATGTCTTAACGGCTATACAATCAGCGGTGGAAGACCTTACAAAAGTCGATAGCTCAATATCCTCTGAAGACGCAGCTTAAGTTCTTGAGGTGTCTAGAATTATAATAGGATGGACACGATGCAGGTTAAAGCAGTGCAACACGATGCACGATGCATCAGATGCGGAGAGCAAGGGCACAATGATGACGAACTGTGCAAATCAGCCAAGGGCGCTTAGAGAACACTGCATTAGACACAGACGCTCTCCCACTAGAGCAAGATGCCTAGTCGACTCTTTAGTGCAAGATGGGGGCTAAGAAAGATCTGAACTTAGCAATCAAGAGCAGCAAGCGAGAAAATTGGAGATCCCAATGCAACGATGAAAACACTGGGGATTGGGATACAAAATTGTAAAGAAAAAGTTGTATGCTTAAAGTGCAGTGTCAAATATTGCGGAGAACCAAATGTAAATGATAGTACATGCATTGCCCCCCCCCTCCTCTTACCGACCCAAATCAACAAACATCCCACATCCGACGACCGAAGAAGAATCAGATTCCTTCACAGAGGAGAAGCTTATTAACGCAGCAAACAGCCTAAGAAGTAGGAGATCTTAGGGACCTGGCAACATTCATTCAGAGATCGTCAACAAAATGGCAAGAAAACGTCTCATTATACTGTTAAACATGTATAATAACTGCCTCCGAGCGGAACCTTCCCCGACCCATGGAAGACACAAAGACTTGTACAGAGTAAACACAGCGAAGAAACTGCTGGGAAAGCTAATAAAAACAAGACTGACAGGTAGAAAGTACCGGTGGCCTCTCTTCGAAACATCTGTGTTAAGGATTCTGTGTGCAAATAGCAATATATGGGGGTTGGTTATAGGTATAAATATCATGCTGAAGGGGTAGGCGTGACATCCAAATTTGTGATGCATATTATAGGCGGATGGCACCTTCACTTCCCCTAACAAGTTTAGAGAAAGTAGCGCAAAATCTGCCAAAGATATAAAGTCGGCAGTATAAGTGGGCGTGGACCTGTTACGGATGTCACTAACAATATGCCCACCAAATTTGGTGACTCCAGCGCAAAAACTGCCGAAGATACATGCATTCCGGTTTTTATTAGGGCGGTGGGGCATTGCCCCTTGTTTGAAGCGTGGCATTTTCGTTTATAATTGGCGTGGTGCTGGGGACGGAAGAGGTGGGCGTTGCTTATAAACTTTTGGTGAATTTTTTGAAGAATGTCAACACCAATATTGCCATCAAATTTTTTGACTTTAGCTTAAAAACTGGCGAAGATACATGCATTTCGGTTTTTATTAGGGCGGTGGAGCATGGTCCATTGTTTGGGGGCGTGGCATCCAAAGTTTTAATGCACATCTATGTCATATGTCAGCAAACTGTAAAAACTTTAAAACTGTAGAAGATACAGGCATTATGGCTTATCATTGAAAGGTGGCTGGAGGCGGAAGAGGCGGGCATGGCATCCAAACTATTGATGCAGTTTTTTGAGGAATGCCATCGGCTATCTTGTCTTCAAATTTGGTGACTCTAGCTGCTTAAGTGTGGGATATATAAGCTTTTTATCGATTTGCACTTCGAGGTGTATCGACTTGTTATCGATTTCCCAGGCTCCCTGAGGTCGTAGAGCCCTAAATTAAACACTTTGTCCGACGAAGGCATGCACCAAGATATTTGCAAAGTTCCAAGGGTCTAGCTTCAAGGGTGTCGAAAAAAGTTGCGTTCATACGGACAGACGGACGGACAGACGGACAGACACCATGACGGACATTGCACAAACCCAATAGACTATGATACCTTTGGTATCAAAGTATAAAAACCACTACTCGCGACCAGTAATAGTACTTGCTACACTTGATGTAAAAAATTTGTTTAACAGCCTTAAGTGGACCGACATACTGAATGCACTAACGACCCGATTCCGAGTACCTACATATCTCCTAAGTATTCAAGCACAGACGAAGAAAAATGCCTTCAAATAACGTCGGGTGCAGCGCAAGGCTGCCATACTCAGGGCTATGGAATATTAGTTACGACGAAATCCTTCGCACAGAAATCCCGGATGACACATTCCTTGCAGGATATCGTTGCGGTCATCACAGCGAGGAACAAGGCCTACGAACAAAGGAAGCTTTATTAGACGATCAAACGAGGTTCAGCAGCACTTGTAAAGCAGGCGTGACACCGAAAGACCTGCTGGCTAAGAACGCAGCTAGGCAAACGCAAGGCAAAGCACTAAAGCAAGCAAAGAGGAGACGTTGGCGCTATCGAAAGAAAGATGGAGGAATAAAAGATACGGCAGATGGACAGCCAGACTCATAAGATGCGTTAAATGATGGAAACAGCGGAAACATGGAGACGTTGACTTTTACTTCACGCAGATGCTAACTAGCCACGGATACTTCAGCGCCCACCTTCACTCGATAGGGAAGACCACGAAAGCTAGCTGTGTATATGAAGATGCCGATTGCGACAAGACGATTTACGATTCCATCTATCGCAAAGAATTGAAACAATCACATCTGTGGTGGATGGCACCTTTACTCCCCTACCAAGTTTGGTGGCTCTGGCCCAAAAACTGAGAAAGATATACAGTTTCGAAGCTTTAAGAGGTGGGTGGTAAATTCTTTTCATTTAATGCAGATTTTTAAGGGATGGCGACTTCGCCTCCCTACTAAATTTGGTCGAAATAGCTTCAAAACTAACCTTCATTCCCGTTTTTCAAAGGCGTTGGGACGTGGCGTGTATTTTGGGGGCGTTTTTAGGCTTACTTGTGGCGGGTGTTAACATCTACCTTCATACCAAATTTCGTGGGAATAGCTGTGGACTGTGGACTAGACAGGCCATTTGCTTATAATTGAAGGTTGGTGGGGGCGGAAGGGGTGGGAGTGGCATCAAAACTTGTGATCGAGTTTTTCAAACAACGTAACTAAATTTGGTGACTCAAGCTACTTAAATGTTATTATAGATTTGCACATCAAGATGTATCGACTTGGTATGGATTACCCAAGCCGCTGAGGTCATAAAGTCTTAAACTTAACACTTTGCAGCAAGCTTGGCTTCAACAGAACAGATGTTCAGAGCTGCGAGTGGAAGTATAATCAGAGCCAGAAGGCACTTTTAACAAATCCCGACTAGGGCCAATCCTTAGCGCATTACGTAACAGAATTGCACAGAAAATGTCGCATTGCTGCATAATACTTTAGTCTCAACTGATTGAGATCAAGTTTTACAAATTTTAATTATTTTTATTCATAAACACAAATTTTACAATTTAAGATTCAATTTTGGGCTTAGACAAGCTTGTGTTTCATATATGGCGTCTGAGATCGATGCGTTAATTAAGACGAACGGGTGGACGGACATAAACGGACGCAATGACAAACGGACGGACGAATGGACGGA